>CM040124.1:27238960-27564793 GCA_022559845.1 Amorphophallus konjac | reverse complement strand
CTCTTTTCGCCGGAAATGGGAGTGGTTTTATACTCCCAGCAGCGGGAGCCCTCGAGCATGGCAGTCGGAGGCGGGAAGTGCTGGGTCATCATGGGTTTACCTCCCCGTCCTTCGGTGGCAGAGGAATAGCTTATGTGGCCCAACCTTTAGTTGACACCTCGGACAACTCACTGGGCGCCGAAGATCCGTAGGGCATGGGTGCGATATTTGGTCTGCCGGACGTGTCGTTGAAACGGCTGGACATCGTGCCACTGGCGGGCCCAGCAAGTGTACCGCTGGAAGGTCATCAGGGCGTGTCGCTGTAAGACCCTGCAGGCGTGCCGCTGAAGAGGGCAAGAGGCGTGCCGCTGAAGGGCTGCCAAAGCGTGCCGCTGAAGGCCACAAGGGTGTGTGGTGTGCCTTTGAAGGCCTAAAATAGTGTGCCGTTGAAGGCTTCCAGGGTGTGCCGTCGAAAGGGCACAAGGGCATGTGGTGTGCGTTGAAGGCTTTCAGGGTGTACAGTCGAAAGGGCACAAGGGCATGCCGCTGAAGGCCCAGGGCTGTACCGCTGAAGGGCCAAAAGGTAGTGCCGCTAAAGGACCCAGGGGCATAACGCTGGAGGGCCAAGGACTGTGCCACTGAAGGGCTAAAATAGGCAGTTCTGAGCCCGTACGAGCATGAGTTGTGGCACATTTAATTTTCTTCGTGGCCCATGGACTGTGGGGGTTCTTGATGGTCGATTTCTCTTCACTATCGTGAGTCCGGAGACGTCTTCACGCAGTGTGCATATTTGGGGAGTCCGAATGACCAGTCCCTCCGGGGCTTCTTCACTCGTGTTGTTGTTGATGTTGGGCAGAGAAGGATATCTAGGTGTGCAATTTTTGGTGTCCACACCCTCCCGCGGCATGCTTGTTAACCCGCCAGCGGCACAGCGTTCAGGCATTCCAACGGCACCTCCGGCAGATCAAATCTCGAGCCCATGCCCTACAGATCCTTGGCGCGCAGTGGGCTGGTCCGAGGTGTCGACCGGAGGTTGGGCCACGCAGGCTACTCCCCTACCATCCAGGACGGGGGAAGTCAAACCCTATCATGACCGGTCGCTTCCCACTTCCGGCTACCGTGTTCGAATGCTCCCCGCCGTGTGGGGTATAAAAACCCCTCTTCTTCGGAGCACAAAAAAGGTAGAGGAGAACAACCAGAAAAAGTAGAAGAAAAAAAACACCACACACAAGTGGCTGGAGAGAGCCACCGTCTCTAGGAGAAGAAGAAGAAGAGAAGAAGAGAGCTCGGCCGCAGTGTTCTCCTCGGACGACACACCAGGAAGAGAGAGTAAGAGAGGGAGAGAGGGGAGAGTGGTGATGTATATAGAGAATAGGGGAGGGTAAGAGGTCGCCTGGTGCCTGCTTGACCAAGCTCTTCCCCCTTTCTTCTGCCTCCCCTTTCATTCTTTCTTTCTTCCTACGTTGTACTCTGTGTTCCGATGCTTTGATGTGTACACGGCCAGCTACGGCCCTTGTTGTGCTTGAGTAGAAAAGTTTCCTTGATTTTATTCTTCCTTTTGATGTTTCCGTAGGTTCGAATGTATGTGTGCGCGTTTGAATGTTTCTTCCTCCGTTTATGTCTTTCGAGGGTTCATCTTCGACAAGGGTTTTCATCCCCCTCGCTACTGCTCCTCCCTCACCTTGAAACGTCCAACCATGCACATTCCCATACCGTCCCTGTGGGTTGACCTCTTTCATCTTTCCTCTCCGATCCCACCCCGTTGATCAGCCCTTCATGTGGTTCCCTCAGCCCTTAGGCTAGATGCCTTATTCAGTTTCCTGTCGGTCCACCTTCACCATGGTGCAGCTTCTCCAGCCCCCTAGTGGTAAGCCTTACCACCTTGGCCAAAACCCCTCCCCGGCACGCCTTTACAGCCCTTCACCGGCACACTCATCCCCCTTTAGGTGGACTCCACCGGTACACCCCCTGATCCCCCTAGCCCAGCACCCTTCTAACCAGTCCCAGGGAGGCCTCGTTCATCGCTGCTTTCGGGTTTTCCGAGGTTTTGGCAAAGGTGCTGCCGCCTTCGAGCTCCCACCTCCAGTTTTCAGGTTCCGCCACTCCATGTGGGCACGTTCCCTTTATCTCCCTTATGCTCGAGTCAAGGGGAGATGCTGTCGAAATTTCATGAGATAATAGTAATACACACCAAAAGGCAAAATGATGCAACAAACAAATGAAACGATCAATAATAGAACACTCCAACTGGAACAAGGCACTGCGGACAACATGAGAAGAATCGGGCTAATCGACGTTGTGGTGAACTAAATGCTCAATCTATGAAGAACATGTTGCGAGAAGAGGGGGAAAATATTTGTATAAAACTACATAAAAGTCAGAGAAAAGAAGAAAAGAAAAGCCTTAAAAGAACCAGAGGAAGAGTGGGTCTTCTTCAAAATCCTTAACCTAATCCCTCAGCGATACACCCTTCTAGCCCTTCAACAACACACCCTCATAGCCCCTTGGCGGCACGCTCTCCGACCTTTCAATGGTACACCCAGCTAACCCTTCAGCGGCACACTCTAACAGCCCTTCGACGACACACCTTTTTGGCCCGTCAGCGGCACACCCCTCACCACCTCCAGTGGTACACCCATTCCCAACCTCCAGCGGCACACTCCTCACCCTCTGCGTCTCACCCCACCATCTCACCTCTCTCTCTCTCTTAGCGTCTCTCTCAATCTCCCTCTCACCGTCTCTCTCTCTGCGTCTCACCCCACCGTCTCTCTCTCTCTCTCTCTCTCTCCTCTCTCTCTCTCTCTCTCTCTCTCTCTCTCTCTCTCTCTTTCTCCCTCTCACTGTCTCTCTCTCTGCATCTCACCATATGTCCCTCTCAGCATCTCTCTCTCTCTCTCTCAGCGTCTCTCTCAATTTCCCTCACCGTCTCTCTCTCTACGTCTCACCCCACCGTCTCACCTCTCTCTCTCTCTCTCTTTCTCCCTCTCACCGTCTCTCTCTCTGCGTCTCACCCTATGTCCCTCTCAACGTCTCTCTCTCTCTCAGCATCTCTCTCAATTTCCCTCACCGTCTCTCTCTATGCGTCTCACCCTCTCCCTCTCCGTCTCTCTCTCTCTTTTTCTCCCTCAGCCCCTTTCCCTCGCCGTCTCTCTTTCTCCCTCTCACCGTCTCTCTCCCAATTTCCCTCACCGTCTCTCTCTCTGCATCTCACCCCAGTGTCTCTCTCTCTCCCTCTCAGCGTCTCATCTCTCTCTCTCTCCCGGCCCCTCACCGTCTCTTTCTCTCTCGCGTTCCCAGCGTCTCACCCCCTTTTCCCTCACCGTCTCTTTCCCTCTCGCGTTCCCAGCATCTCACCCCCTCTCCCTCACCATCTCTCTCTCTCACCACCTTTCCCTTTACCCGGCACACCTCAACCCCTCTGACCGGTACACATGTGCTTTCCCCAGCGGTGCACTCTGCCTTCAACCCTATCCGGTACACTACGCCGATGTCCTACCCGATACACTCTTATCTGCTTCCAGCGGTACACCCCATAACCTTTCAGCGGTACACTCCCCACCACCCTCTCCACACATGTGCCAAATGCAACAAATAATAATAATAATAACGGACTCATAATAAAAAAAGGGGGGGATAAATGATAACAATAGTAATAAAATTATAATAATAAAAAGGGGGCAAATAATAATGATGACACACCCAATAAATAAATAAATAATAACAATAAAAAGGGGAAATAAGTAATAATAATTACTAACCCAATAAAATGAAATGAAATACAATAAATGAATAAGTAGAGAATAATAATAATAACAATAATAATAAACTCACCAAAAAATATATAAAAATAATAGATAATAATCTTAAAATTTAAATAATAGTAAAAAAAATGACGAGACCCGCATTGCAGCCCCATCTCTCTCTGTGACCCGACGCAGAAGAAACAATAATGCCGCTCCCTCAGGCCGGGCCCGAGTCTTGGGAATTATCCCGACATGGCCAGGCCCCGACCTAGTCTTGGGCCGACATTCCAATCAGACCGGACCAGTTTCTCAGGCCGGGATCCTTTTCGAGCCATTATTAAAATTGCCGCGCGCTCAGCAGACATTTGAACGGATTCGTCCTGGCTTCCACCGCGTTTCTATCACGGACCTTCGTCCGGACATGAAAAAGGTCTACGAGTTACCAATATAGCCCGTGGCCCGTATCCCGATGTGGACCTCAATATGAATTATTCCTGCTTCCTTCTCACGCAGTTAGTATTTGTCCTTTCGGCCGCAGGGCCCCTAATTTCGACAATTAATCAAGGGTGTTCCCTCGTAGGGGGATGTAAATGACGTCGTGGCCTTTATGGCGCGGTGGGATTCAGTCCCGACATGAAGTACACAATCATCTGACGAAGTCAGGTCGAGCGCAATATGGGCTCTTCGAAACCCAAATAAATTGTCACTCCGGTGACTGGCACGCCCACACACTTAATAAATAAATAAACCATCCGAACAAACGAACGACGTAATAAGCGTGTCGAAAAGTGCATCCACAACAGGGGATATCAATAAATCCCATAATACGTGGATAACGTCCCATAATATTGAGATCCCTTTTGGATCCAGGGCTACGCCTGCCTCTCTTTTGGCTTCCACCCCAGCATTCCGTGGGTGGATGACCTATGCTCCCCTTTTGGCACAGTCCAAAATAAGGGGAAATGCTAACAAAATTCGCCCGCGAGCTTTACTTTATCATGTAGTGCAACGCTTTCACTGAGATTATGAATCTAACCCCAGCTGTGTGGCAGAGATCTAAGCTACATCATCTCATGATCCTCTGCTCACCACCGTCAGAGGGGAATATAACCATCATAGTCACGTGGTCTCCTTATAATTTCTATGGATGAGCCTACCCTCACTCTCTATCCCACTCAAATACCACCATGAACAAACTCATGAAACCCCCATTGAACACAAAGGACCCCTTTTGAATTCGTAAAGCCTCCACAATACTTGAAAACTCAAAAGAACATATTGTTATCGGCGCCACATCTCCTCTCGAGGCAGCCTCCTCTCGACACCAACTTCGCACCGGATGATGGGCGCGTCGAGTGGCCGGTCGCGCCGGTTTGCCTTCGTGCCGGAACCCCATCCGCGCCGGTTCATCTCCGTGCCGAAACCCTAACCGCGCCAGTTCACTCTAATATCAACCATCACTCAAACATCTAACTCCTCAGCAACTTTATCGAACCCAAAGCTAGTCTAGACTTGGTACCCTAACCTCCATAGACCATCATACCAATCCACACCACATAGTGGGGGTTTCATGGTTCTTCATCCATGTCCGACGGAGCTAGAATGACGGGGTCCTACCCCCACATTATATGCCATTTGACCCTCAGATTGTCTTCTAACCCTATCGACCCTTGGAGCTCTACCGTTGCATGTCCTCTAATGGCTTCTAAAGGGAATATCAATAAACACCATGATAATGGACACTGTCCCATCACACTCAAATCCTTTTTGGATCCACGGCTACGCCCGCCTCTCTTTTGGTTTCCATCCAGCACTTCGTGGATGGATGACCTATATTCTCCTTTTGGCATAGACCAAGATAAGGGATATGCTGTCGGATTTATTCCGTATATTAGTATCATATCTTATTTTGCATAATCACATGCATCTCCTATCCTGCAAATGAATGAGCATACCTATCATATTGGTTTTGCCCCTGGGACCCTTCTACTTTGGCGATTAATCAAGGGTTCTCTTTTTTTGGAAGGATGTAATTAACGTCATAACCTTTATGGTATGACAGACTTCCGGTCCCGACTCAGACTTCACAATCGACTAACTGAGTCAGATCGAGCGCACAATAAAATTATCACTCCGGTGACTGGCACGCCTAATAAACCAATCAATACATCAATAAATAAATAAAATGAATAATTATTATAAAAAGATCATTCTACAAAGCTGGCACGCCCGGTGGGACTGAGTCTCCCTTCATCTCTTCGCCAAAGTAGAAGGCCTAGAGGCCTTCCCCAAAATATTGATCGTTTGCTCATTCTGATTTGAAGTGATCTCAATGGCTGGCAGACTTACTACGCTTGCATTCGGCCCTCAAGTGGTCGCTACGCACGAGAAGCACGGGTACCTGGCGGTGTCCACTACTTTCGGAACTCTGCCACCAGTGGTGGGGTTCCCTAACTTTCTCGGAGTCACCTTCACCGGCCTGCTTAGGATCGAAGATGAGGAAGTTGACAAGACTATTGCGGCCAAGGCCGTAGCCCCTACAAAGGTGAACTGTCCGCAGGGAACCACTCCATCTCGCCATACTATCTCATGCTTTATCCACCACATGGACTACCATGCTGTCCCCTCCAGTGACAAGGCGTTCGGGCGCAAGAAGAAGAAGAACCAAAGGAAGAAGAGGTCATGCCAGTAGCCTCTCCGCCCGCTCATAGGGTCTGTGCCAAGCAGACCAATGTTCTCCGACGTTCGACAAGATCGAACGGAGCTACTAGACTATCACGGCACTCCTACATGCCGTCGATGCAAGACCAACTGTTAATTTCTGCCCTCTCTCTAGGGCATAATCAAGAAGGAATGGCCCAGGTGGTCCGAAATTACTTCTATGGCTTGGAAAGTTCTTCCCTAAGTCGACAGAGGCTACTCCGCGCCATTAGCGCCAAAAGAAAAGAAGAAGGCAAAGAAAGAAGAAGAATGGTGTCATTCGTGCACATCAATGAATATGAAGATGGCTTGCAAGCCAAGAACTCTGAAGTTTCTCCACAGCATGAAGAGAATAAAAGGATATCAATGTTTAAAAAGTCAACCTTCCCTAGTCAAGTCAAGAAGACAGTCTGGGGGCAAAGAAAAAGAATCCAAGTCTTCACTTGCAACATGGCAGGGGTGGCTAGCAGATATGGGGCCCTACCCGAAGAGTCAGAAGAGTTGGCCAAGTTAGCTGAAAGGTCCGGGCTAATGACAAGAAGAGGCAAAGCTGCAAGAGAAATGCTTGAAGCAGCCAAAGAGAAGCAAGCTACCACTACTTCAACTGCCAATATGGTGACTTCTAAGAAGAAGAGATTACTCTGCCAGCCTCGTTTGAAGATGTTTCGGGTGAAGCATTCAAGGGTACCTCTGCTATGGCAACGCAAGACCCAATTATCTTAATGATGATGCAAAATTACCAGCAAGAGATCGAAGCCTTGGAAAGGCAACTGAATGAAAGAAATGATCATGCCCCTTTTCCCTGGCAATAGGACGTGCATGCTGAATCATCCCGGGAAGTTCCTAACCCGGTCAATGCTACACCCCAAACTACTTCTCAACCAACAGGCTATGGCAAGGCCGCTCTTCAGCCACATTCCCTACAGCCACCCTTGGTGCAACCAGCTCTTCCACCAGTGCAGCAGTTGCCACCAACGGAGCCGTCGGCACCTCATGACGAAGCTCTACTAACTCCCTCTATAAAGCATCCTGCACATTGCCACCCTGTGCCGGTAGACCCAACCGTGGTAAATAAATCGATGGTGGAACAACTAATTGAAATGAAGCTGGCCAAGAGGACAGATGGTGATATCAGCACTTTTGATGTTTACAAGGTGCCATATCCGCCACAGTATGCCACAAAGAGGCTCCCGCCTGGCATCAACAAACTGCCCAAATTTGAAAAGTTTGGCGGGCAGGGCTTTCCTAAAGAGCATATTGCATACTATATGACAGTAATGGGCGATCTGGCAACAGATGAAGCCTACCTGCTAAAGTTCTTCGGGTCCTCACTGATAAGTCTTCCAATCTACCGGCCGGCTCTATAAGCGACTGGGCATCTATGCAATGGAAGTTCCGGGAGCGGTTCCATGTTGCTGAAGGAGAGGTCACACTGGCCGAGCTGTATGCCTCCAGGCAAAGACATGATGAGTCAGCCCTGGAGTACATCAAAAGATGGTGGAATCTCAGTATGAGATGCAAGCGGCCGCCACATCCAGAAGATGCGGTGCAAATATGCAAGCAGAATCTGAGCCGGGAAATCCTCGGTAGGATGATCAGAATTGAAATACGGTCTTTCGACCGGCTAAATAATGTGGTCGCGGAGATTGAAGCCTTCATCTCCAGCTCTCCCTCTACTCCAGCTACAAGCCAAAAGGGCAAGTCTATTGACAAATGGTCATCGCCCAAGGAAGTTCACACAATTGATTTCAAAGTGTCCGCTCAACAAAAAGAAAAGGAGGAAGGAATTGCCAACCCGCCTCCTACTAAGCCAGCTGAGCAGCAAGAAGTCCCGTCCTTGCGGGCCAAGATGAAAAAGCTCTACTCTTTCCCCAAGGAGAGGACTTGGATCTTCTTCGAATGGGCTGTCGCAAACAATAAGGTTACTCTACCAGAGCCGAAGAGACCGGAAGATGCTAGAAAGAAGGATCATCCTCGCTTCTGCCCATATCACCAGATGGTTGGGCACCATATTGAATATTGTTACGTCTTTAAAGACGCTATTGAAAAGCTAATCAGAAGAGGGGAGCTACAACTGGGCGACAATAAAGTTGATCCTCCTCGCCCGCATGAGCTACCTGCTATGGAAAGAGCAATCAATACAGTGTCTCTATGCCAGCTGTCGTCTCAAGAGACAACCAGAGTTCGCATCACACACCAGGTGCCAACTACGAAAAGGCAAGAGAAGAATAAGCCAAGAGACAGAGGGAGCGGCGTTGTCCTCTCCTGCAATACCCTATCGACCTTGTCCAGTGCGAGCCGACTTGCTGAAGAAGATGACGAATAAATATGCAACACACCGGTAAGGGCAGGTCAAGCTGTGACATTTATTTCTCGCCATCAACCCCAGAAAGGGTGGGGGCATCCTCCACCGCCTGCTGAAGAAGCATGCTGTTATACCCCTCCTCAACATGAGAGCATGGGGGCAAGAACATCCACTCATACAGGACCATACGTGTCCCGTGTCGATAATAAAATGCTGCCAGTCCCACCTGGAATCAACACGGGAAACAGCACTCCCAGCTCCTACTAATGTCACGCCCCGAGCCTTTATTTACAGCGGAAGACTCGCTCGGGGAGCGCGAACAGCCGGCATGGTAAGCCTCTTGCAAGCAAGAACATTCAGAGCGCGAGACAATCACATAATAGAGGCAATTGCACAAGATGTATTCAAACCTCAACTTTATTCATAATCAATTAATATTCAAAAATACATACTTTGACTTCTTCACTAATTGACTCAAGAAATAAGAAAAATTACATTGACTCCATCTAAACACTTAAACTTCCTAAGGCTTCTCTCTTATCAGGACAACTCTTAATCACTCTCGGACCCGCTGCTCGAATCACCCGAATCCGAATGCGAACTATATCCATCTCCTGAAAATCATTGAACAATAGGTCATGAGCACACTTGCCCAGTAGGTATCTTCGCATCAACATGAAGGCACTATTAAAGTAATTAGCATCTTTGCTCTAGAGAATAAGGTAAAATCATGCAATGCGAATCAATCATTCGATAGAACCAAAGTAACAGATAATCATGTGAGATAGAATGTTCAAGAATAAGCTAGCAAGAATGTAACATGATATCTGGCCTTTTCGATCAAGCATGTAACAAGATGTACGATCAGTGCCACATATTCATCACGCTAGTCTCTTTTGAGTACATAGTTCGTGAATTTCTGTGGAATATCAATCAAGAATGTCAAGTCATGTCACTTTGTATCGTGGATCTTCACTTATTTATAAAACAAGTACTCCCAGCGCAATGCGACGCCAGTAGCATCATACCCCATGGTTTATAAAATAGTATGTTTCCGGCAATCAGCCGAGGGGATTAGTATAGAGCCCTTGAACACAATCAGTGCTCGATCGCATCTTCAGTTATAAATTAAGCTACTTCCACGCATGTAACAGTAAAGTATGGCCAAGAATATAGTATTTCCAACAATCTCACGATAACAATAACCAATGAATGAATGCTTCAACGTATGAACATATGAGTCAAGACTGATTTAAACAAGGCTATGCTTTTGGAAATAAATCGATAGCATAACGGTATATTTCTTAACTTCCATTCATTATATTAAGTCGATTAAACAATATGATAACTTCTAGATTATCAGGGTCATCTAGAATCATTGGAATATAAACCCTTGGTCAAACCTTGGGTTAATAGATGCAAGCTATGTAACGGTCATGGTTTGGGCCGGTACATCATGTAACGCTTCCATACTGGGCCGTTACAATAACCAGAGTCCAGAAATAACGAAGTAGATTAAGAAGAATGTAACGGTCTGGTTCTGGGCCGTTATATGGGCCTGACGGTCCAGTCCAGAGCCGTTACTTTTCAAGAACCAGAAAACTCGGTAGTGTGATCTAGTTAATGGGCTTTGATGGTACAACCAACTCGGCATCCTAGTGAGAATCCCAGACTCGCGGAGAATTACGAAGGCCTTGAAAAAATGATTTCCTAGTCCATTGGAAGGAATATCTAATAGAGAGGTCCTCATGTCCAAGATAGTGTTCCTATAGTGCAAGGTGTAAACTAATGACATCATACCGGAGTAAGTGCCATGTACTTATAGAATTGACTCTATTGACAGAGAGAGACATGTACAAGCAGTATGAAACTCGTAGTAAAACTCCGTTAATGTAATGCTTTGAAAGTCATGCCTTTAGAGTACAAAACTATAGATTTGGTCTTTATGAAACTAGCATAACTCAAAATAAGAGTGCAATATAAAACATGCAACACCTATCATAAATGATTAAATAACCTTAAATCATGAAATCAGGTTACAACTTTGATATCTAGTCATAACCATAAGTAATAGTGGCATGATATAATCTGTCTAGGGTTAACAGAACACAGGATGTAACGGTCTTGTGAGGGGGCGTCACAGTGAAAGTGACGGTCAGTAGAGGGGCCGTTACATGAAAGCAACGCGTCTGTCCAAGCGCGTTATTATCAATAGAGGAAAAACGCAATACACAGAATGTGTAACGGTCTGTCTGAGGCCGTTATTTGATATTGATGGTCTTAGACTAGTGAGTTACGTAATCTGCTACAGGAAACTAGCATGGAGACTAAGAGATTAACTCACATCATGTCTAGAAATCAACATATTCTAGGCATGATGGTGAAATAGAGGCTATCTATATGCATAGGTATCAGTAGATCATCACGTTTTTACTTTCCTCATTAGGCTAAGACGATGTATACAATGCTTATAACTAATGAAGCATGAAATCAATGGTCTATTATGCTTGAAATCAAATCATACCAGAGACTATCAATCCTATTAATATGTTTTTGCCGTTCATGAGATAACCTACCTCTTACTTAGGTTGAAGTTTCTGATTTGGTTGAGAAACTGCCCTAGTTCTTCACCTTCCTTGTGACTTTTCAGCTACTTCTTGGGCTCTAACTCCACGTCCTCTTGACCTAAAGATGTGAAATTCGGAGGGGAGTTAGTCTAAAGTATAATGAACAAATTCTTCTAAACAACTTACCTGAAATAATGACTCCTTACCTTGCTTCTTTACGTCCAAAAAGTAAGGGTCGCACAGTTCAGAACTATGCCCTATTTATAGTGTTTAGGTTAGGGTTTGAGGATTAGATCGATTCTAGAGTCCTTATTCCACTAAATCCTTATCCCTAAGAGTCCTTAGAGTTATTATGAGTCTTCTCAATCGATCCACAGTGGATAGGAACATCAAGTTCCAATCTTTTCACGAGTTCCTTTCTTCACGGAACTAACAGGAAGTGACGGTCGAGTGCCCTGCGTCACTTGGCTGTGACGGTCTCGCGATAGACCGTTACAGTCTTCGTAGTTAGGACTTTAAAAATATTAAAACTCTTTTGATAGTTATCTAAATAATTATCTAGATATAATTTGTATTTATCCTGAAAATCTGTGGATAGGCTTAATTACCTTCTAGAATATGGGCCAATCTTAATGGGTTTGGTCAAAAACCTTTTGGCCTTTATTTAAGTGGTTTGGGTCAATTATGTTAACCCATTTGAGCCTTATAATGACTTATCACTTAATTAATTCCTTTATAAATTTCTTTAGCCCTTTTATAATTTCTAGAAAATTATTAATCAACCTATAAAATACTTGCATTAAACTTTTGGGGCTTTACACCCTCCCCCACTTAGAAGAATTTGGTCCCCAAATTCAATACATGGATTCGTGGAGAGTGTACTTACAGTTGAATAATTTCGAAAATCTTTTCTTCATAGCTGCTTCGTTTTCCCATGTTGCTTCATAAGGCCAAGCCTTCTTCCATTGAATCTTAACCATTGGAATGACCTTATTTCTGAGTTGACGTTCTTCCTGTTCCAGAATCCTTATTGGTGTCTGTTCATAAGTTAAGTCCTTCTGAATCTCCAGATTGTCATCAGTAATAATATGATCTGGATCATACACATACTTCTTCAGCATAGAGACGTGAAATACGTCATGAACTCCTGCCAGTTGTGGCGGTAAGCCAATCTATAAGCCACTTCACCGACCCTTTCAAGAATTTCAAATGGACCAATAATCTTGGAGTTAACTTTCCTTTAATGCCAAATCTTCGAATACCGTGACCCGGAGAAACCTTTAGATATACATGTTCTCCTATTTGAAATTCCAAGTCGCGTCTTCGATTGTCAGCATAAGATTTCTGCCGTCTTGTGCCATCTTCATTCTTTCTTGAATGAGTTTAATCTTTTCTGTAGAATCTCTGATAAGATCGGGGCCTAGAATTGTCTTTCCCCTATTTCACTCCAACATATTGGTGATCGACAACTTTTCCCATATAGAGCTTCGAAAGGTGCCATTTGTATGCTAGCTTGATAGCTGTTGTTATATGCAAATTCTACCATAGGTAAGTGATCGTGTCAACTTCCTCCAAAATCTATGACACAGGCCCTGAGCATATCTTCTACCACTTGGTTTGTCCTTTCTATTTGACCATCTGTTTGTGGATGAAAGGCTGTGCTAAAATATAATTTGGTCCCAAGTGAATGTTGTAAGCCTTTCCAGAATTGTGATGTAAATCTAGGATCTCTATCTGATATGATGGTGACAGGGACCCCATGTATTTTGACAATTTCTTTCATGTATAGAGCTGCTAGTATATCAACAGACCATCGACTCTTTATTGGTATGAAATGTGCAGACTTAGTCAATCGGTCTATGATTACCCATATGCCATCAAGTCCACCTCTTGTTTTAGGTAAACCCATGATGAAATCCATCCCTATACTTTCCCATTTCCATTCGGGAATTTTTAAGGGATGTAATTTTCCTGCAGGCCTGAAATGTTCCGCCTTAACTCGTTGGCAAGTAAGACAACGAGATACGAAATCTGCTATTTCCCTCTTCATATTGGGCCACCAGAAGTTCCTTTTGAGATCCTGATACATTTTTGTACCTCCTGGATGAATGGATACTTTGATTTGTGTGCTTCTTCTAAGATCAATTTCTTTGTATCTTCATGATCAGGTATACACATTCGGCCCTTGAATAGTAATCTTCCATCATCAGAGATAGCAAAATCTGGTCTTTGTTCAATATTGGCCTTAATTTCTAGTAAAACTGGGTCATCTCTTGTAACTTAGCCAAGTCCTCAATCAATGTTGGTTGAGCTCGTATATTTGCTATGAAGCAATCTTCTTCTTTATGTCAACATCTAGATTCAACTGAGCAAATTGAGGAACAAGGTTAGTCATACTAATCATAAGACTTGATAACGTACCCATTGGTTTCCTGCTGAGTGCATCTGCTACAGCTTTTGCCTTGCCAGGATGATATTGAATAGCAAATCAAAGTCTTAAGATATTCCAACCATCTCCTCTGCCTCATGTTAAGCTCTTTTTGGGAAAATAGATACTTCAAGCTCTTATGATCTGAATAGACAGTGAATTTTTCTCCATAAAGACAATGACGCCAAATTTTCAAAGCAAAGATAACAGCTGCCAATTCTAAATCATGCACTGGATAATTTTCTTCATGACGCTTCAATTGTCTTGAAGAATAGGAAATCACCTTTCCATCTTGCATAAGGACACACCCTAAGCCAATTCTAGATGCATCCGTATATACTTCGAATTCAGTACCCTCTATTGGTAGTGACAAAATAGGGGCTGTTGTAAGATGATTTTTAAGACTTTGGAAACTCTTTTCACAGTCTTTGTCCAGACAAAAGGATTTTCTTTCCTCGTAAGTCTAGTAAAAGGAACCGCGATCTTTGAGAAGTCCTTTATGAATCTTCTATAATAACCTGCTAGACCCAAAAAGCTTCTGACTTTAGACACAGTCGTAGGCCGACTCCAATTCTTGACAGCTTCTACCTTTGAAGGATCCACAGCAATACCTTCTTTTGAAATAACGTGGCCTAAGAATGAGACTTCCTTGAGCCAGAATTCACACTTATTGAGTTTGGCATATAGCTTGTGTTCTCTAAGCATCTGTAATGATATCCTTAAATGTTCTTCATGTTCATCTTTTATCTTTGAAAATATCAAAATATCATCTATGAAGACGACAATAAATTGGTCTAAATATGGCTGGAAAATATTGTTCATAAGTTGCATGAATGTTGCTGGGGCATTTGTTAACCCGAACGGCATCACCACAAACTCGTAGTGGCCATAACGACTTCGAAAAGCCGATTTATAAATGTCTTCTTATTTGATTCTGAGCTGATGATAACCAGATCTGAGGTCGATCTTAGAGAAATATTCTGCTCCAGAAAGCTGATCGAATAACTCATCGATACGCGACAGTGGATATTTATTCTTGATGGTGAGTTGATTCAACCGCCAGTAGTCAATACACAACCTGAGGGAACCATCTTTCTTTTTGACAAATAACACAGGCGCACCCCAAGGGGATGTGCTAGGTCTGATAAAACCCTTGTCTATAAGTTCTGTAACTGTTTCTTCAATTCTTAAGTTCCGTGGGGGACATCCTGTAAGGAGCTATAGAAACAGGTGCTGCACCTGGAATGAGTTCAATGGTAAAGTTTACTTCCCTTTCGGGCGGTAAACTAGGTAGTTCAGATGGGAACACATCTGGGAATTCATTTGCAATAGGAATGTTTGCAAGGATAATTTCCTTAGATTCTGTAACAATGACTGAGCAAGAAAAGCTTCACATCCTTGCGAGATAGTTTGCAAGCGTGAAGAGAGATATTATGGTAGGATGCTTCTTGTATTTGATGCCAAGAAAAGAAAATCTTGGAAGTCCAGGCTTGCGAAAGGATATAATCCTATTTCGGCAATTTATATAAGCATCGTGGTCTACAAGCCAATCAACCCCTAGAATGGCATCATAACCCTTCATATCAAGGCATATTAAGTTCGCGGAAGATTATGTCCTTCTACTACTACCTTACAATCAGGATAATGCTTGGTAAGCTTAGTTCCAGGTCCTAACGGTGTGGTTATAGCAAGATCCGACGGTAGGGGAACTGATGCAATTGGCAAGGTTTTCGCAAAAGTAATAGAGATAAAAGAGTGTGAAGCACCAGTATCGAATAACACGAATGCAAGACGAGAACAGATTTGAAGAGTACCTTCCATAAGCCCATCATCCCTGGGCACTTCCTCTTCATCTACCATGGCGTTGAGGCGAGCCTGCCTCCTACGTCCTCCATCATTTGATTGTTCTTTAATGAGGAGGCAATTCGGTACGCGATGCTCCCTACTTCCGCAACGTAAACAAGCCCTAGGCGCTTCCAGCATTCCTAACCGAGTGGCCGAATTTTTCACAAAATGTACATGCCGAGGCAACTTGCTCTTCCTTAACCCTCTTATTATTCTTTTGGGAACTACTACCATTCTCGTTTCTCGACCTTTTCTTGCTATCACGGCTTTTGTAAGGTTCCGTGATACTAAAGTTTTCTTTCTTGTAATGTCGATCAGATTGTCGGCCCGATCCTTCTCCCTTTCCCTTCAGCTTCTCGACTTTCTCTAAGGTCCTCTCGCATAGATAGGCCCGTTGGACCATCTCTACATAAGTGCGGATATTTTGAGTCCCCAGTTGTTGGATAAAATCGGGACGTAACCTGTCCATGAATCGGTTTGCCTTCAATAACTCTGTGCTAATTAGATGCGATGCGTAAGGTGCTAACCTTGAGAACTATAATTCGTATTCCGCAATTGTCATCATCCCTTGACGAAGGGAGGCGAATTCCAAGGCCTTCCTTTCCTTTACGTGCTCAGAGAAATACTTAGCACGGAACAGTGTAAGAAAACCATTCCAAGTGTGTGGTGCATCGGCTGGTGGTGCCGGAACCGTCTTCCACCAAGTACGAGCATCCTTATTTTACTGAAATATCGCTAGACGAACCATTTCCTGATCCGTACATTGAATAACATCAAAGATTCTGTTCATCTCATCTATCCAATTTTCTGCTTCGTCCGGATTTGAGGATCCATAGAAACGCTGAGGGTTTAGACTCCGAAAGTTACGATGAAGGTCTCCAGCCCTTGCCCCCGCACCGCCTTGTGCTATAGTCTGCAGTGCCTGGGTGAGGCCAGCAACGGTTTGTTGCATACCGTCCCAATCTACGCGATGAGCCATGTGTGAAATATGGTACCTGAGAGAGAAATAACCACTTGTTATTTCTCATGAAATTTGAATAAGCTAGTAATAAACATCAAGCTAGTTAGTTTATCTTAAGCGAGGCTCTACCCAATCTCACATGGGTATGAATTTCTCTTCGAGTTCATAGGTATGGGTCCTTAACCTTGGACTTGTCCTATGACATGACTCTTTTCCCTAAGTCCTGAGACTTAGGCTCTGATACCAACTTAACTGTCACGTCCCGAGCCTTTATTTACAGCGGAAGACTCGCTCGGGGAGCGCGAACAGCCGGCATGGTAAGCCTCTTGCAAGCAAGAACATTCAGAGCGCGAGACAATCACACATATAGAGGTAATTGCACAGGATATATTCAAAACTCCAACTTTATTTCATAATCAATTAATATTCAAAAATACATACTTTGACTTCTTCACTAATTGACTCAAGAAATAAGAAAAATTACATTGACTCCATCTAAACACTTAACACTTCCTAAGGCTTCTCTCTTATTCGGACAACTCTTAATCACTCTCGGACCCCTGCTTGAATCACCCGAATCCGAATGCGAACTATACCCATTTCTTGAAAATCATTGAACAATAGGTCATGAGCACACTTGCCCAGTAGGTATCTTCGCATCAACATGAAGGCATTATTAAAGTAATTAATATTTTAGCTCTAGAGAATTATATAAAATCATGCAATGCAAATCAATCATGCGATAGAACCAAAGTAACAGGATAATCATGTGAGATAGAATGTTCAAGAATGAGCTAGCAAGAATGTAACATGATATCTGGCCTTTTCAATCAAGCATGTAACAAGAATGTACGATCAGTGCCACATATTCATCGCGCTAGTCTCTTTTGAGTACATAGTTCGAGAATTTCTATGGAATAACAATCAAGAATGTCAAGTCATGTCACTTTGTATCATGGATCTTCACTTATTTATAGAACAAGTACTCCCAGCGCAATGCGACGCCAGTAGCATCATACCCCATGGTTTATAAAATAGTATGTTTCCAGCAATCAGCCGAGGGACTAGCATAGAGCCCTTGAACATAATCAGTGCTCGATCGCATCTTCAGGTATAAATTAAGCTACTTCCACGCATGTAACAGTAAAGTATGGCCAAGAATATAGTATTTCCAACAATCTCACGATAACAATAACCAATGAATGAATGCTTCAACGTATGAACATATGAGTCAAGAATGATTTAAACAAGGCTATGCTTTTGGAAATAAATCGATAGCATAACGGTATATTTCTTAACTTCCATTCATTATATTAAGTCGATTAAACAATATGATAACTTCTAGATTATCAGGGTCATCTAGAATCATTGGAATATAAACCCTTGGTCAAACCTTGGGTTAATAGATGCAAGCTATGTAACGGTCATGGTTTGGGCCGTTACATCATGTAACGCTTCCATACTGGGCCGTTACAATAACCAGAGTCCAGAAGTAACGAAGTAGATTAAGAAGAATGTAACGGTCTGGTTCTGGGCCGTTATATGGGCCTGATGGTCCAGTTCAAGTCCGTTACTTTTCAAGAATCAGAAATCACGATAATGTATTCTACTAATGGGCTTTTATTGGTACAACCAACTCGGCGTCCTAGTGGGAATCCCAGGCTCGCGAAGAATTACGGAGGCCTTGAAACAATGATTTCCTAGTCCATTGGAAGGAATATCCAATAGAGAGGTCCTCATGTCCAAGATAGTGTTCCTATAGTGCAACGTGTGAACTAATGACATCATACCGGAGTAAGTGCCACTTATAGAATTAACTCTATTGACAGAGAGAGAGTATGCATAATCAGTGTGAAACAATAGTGAAACTCCGTTAAAACCATGCTTAAAAAGGTCATGCTTTAGTCATGCTTTTAGAGTACAAAACTATAGAATTTAGGCTCATGAAATTAATTATAACTCAAAGTATAAGTGCAATATAAACATGCAATATTTATCATGAATGATTAAATAACCTTAAATCATGAAATCAGGTTGCAAACCTGGATATCTAGGCATAACCATAAGTAATAGTGGCATGATATAATCTGTCTAGGGTCAACAGAACACAGGATGTAACGGTCTTGTGAGGGGGCGTCACAGTGAAAGTGACGGTCAGTAGAGGGGCCGTTACATGAAAGTAACGCGTCTGTCCAAGCGCGTTATTATCAACAGAGGAAAAATGCAATACACAGAATGTGTAACGGTCTGTCTGAGGCCGTTATTTGATATTGACGGTCTTAGACTAGTGCGTTACGTAATCTGCTACAGGAAACTAGCATGGAGACTAAGAGATTAACTCACATCATGTCTGGAAATCAACATATTCTAGGCATGATGGTGAAATAGAGGCTATCTATATGCATAGGTATCAGTAGATCATCACGTTTTTACTTTCTTCATTAGGCTAAGATGATGTATACAATGCTTATAACTAATGAAGCATGAAATCAATGGTCTATTATGCTTGAAATCAAATCATACCAGAGGCTATCAATCCTATTAATATGTTTTTTCCGTCCATGAGATAACCTACTGTTGACACCTGAAATATAACTGAGAATAAAGATGAGACCAAAGAGAAGATTGAACCATACATGCAGCTCTCAGAGATTCCTGCAAACCCAGAATTACAGAATAGTCGTCACAAAAGTTGCCACCCGGCTGAAGCCCTTCCCGGTCAAGCTGATGTCTGGTCTTGTCGTCGCTCAGATAACAGTACTGATGAAGAACTGTGGTCTACTGACTGATGAAAATATCCAGAAATATTCTGATAAAACTATGTCAACTCACTAATCAACCTTCACCTGTTCTGACAGGCTCGAAGGACTTACAAATGAAAAGGCAGGTTATATGTCTTTGATAGTCCATACTTGATAATGAGGGAGTTCAAGATATTAAAGCCCAAATGGGCTCACTAAGGTGGAACCGGGAAATCCTCACAAGGTCCAAAGCCCATAGGGGCGCCGGGAAGCCTCCCTTGTTGACAAGGGCGCGCCGGGAAGTCATCTTCGGCGCGCCGGGAAGGGTCATGCCGAGAGGGGGGCTGCTGTGCCTATAAAATCCCCCCTGTGTTCATCTCAAAAAAAAGGAGAGGACATACAGAGACAGAGAGGGCAAGAAGAAAAGAAATCAAGGGAGAAGAAAAAAAGAGCGAAGAGAGGCATCTCCAGATAGCCAGATAAAAAGAGAGAAGAGAAGAAAAGCTGCTGCGAGGTCGGAAGGAAGGAGAATGTGGGGTGCTAGGGGAGGGAGAGGAGTCAATGCTCCGCCCTCCCCTTCCCTTTATTACCGTCGTCCCTTCCTGCTTCCCTTTCTTTTGATGTATAAGCTTTGATTCCGTTTTCCGCTTTCGAAGTGAAGGGATCTCCCTGTTGTCGAGGAGATAGAGTATTAGTCTATTTTTCTTCCCTCCATCCCCTTTGTTCTATGAATGATGTAAATGATGAAACAGTGAAATGCAACTCCATGGTTGTTCCGATGAAATGGTTTTGGTTGGCCCTCTTCTCCCTGTGCTCTCTCTCTCGGAATGTATGTTATCCCCCGCATGCATTAATTGCTCGGATGTTTAGAATTCCAGTGATTTCTTGTGCCTATATGCACGATTGTTTCAGATGGAAAGGAGGTAACAGAGCCCCTATCCTTACCGTGGATCTCTGGGCTTTGTCCCTCTCTCTCCCTCGACGACGTCGATGGTTTAAACGTTGCGAAGTCCATAGTCCTCTCGAGTTTCCTAAGCCGTTGAGGCCATTACAGGGATCAGAGACAGTCATCTCTTGATTCCCTGGATGGTCGGCGATATGAATGGCATAAAGCCTGTTCCAGAGGGTTCGAACGCCTGGTGACTTCAATCCCTCGAATCCCTTCTATCCATGTGACTCCTTGATGTCAATCTGGTGACTTGGTGGAGCCCTCGGCCCCCTCCTCGTTTGCATCCTAAAACCCCCTAGCCGTTACCTGAATCCCAGGAAAAATCCCCAAAATAGAGCACCGTAGAACCCCACAAACCTCCACAAAACTTTCCGGCGCTATGAATAGCTCCCGGCGCGGCCCGCGCCGGGAACCTCACGCCGAGAGCGCCCTCCTCCTTCTTTAAAACCATGCCGAGAGCCTCATGCCGAGAACCCATTCTCCCCGCGCCGGGAACCTCACGCCGAGAGCGCCCTCCTCCTTCTTCAAAACCATGCCGAGAGCCTCATGCCGAGAACCCATTCCCCCGCGCCGGGAAGCCTGCTTATGCTCGTTACAGCCATGCCGAGAGCCTCTCCTCCTCTGCCCAATCCTTGAGCACCCTGCCACACTAATTCGAGGGATATCTGCAGGTCACAGGGTACACCACATGGAATAAATAAACGGGGAACCATCCCCAACATCACATCGTGCCAGGGCCTAGTGCCTTTTCTTTCGGTTTTCATCCCGGCACTCCGTGGATGATCACCTATTTCCCCTTGGGCATGTTCCAAGTTGAGGGGAGGTGCTGCCGAAATCTAGTCCAATGTCATCAACCCCGATGAGTCAAGGGGGTGTCTCCGATACACTTCCCATCCGGCTCCATCTTCGGGGGAAACGAACCTATTTGGAGCATCCGGTCGAGTGGAAGTGTCAAAAGGGAATACCCTAATGATTAGCCGAATTCTGTCCCGCCACTGCGTGGATGGTCTTCTATCCTTATCCGGTATGGCTCAAAGTTAAAGGTTGTGCCGCCCGATTTAGTCCGTTGAACTAAATAAATCCGCCCTCCATTCGTCCTCTTCCATAAGCATGAAGCCTTTCTTTCGCACATTAATATTTTGACTGCCTTCTGAGGCCTCCTATTTTGGCGTTTAATCAAGGGTTGTCCTTCTTAGGAAGGGCGTAATTAACGTCATAGCCTTTATGGTATGGCGGACTTTTGGTCCCGACTCGGACTTCACAATCGACTGATCAAGTCAAGTCGAGCGCACAATGAAATCATCACACACGTGACTGGCACGCCTAATAAACCAAATTAATAAATAAATAAAAACAAAATTGAAAAAGAGAAGAAAAATCCCGCGTCCACACCTACCTCTTACTTAGGTTGAAGTTCCTGGATTTGGTTGAGAAACTTGCCCTAGTTCTTCACCTTCCCTTGTGACTTTTCCAGCTACTTCTTTGGGCTCTAACTCCACGTCCTTTTGACCTAAAGATGTGAAATTCGGAGGGGAGTTAGTCTAAAGTATAATTAACAAATTCTTCTAAACAACTTACCTGAAATAATGACTCCTTACCTTGCTTCTTTACGTCCAAAAAGTAAGGGTCGCACAGTTCAGAACTATGCCCTATTTATAGTGTTTAGGTTAGGGTTTGAGGATTAGATCGATTCTAGAGTCCTTATTCCACTAAATCCTTATCCCTAAGAGTCCTTAGAGTTATTATGAGTCTTCCCAATCGATCCATAGTGGATAGGAACATCAAGTTCCAATCTTTTCACGAGTTCCTTTCTTCACGGAACTAACAGGAATGTAACGGTCGAGTGACCCTACGTCACTTGGCTGTGACGGTCTCGCGATAGACCGTTACAGTCTTCGTAGTTAGGACTTTAAAAATATTAAAACTCTTTTGATAGTTATCTAAATAATTATCTAGATATAATTTATATTTATCCTGAAAATTTGTGGATTGGCTTAATTACCTTCTAGAATATGGGCCAATCTTAATGGGTTTGGTCAAAAACCTTTTGGCCTTTATTTAAGTGGTTTGGGTCAATTATGTTAACCCATTTGAGCCTTATAATGACTTATCACTTAATTAATTCCTTTATAAATTTCTTTAGCCCTTTTATAATTTCTAGAAAATTATTAATCAACCTATAAAATACTTGCATTAAACTTTTGGGGCTTTACAACCAAGCTAACTCCGCTCTGATGATGGATCTCTATCAGAAAATACAAGAAGTAGAGACACTAAGAAAAAGATTGACTGAGATGGGCTTACTCCCAGTCACACTCGGGCAGGCAGGACCCTCATCTGAAGCCCTACAAGGTGGCGCTAAATCATTTGAAGCCTCACTGCAACCAGCTTTGCCACAGTCAACACAAGGCCACGACGGGAACACCCGCCCACGGAAGCTATACCACGCGGCCCCCGCGTACCCCTCAGCTCTCCAGGCATGTCAGGGGGCAGCTTCCACGCCTCATGCAATGCCGCCTCTGCAATCAGCTGGCTTACACCGGAATCCAGTAGTGATAGCTATAACAATCAAGCCAGTAATAGAACAACCAACTGAGATAAAATCTGCTGAGGAAGAAGTCACCAAAGCAGAGTTATATATGATCCAACAAAAAGATGATGAGTCTACTTCAGACTACATTCAATGTTGGAAGAATCTCAGTGTGAGATGCAAACATCCGCCAAGCTACAAGGACGCTGTCCAGCTATGCAAACGTAATCTAAGGAAAGAGATCCTGCAACGGGTAATTGGCCTCGAAGTCAAATCCTTCGACCAATTAGAAGATGTGGCAATTGAAATTGAAGCCTTTCTGGCCAAATACTGCCCAGCTTTTACACCTCCAATTCAAGAGCACAAGCTAATTGAAGAACAGTCGGCACCAGAAGGAATAGACGCAGTTGACTTTGTAGCCTTCGAGTGTCAGTGGAGGAAAGCACAAGAGGCAACTGGCTCTTCCTCTACCAAGGTTCCTGAACAAAAACCCCCTTCACTAAGGGCAAGAATGAAAAGACCATACTCATTCTCGCAAGACAAGACCCAGCGTCTATTCGAGTGGGCCCTTGAGTACAACAAGGTCGTCCTCCCCGAGCTCAAGAGACCAAATGACATCGAAAGAAAAGATGACCCTCGGTTTTGTCCCTACCATCGGAAGAGGGGACATCTCTTTGAGGACTGCTATATGTTCAAAGACATCATGAAAGACTTAGTCCAAAGTGGTGAATTACAACTTGGAGAATATAGGGTGGACCCACCTCACCCTCACTCGATGCCCATTTTCAAGATGACGGCTAGCACAGTTTCCCTACATCAATCGAGATGGTACACCTTCTAAGATGCATCCCGAGGTCCCTCCGTTGTGGCAAAAGGCCGAACAAATGCAATTGTTGCACCGTCTCCGGGGCAACTGCTGAAGACTAAAATAGAAATAAACCCAAGAATAAAAGAAAAGATGATGCTTTACTGCTCGATGTGTTGCCCTCTTTATTCAAGCCATCAGCTCAAGAATGGAGTCCACTCATATCAGGGCCAGCTACAAAATGATAAAGATGCAAGGAAGAATCTCCTTCCAAATGAAACGACCCGGCACAACGTAGCCGCTGCTCTACATGCTCCAGCACCCATGGAAGCATGCTCAACCCTTTGAGGGAGATGTACTCCCACCCTCCACCCGCACCTCACTCTACATAAGAAGGGGCAGCTGAATAAACAACTATCAAATGGGGCCAGTTCACCCGAGAGACACCTAACAGCATACTCCTTCTTGGAGCCAATAGAAATTCTATTTCAACACACACTTGACATGGGGGCAAGAATGAAAAGATGCTCAGCTACAATCAAGCTCTGAGGTGCCGCTGGGCACAACAAGACTCTATTCCCCACTTGGGGGCTGCCAACAAAAGAGAAGAGGGTGGAGTCCAACGATCGGATTTCCCTGCTACTGTCTGCCTACACAACTTCTCATGAAGCAAACAAGCTATCAAATGAAAAGACATGCTTTGAACAACTCGTCTTCAGCTATCCACCCCAACTTGGGAGCATTAAAAGGGAGAATGAACTCTCCGACTACCCACCCCAGCATGGGGGCAACCAAAGCTAAAAGAAGAGAGAACGGAATTATTCAGGGCACACCGACATCCCACCGTGAACTGGACAACCCACTGCAGATGCTAATTGTTTGACAAGATCGACTGCTAAAGATTTTTAACTCCTCACTTAGAGGACCCATTTTCTGCATTTTATTCAATGTTAGAATGGGATTTCTCCTTCTCTAAGAAGCTACTCTATACAATTTAGCACCATGGAATCAGGGTAAGCCCTGCAATCGCTTCTTCAATTGAAATCACTATAGGCAGTGCAAGGTGCACAGCTATATGAGCTTGAAGCCACCGGCGCCATTTGTGGAGTTAAAAAGACCCCGCAACCACAACTATTGAGGCAGGCATGTCAAGAGACCAGCATACGGTGCAAGCCCTGGAGGCCTATCTTTGCAAGAGCTACAACATTTTAGGCACCCCCGCTGAAGACAATAATACAAGAAGCAACAAGGTGACTTGTCGTGTGGCTACTGCCACCTGCCATCTGTCCCCTAGGGTGATGCCGACTCAGAGCAGCCATCCAGCAACCTCCCCGCTATCAAAGGATCCCTATTGATCCGGTCTAAACACTTGAGCTGACGCACGTCCCGGACTGCAAAGCTTGTATCAACTGCCCACTCATGTCCTTAAATTGGATCCACCAGCTAGGTCACCCAATAAACACTCATTGGCTTTGCCAACTCCTTATCCTATGAAATGCTTCCCATTAGTCCCACCGGGAATGACCCTATAACCCCAGTGTGGAACCCATATTCATAACCAATACATCCTTGCCATCCTTCGGCATTCTACCGCAAACAA
This sequence comes from Amorphophallus konjac, assembly GCA_022559845.1. Lineage (NCBI taxonomy): Eukaryota > Viridiplantae > Streptophyta > Magnoliopsida > Alismatales > Araceae > Amorphophallus > Amorphophallus konjac. The sequence continues at coordinate 27,539,640 of CM040124.1, read as the reverse complement.
CTACACAAACACGCTAAGAGATACCAAACTTGCCCCACTGGGCTTATAAAACATGTCCCTTGGCCTGTGGCATTCTGCCCTCGCCAAGCTCTAGATGTTGCCCATCAATTCCATTAGACCGGGCCCATAAAACCTTTCCCTTGGCTTGTGGTACTCCACCCATGCTAAGCTCTAGACGTTGCCCATCAGTTCCACTGGACCGGGCTCATAAAATCTGTCCTTTGGCCTATGGCACTCCGCCCTTGCTAAGCTCTAGACGTTGCCCATCAGTTCCATTGGATCGGGCCCATAAAATCTTTCCCTTGGTCTAGTGGCACTCCGCCCTAACCGAGCTCTACCTGCCTTAGACTAGTGGCACTCCGCCCTAGCTAAGTCCCACCTACCTTGGTCTAGTGGCATTCCGCCCTGATCGAGCTCTACCTACCGTAGTCTAGTGGCACTCCGCCCTAGCTAAGTCCCACCTGCCTTAGTCTAGTGGCACTCTGCCCTAGCTAAGTTTTACTTCCCTTAGTCTAGTGGCACTCTACCCTAGCTAAGCCCTGCCTGCCTTAGTCTGGTGGCACTCCGCCCTAGCTAAGTCCCACCTACCCTTGGTCTAGTGGCATTCCGCCCTGACCGAGCTCTACTTGCCTTACTCTAGTGGCACCCTGCCCTAGCTAAGTTTCACCTGCCTTAGTCTAGTGGCACCCTGCCCTAGCTAAGTTTCATCTACCTTAGTCTAGTGGCACTCCGCCCTAGCTAAGCTTTACCTCAAACTTGGTCTAGTGGTACTCCACCCTGACCAAGCTACCTCCACCCTCGGTCCAGTGGCACTCCACCCTGACCGAGCTACCTCCACCCTTGATCCAGTGGCACTCCGCCCTGACCGAGCTACCTCCACCCTTGGTCCAGTGGCACTCCGCCCTGACCGAGCTACCCCCACCCTTGGTCCAGTGGCGCTCTGCCCTGACCGAGCTACCTCCACCCTTGGTCCATTGGCACTCCGCCCTGACCAAGCTACCTCCACCCTTGGTCCAGTGGCACTCCGCCCTGACCGAGCTACCTCCACCCTTGGTCCAGTGGCACTCCGCCCTGACCGAACTACCTCAAACTTGGTCTAGTGACACTCCGCCCCGACCATGCTACCTCCACCCTCGGTCTAGTGGCACTCCACCCTGACCGAGCTACCTCCACTCTCGGTCTAGTGGCACTCCGCCCTGACCGAGCTATCTCCACCCTTGGTCCAGTGGCACTCCGCCCTGACCGAGCTACCTCCACCCTTGGTCCAGTGGCACTCCGCCCTGTTCGAGCTACCCCCACCCTTGGTCTAGTGGCACTCCGCCCTGACCGAGCTACCTCCACCCTTGGTCCAGTGGCACTCCGCCCTGACAAAGCTACCTCCACCCTCGGTCCAGTGGCACTCCGCCCTGACCGAGCTACCTCCACCCTTGGTCCAGTGGCACTCCGCCATGACCGATCTACCTCCACCCTTGGTCCAGTGGCACTCCGCCCTGACCGAGCTACCTCCACCCTTGGTCCAGTGGCACTCTGCCCTGACCGAGCTACCCCCACCCTTGGTCCAATGGCGCTCTGCCCTGATCGAGCTACCTCCACCCTTGGTCTAGTGGCACTCCGCCTTGACCAAGCTACCTCCACCCTTGGTCCAGTGGCACTCCGCCCTGACCGAGCTACCTCCACCCTTGGTCTAATGGCACTCCGCCCTGACTGAGCTACCTCAAACGTGGTCTAGTGGCACTCCACCCTGATCGAGCTACACTTATCTCGGTCTAGTGGCATTCCATCCTGATCGAGCTACACTTACCTCGGTCTAGTGGCACTCTGCCCTGGCCAGACTTGCATAATACCTATGACTTTGCCATTATGGGCCTTACGCCCGAATCGGCACAAATCTATCCTTTGCGTTAGCATTACCTTCTTGCTAACGAATAAACCCCTTTGTTCGGCGCAAGACTCCATGTCCTAACCGACCTTTATACATCATTGCCATTGCGGGCCCTATGCCCGAATCAGCACAAATCTATCCTTTGCGTTAGCATTACCTTCTTGCTAACGAATAAACCCCTTGTTCGGCGTAAGACTCTGTGTCCTAGCCGACCTTTATACATCTTTACCACTACGGGCCTTAAACCCGAATCGGCATAAATCCATCCTTTGCGTTAGCATTACCTTCTTGCTAATGAATAAACCCCTTGTTCGGCGCAAGACTCCGTGTCTTAGCCGACCTTTATACATCATTGCCATTGCGGGCCCTATGCCCGAATCGTTTCAAATCTATCCTTTACGTTAGCATTACCTTCTTGCTAACGAATAAACCCCTTTGCTTGGCACAAGACTCCATGTCCTAGCCGACCTTTACACATCATTGCCATTGCGGGCCCTACGCCCGAATCGGCACAGATCTACCCTTGACGTTGGCATTACCTTCTTGCTAACGAATAAACCCCTTTTTCGGCGCGATACTTCATGTTCTACCCGACCCTCTCAGCATCATTCTGCTACATGAGTTCAAAAAAAAGAGAAAGAAGCAGAAATGCGGTTAAAAATAGAGATACCCCGCCGGCCTTGTTCCTAATTAGGGACGAGGGTAAAAATGGCTATAACCCGACTGTGGCGACAATCCTAAAGGGCGCTACAGGCAAAAGTGAGTACCCCGCCACGTGAAAACCTGAAAGGGCGCGTGGGCAAAAGATAGAGGGGGCTGGCCTCGGTGAAAACCCGAAAAGGGCGCTTAGGTCAGTAAAGTGGTAATCCAAAAGTCTCTCTTCATCCTCCTCTCAACGAGATTCCCCAGGGATAACCATCAGAAGTCCCACCGAAGATCCCCTAACAAACCTGTGTCCGACCCTCGTCATCATCGACGGGATCGGTCGACCTCCATCCTTTAACTTGGACCTTTCATCCTCGTTAATGAGCATGTCCCTTGCTCCGACATGTAACCCATGCCGACGAACAAACCCGTGTTCGACCCCCGTCATCATCGGCAAGATTGGTCGAACTCTACTCCTTTAACTTGGACCTTTCGTCCTTGTTAATGAATGTATCCTTTGCTTCGACATGTAACCTATGTCGACGAACAAACCCATGTTCGACCCCCGTCATCATCGGCGAGATTGGTCGAACTCTACTCCTTTAACTTGGACCTTTCGTCCTTGTTAATGAATGTATCCTTTGCTTCGACATGTAACCCATGTCGATGAACAAACCCATGTTCGACCCCCATCATGATCAGCGAGACCGGTCGACCTCTATCCCTTAATTCGGACCTTTCGTCCTTGTTAACGAACATACCTTTGCTTCGACATGTAACCCATGTCGATGAACAAACCCAGGTTCGACCCTCGCCATCATCAGTGAGGTAGGTCGACCTCTGTCCCTTGGCTTGGACCTTTCGTCCCGATCAAGAACCATACAGCCTTTGCTTCGACATGTAACCCATGTCGACGAACGAACTTGTGTTCGACCCCCGTCATCATCGGCGAGACCGGTCGACCTCTATCCCTTAACTCGGACCTTTCGTCCTTGTTAATGAATATACCCTTTGCTTCGACATGTAACCCATGTCGATGAACAAACCCAGGTTTGACCCTCGTCATCATCAGTGAGGTAGGTCGACCTCTGTCCCTTGGCCAAGACCTTTTGTCCTGGTCAAGAACCATATAACCTTTGCTTCGGCATTTAACCAATGTCGACGAACCAAACCAGGATCCGACCCTTGTCATCATCGACAAGGCTGATCGGCGTCCTGGCAAACAAGCTCTCCTCTGTTCTGGATCCTCCGAGGAATTAAAAAAAAGAGAGAAAAAAAGAGAGAAAGAAACCAAATGAGGTTAAAAATAGAGATACCCTACCGGCCTTGTTCTTAAACTGGGACAAGGGCAAAAATGGCTATCACCTGGCTGTGGCGAAAACCCGAAAGGGCGCCGCAGGTAAAATCGGGTACCCCGCCGCGTGAAAACCCAAGAGAGGACACGTGGGCAAAAGCAAAAGGGGGCTGACTTCGGTGAAAACCCAAAAGGACGCTTGAGTCGGTAATGTGGTTAAAAAAAAATAATGATGATGAAATGAAAAGATGATGTAGTAATGGGGTTATCCTCGTTCGTCATTCCATCCCAACCTACCTTTTCGACCCTTGTCATCATCGGCAAGATCGATCGCTACCCTTTCGGTCGTTGTCACCATCGGTAGGACTGTCTACCTTTTCGACCCTTGTCACCATTGGCAAGATCGACCGCTACCCTTTCCGGTACTTGTCACCATCAGCAAGACCGTCTACCCTTTTCGGTCCTTGTCACGATCGGCAGGACCGTCTACCTTTTCGACCCTTGTCACCAATGGCAAGATCAGTCACTACCCTTTCCGGTCCTTGTCACCATCGACAGGACCGTCTACCTCTTTGACCCTTGTCACCATCGGCAAGATCAGTTGCCACCCTTTGTGGTCCTTGTCACCATCGGCAGGACCGTCTACCTTTTCGACCCTTGTCACCATCGGCAAGATCGGTCGCTACCCTTTCCGGTCCTTGTCACCATCGGTAAGACCGTCTACCTTTTTTACCCTTGTCACCATCGGCAAGATCGGCCGCTACCTCTTCGACCCTTGTCACCATCGGCAAGACCATCTGCCTTTTCGACCCTTATCACCATCGACAAGATCGGTCACTACCTTTTCCGGTCCTTGTCACCATCAGCAGGACCGTCTACCTCTTCGACCCTTGTCACCATCGACAAGATCAGTCGCCACCCTTTGTGATCCTTGTCACCATCGATAGGACAGTCTACCTTTTCGACCCTTGTCACCATCGGCAAGATCGGTCGCTATCCTTTCCGGTCCTTGTCACCATCGACAAGACCATCTACCTTTTCGACCCTTGTCACCATCGGCAAGATCGGTCGCTACCCTTTTCGGCCCTTGTCACCATCGGCAGGACCGTCTACCACTTCGACCCTTGTCACCATCGGCAAGATCAGTCGCCACCCTTTGCGGTCCTTGTCACCATCGGTAGGACCATCTACCGTTTCGACGCTTGTCACCATCGGCAAGATCGGTTGCCACCCTTTGCAGTCCTTGTCACCATCGGCAAGACCGTCTACCCTTTCTGGTCCTTGTCATCATCGGCAAGACCGTCTACCTTTTCGACCCTTGTCGCTATCAACAAGATCGATCGCTACCCTTTTTGATCTTTGTCACCATTGGCAAGACTAACTACCTTTTCGACCCTTGTCACCATCGATAAGGTCGGCCAGCATTTCCCCAAATCGGGCCCCGACAAAAACCCGAAAGGGCGCTTGGGTCAGTAATGTGATTACTATAAAGTATATGATATGCCTCTGAGTGGCACTCCCATCAGTTGTCCCACCGGTAATAAAGCCTATCCCGGATGGACCTCTCATCAGCCAGCAGTCGTATTTTTGACATTTCTTGTCAGCAAGACTTACATTTACACCAATCTGGCAACCTCTGGAACCCCATCACATGGTGGAGCGAGGCCCCCATCCTTTCTTTGAAAGGGTGGATGCTCTCCTGCGGCGCAGATATGGGTATACTTCCAAGCAGGTCGCCAAAGTTGCCACAAGATATGATAGAATACAAGTGCAAAGGTGGACACCTAAAACAGTAAAGGAAACTTGTATTTCATTGCAAAAAGGAGGGGAATGAATACAAAAGGGGCCATTCGGAGGGGGCAAATTACAAAGGCAGATCGGCTAAGACCGCCTGAAAATATCTGTAAAGTCAATGAGCCCAACATGTGGAGCCACTCCCAGTTCATGGAGCTGCATTTCTTCCTCCTGAACGTGAGTCACCTCAGTCTCTAGGGATGCAACTCGGCCCTCCAGTAAAGAAGTTTCCTCGATGCCTTGGACTTCTGCAGCCTCCAGCCGTGGTATCTCAGCTTCAGTGGTAGCCAATTCAGCCTGGAGTTCTTCCCGTCGGCTACGTAGGATATGTGCCCGAGTAGCTGAAGTTTCAACATGGGCCTTGTTCCTATAGAGATCAGAGGTCAAGGACGCCAGCTCTGTCTGACAATCGACTTTCTGCAATTTGAGGGCCGCTAGTCGGTCATTCATCACCCTCCCGAGAAAGTCTCGGCGGTTTACAAATTTTAGCAGGAACAGCACCCGCTGGGTCCAGGTGTCCAAAGAACAACCTAATGCCTGCAGCCCGATCGTCAGTCGCCCGGCCACTTCCTTCAACTGGGGGTAAGATAGTGTCGGCCGAGACTCCACAACCTGGCGCAACATCTCTAAATACTGCCAGGCAAAGTCCTCCGATGAAGTAAAGCCTAGGGAGGCTGTCGGAGCCACCTCAAAGGTCACCTCCCTATCTATGGAAGCCCATAAGCCAATATCTGGCTCAGAAGAAGAAGATGGAATGGCAACCAGAGCCGAATTAGCAGGTACCGCGACAGTATGCTCTTGCTCCATCGGGCTCCTTGAAGAACTCTCTTTTACAGTGCTGGAAGAGGCGGAGGTTCCAACTCTATTTCTGGCATGGATGGAGCTGCAGGGTCAGGCGCAATAGTCATTATGGACGTCGAGACAAAGGCAGAACCCCTTGACGGATCAACTTCAGCTCTCAATTCTGTTGCCTGCACCAGAAAGGGTAAACATCTAAAATATACCAGAAGAGACCATTGCCACGCCGAGATGGGCGTGCCGAGACTGTCAACAGCGCCAGTTGGCTCACCCAGGGGTGCTGCAATCAGAAGATTAAACCAAGAATGCTGATGTCTGTCCGAGTATGGTTACAAATACTGGGATTATACAAACAGAATGAAGACTTAGAGTCACAAAAATGAACAATGAACAGGAGCAGACCTGAAGAAATTACAAAGTGTGGTGCAATGTACACTCTCATGTCCCGTGTCACTCATCCTTCGCTTACGCCACCTGCGGGTGGGGGGCATTTGTTGACACCTAAAATATACCAGAAGAGACCAAAGCAGACTCAGGGCCCTGAAGGTCAACCAATGGTGCGGCTCCTGTACCATCCCTGGAAGTACTGAGAATCAGAATAGAAGAGGTCCACTACCCCTAACACTCTGTCCGGCTAAAGCCATCTCTGGCTAGGCCGCTGTCCAGCACTGCTGTCATTCAGATAGTCATGCTGATAAAATTATAACAACATCCAGGCAACCATCTACCTGCTGAAGAGAAACCTCAGATAATTCTGATTCTCATGAAAAGGGATTCACACTGCCTCACACATGGGCGTGAACGCAAAGTGCTAAACAAGCCTCAAGAGGAATATACCAAGAAGCCCACCAGAGCAATGAAAAGAAGCCCATTAGATGAGCCTCTTCCGGCGCCGGGTTCTGAATAGATGGGCCAAGCCCAATACGAAGCCAGGCGCGCCGAGATGATGCGTGCTGAGGCGCGCCGAGAAGCTCACGCCGGGAACAGAAGGCCACCCTTCTATAAAGGCTGCTGCCTTCGAACAATACAAGACAACAACAACAATAGAAGAGGAAGACACAGAGCATAGAAGAGAAGAAAAAGAAGAGGCAATAGAGGGAACATGGAGCAGTAGCCACCGAAAGGAAAGGGAGCTCGAGAGCCCTCTAAGGAAGCTGAGGAGAAGAGAGAGTTGCTGAGATTCGAAGGAAGTGTTAAGGTGGGATCGGTTTCAAGATGCCCTGAGGGGCTAAAGTTTCCCTTTCCTCATGTCTTTTATTTGAATATCCCTTTCTTCTTTTGTGTCTATTTTTGAGCATCCTCGCTCTAGTAGCATCGAATGCTAATGTAGCCCTGTTATCAGGGACATAGTCTATGTATGATTTTTCTCAGTTGGATTTTCTTCTGAGCTAGATGCATGTATGCTGTTTGGATGAATAGTTAATAAAAGAGGGCTGAAGCTCGCCCTTTCCTTTTCCTTTCTTCCTCTGCATCCGAGTTTCAATTTATTCAATAGCTACCGCAAGCGTATCCCATCTGCACGAGTGTGTTTTGCCATTGTCCTTCCCAACCTCACCTCCACATCAAGAGCCGGAGACAGTCTATCTCCTGGCATCTCGATTATGAAACTAGGAGGAATAGACTCAAATTGGAATTCATGAGGATCAGTCTGTGATCAGGCTCCCAGCGAGGCCCCTGAGGGAAGGCCATTTTCTCCTTGGATTACTTTCTCCAGAGTCATCTCCAGTGTTTGCCCTAAATCCTTGAATAAACCCCCATTAGAACCCCCCAAAAGCCCTCCGAAGTCCTCACCTCAGAAATCCCTTCAAACCTTACTAAACCCTTGTTTCAGAAATCCTCCCAACCTCCCGGCGCGAGTCTCGCGCCGAGTGCTACCTGCGCCAGTTGCTCTCGTCCCATCGCGTCGAGACCTCTTGGGCTACTGGTCGCACCGAGGCCTCCATCCCCCCCCCTTTTGTGCCAAAGCCGGCCATGCCGATAGCTTCGTGCCGACACCCTTCTGAGCCATGCCATCCTTGGTCATAATACCCTATCCTTCTGAGGAGAAACATTACCCTTCCCTCGACCCTCACGGGAGCTACATCAACGGGGTTGATCCCCCCTACACTATGCCACCCCATCAAGTCATGGAGTTCTACCGCTGTATGTCCTCCATTGGCTACACAGGGGATATCAATAAATCCCATAATACGTGGATAACGTCCCATAAGATTGAGATCCCTTTTGGATCCAGGACTACGCCCGCCTCTCTTTTGGCTTCCACCCCAGCATTCCGTGGGTGGATGACCTATGCTCCCCTTTCGGCACAGTCCAAAATAAGGGGAAATGCTACCAAAATTCGTCCGCGAGCTTTACTTTATCGTGTAGTGCGACGCTTTCACTGAGATTATGAATCTAACCCCAGCTGTGTGGCAGAGATCTGAGCTACATCATCTCATGATCCTCTGCTCACCACCATCAGAGGGGAATATAACCATCATTGTCACATGGTCTCCTTAGAATTTCTATGGATGAGCCTACCCTCACTCTCTATCCCACTCAAATACCACCATGAACAACTCATGAAACCCCCATTGAACACAAAGGACCCCTTTTGAATTCGTAAAGCCTCCACAATACTTGAAAACTCAAAAGAACATATTATTATCGGCGCTACATCTCCTCTCGGCGCAGCCTCCTCTCGGCGCCAACTTCGCGCCGGGTGATGGGCGCGCCGAGTGGCCGATCGCGCCGGTTTGCCTTCGTGCCGGAACCCCAGACGTGCCGATTCATCTCCGTGTCGAAACCCTAACCGCGCTGGTTCACTCTAATATCAACCATCACTCAAACATCTAACTCCTCAGCAACTTTATCGAACCCAAAGCTAGTCTAGACTTGGTACCCTAACCTCCATAGACCATCATACCAATCCACACCACATAGTGGGGGTTTCAAGGTTCTTCATCCATGTCCAACGGAGCTAGAATGACGGGTTCCTACCCCCACATTATATGCCATTTGACCCTCAGATTGTCTTCTAACCCTACCGACCCTTGGAGTTCTACCGTTGCATGTCCTCCAATGGCTTCTAAAGGGAATATCAACAAACACCGTGATAATGGACACTGTCCCGTCACGCTCAAATCCTTTTTGGATCCAGGGCTACGCCCACTTCTCTTTTGGTTTCCATCCCGGCACTTCGTGGATGGATGACCTATATTCTCCTTTTGGCATAGACCAAGATAAGGGGATATGCTACCGGATTTATTCTGTATATTAGTATCATATCTTATTTTTCATAATCACATGCATCTCCTATCCTGCAATTGAATGAGCATACCTATCATATTGGTTTTTCCCCTGGGACCCTTCTACTTTGGCGATTAATCAAGGGTTGTCCTTCTCTGGAAGGATGTAATTAACATCATAGCCTTTATGGTATGACGGACTTTCGGTCCCGACTCAGACTTCACAATCGACTGACTGAGTCAAATCGAGCGCACAATAAAATTGTCACTCCGGTGATTGCCACGCCTAATAAACCAACCAATAAATAAATAATTATTATAAAAAGATCATTCCACAACGGGGCCGTATTAAGGATATGCGGTCTAATAGAATCCGCATAAGGTTTGAACGGTCATATTCCGGCCGCACCACCCGGGCTTGGCTAGAAGGCTAAGAAATCACCCTATTGGACTCTGGGCTGCCAAAGACAGGGTAAAACTAAACTAGGGCGTAGTCTACTGTCTATTGGTCAGTCCAGGGCTTAATGGTTTGGTCGAAGAATGATCAAGGTTAATCGACCAACAATTAATGGCATAAGCCAGGTATATGCAGTCGTTATTGGGCCGCCTATGTGGATATGCGGTCCACTACTGACCGCACATTTCTCTCTTAGCCCAATTCGATCCAAGACTTATAATCTAGCGGTTCAGTCACGTAAATCGGAGTTTCTGGTGGTTCCTTAGATTCTTAGCAGGGATATACAGAGATCCCAAGACGATGTTAAGTCCGCCGGATGGAGTGTCCGAGGGTAAGTTCAAGGCTAGCACAACTAATAGGGCTAATGACTTGTTAAAAGTCGGTAAATTGGTCAAACCGTTCTACTGGAGTAGAATGGCTGTCATGCAACCTAGTATTCATTTCAGTCCTAATTTTCATGTCAATTTATCAAGGATCATGATTTACATTAATTTAATTGCCAAAAAGATGAATCAAGATGATAATGATAATGAACAAGATCATGTGGGGAAAAAAGCATGCATTTTACAGAAATTTACTTGCATAATTTACCACTTATCATATGGGTTTCTAATTTACTAATTATCAATTAAGATACTAATATGAATCATGTAGAGCTCACACTAAGTCATTTTTTGCATAGATGTGCAGTCGTTACAGGACCTTATATCTACCTGACTGAACATAGGGTATTTGTGCGGCCAGGGCACAGCCGCCCAAGGGGTTGGGCGGTCTAGGTGATGGCCGCCCATCCGAGGATATGTGGTCATGCTGATGGCCGCCCATCCTGTCAGGGGTTATGTGGTCTAGGTGATGGCCGCCCATCCCAGGACATGTGGTCATGCAGATGGTCGCCCATCCTGTCAGGGGTTATGTGGTCTAGGTGATGGCCGCCCATCCCAGGATGTGTGGTCATGCTGATGGCCGCCCATCCTGTCAGGGGTTATGTGGTCTAGATGATGGCCGCCCATCCCAGGATATGTGGTCATGCAGATGGCCGCCCATCCCAGGATGTGTGGTCTATCGCAAGACCGCCCAAGTTTGGTAAAATCCGATTAAACCAACCCTTGTCCACCTTCGGTGTCACACTAAAACATGAAATTCGAAGGGTATACATCATGGAATTTGAGGCTTTTGTTACCAATAGGAAGAGCATGAAAAACTCTACAAGATGCATGAATCAATTTTTGATTTACAACCTGAAATCGCTACTGAAATCAAAGGGGAACAAGTTCTGCCCTAATTCTAACATGCCTCTACCAAACCATTAAATTTGCGCAGGATACCTAATGGAATTTTGGGCTTTTTGGCTCAAAAGAAAGAGGACTAGACGCTGATTCCATCCATATATAACACTTTATATTGGGCTTGTTATTACCTACCTCAATTGGGTGAAGAAGGAAGAAGAAAGAAAGAAGAGGGACGCTGACACGTCTCCACTAATCACCAGAGATCTCCCTTGATCGATCTCCACTGCGGCCACCACTACTCCTAAAGGATTCTAGGGTTACAGAGCTTTATTTTTATAGCTCATACACCTTCTGGATCTTCTGTGCTGGGAGAATTCGTCGGAGCAAGTGGAGTGATTGAAACGTCGCCGCAATTGTTGACCTCACCTAAGCTCGATCGATTATAAGTTTTAGGGTTAGGGTTTCGGTGAATTGACAGAGGGGAAACGATCCATCGATCGTGCCCTTTCATTTTCCACCGATTTGGACTCATTTGATGGGGTATTAAGCCCTAATTCCATGGTTTGAGTTAAGGTTAGGTAAGTGTGCCCTTTGGGCTCAATCCATTGATTAGACCTAGTTATGGATTTTTGTTAGGTTGACCACAGAAGATAAAGTTGTTAAATAAATTATCCTTTACCAGATTACCATTTTTCTAGATTTTTATAAGGTAGTCAAAATTCCACTTGTTCTTTTCACTAAGGAATTAAATATTAAATTCTAAAATTCATTCATTTCAATTTCATTTCAATTTCCAAACCGGGGTATTACAAACACAGTCAAGGGACGGCCATCCGTAAGGCCGCAACCATAGTGGCGGTCCTGGCCTGACCGCTATTCAGAGAGTAGCGGTCAGTCGCGAGGCCGCTACTACACGGGACTCTGACGAAGAAGTAGCGGCCAGCCCCCTGGCCGCTAATGCCATAAATATGGTCATGCTCTGACCGCTACTCCAAGTAGCGGCCCATCGCGAGACCGTAACCTGGAACCGACATAACGGGCTTCCCAACGGTCATCAGCCTGTTGACTCGCCCAAAGTAGGGGTTAGCGGCCAGCCGCTACCGATAGGGTAGCGGTCAGTCACGAGACCGCAAGAAGGTCAGGAGGTCTACTTCAGACTGCAACACCTACCGACACTACAGTAACCAAATAGAGGCCCTCAGCGGACCGCCTCATGGAAGAGGCGGCCTCTTGAACGACTGCTACTCCAACCCAAGCGCGAAAACGGCGAACTCCGCGAAAAACAACATTCCACGCCCCATTCACACCTATGTGATGGGAAAAACAAGGGGAAATCATTCCCCAACCTCTCTAGTACCGACAGGACCCATTTAAACCCCAAAAATATAATCAAAATGCGAAATCCGGCTCACACCCCAAAATCACACGTTTTAACCCCGGTGGGAAAATAAATCCTCTCGGCTCGTCTCAGGCTACCAAACTTGCGAAAAATGAAGCACATGGGTTAAGGATCCATCCCCCTACCTCCACTGAAGATTCCGCGAACCGAGGACGCCGATCCGCCAAGAAAATGCCATTTAAACCCTCACCAGATCGTCATCCCATGAATCACCTCCACCATCGCGATCCTCGTCCCGTGTCCGTCCCTCCTTGCCCCATGAGCATCGCCGCCCCGCCCTCGCCGCCTCCGTCAGCCGCCCAGAGTGAGAGGGGGAGAGGAGAGAAAGTGAGAGAGAAGAGAGAGGGAGAGGGAGAGAAATGAGAGATGGGGAGAGAGAGAAAAAGAGATTTTGATATAAAGAAAATCCAAAAATTTTAAAAAAATATAAAAATTTGGGGAAAATACTCCCCACGATCCTTGGAAAATGCACAACGCATTGGTAATATTTTGGAGTCAGAGAACGTACCGGTTCACCCTGTACAGGGTTCCGAAGGCTCAATAGACAAAAACACACGTAAACAACAAAACTCAATATGGGACCCGCAAAAATGATCCGAAACCCATGGATTCAGATCCGAACAATAATCCAAAAAACCCAGGGCATTATAGGTGCGGGATCCAGAATTTACACCAGTCCATTGGGACAATGCTGTAGGACGTGTGCATACGGAGCAGCCCTGCTTTAGACTATTTCTGGCTCCTTTGAAATGGGAGTACATGGAAGAGCCCTTCGTCCTGGACTGTTTAGCAATTCGCTTCAGGCACGAGCTGGCTGTGGGTTCGTTCGCAGATTTTAAAGTCCAGGATGTCCATACTTTCTAGGAAGGGGCAATAGAGTTCACCGACTATGTGCTGTATAATTATGCTCCGTTGTTGATAAGGGTCGGAGTGTATCATAGTGCATGTGTATGCCTCCTAGTTCTGGTATCCTATTTCCAGAGGACTATGATGGGGGATGGTGGAGGTTTTTAACGCAGGGCTTAATACTTTCTACACTGCAGAATGGCAAACCTCCATCGACTTATGGAGTCTTCATTAACTGACCGGCTTACCCATTGATGGGGAGCCGTATGAAGAAGTGTGCCTCCCAGAGTTGATCAAAGATGAGGCCGATGGGGATGGCACTTACACAATTGGCTTCTCCTATCGGTACCTGATGAAGGCGTACCGAGAGTTCTGCTTGTCATACCATGGAGGGAGTGGGAAGCAGCCACTGCGCAGCGACCGAAGGAGAGTGCGCATGGGGATGTGGCTGAGATACTTCTTCCATGGGGAGAAGAAATACAATGACTTCCCCTCTGTCGACATCGTGACTACCCAAAGGAGGCGTGGCGGGAGCAAACTAGATTTGGACACCATTACCCTCAAAGGACGCAAAAGTGGCCCCAACCCAGCAGGTGTCGACGCCATAACTCATTACACAACTTTTCTAGCTTATTGGCTCTGTGCCTTCACTTTCCCGTATGGGGATGAGAGTGTTATTCGGCCGGAGGCCATATATCCCACATGTCAGATGGCTTGGGGGCTTAAGTTGTCACTCTACCCGGCTACATTATGCTTGATCTATAAGACCCTGGGGGACGTCGACAAAAGCCAGGTCCCGCGACACATGAGGATGATTGGACCGATGTACTTTTTCAATGCATGGGTCTGCACCCTGTTTCTGGAGTTCGCGCCGCATACCCTTCAGGCTTAGACATTATTTCCCCGGATGTTGGAATTCACGAGTGCGGTACCTGGCTCAGCATCAACACAATTGTATCTTTTAAGGGGCAAGCTCACGTCAATTCCTCATGAGGCCCTAGGTAGCATTCATTTCTGGGCGCTGGCAGCCCATTCTAGTCCCTAGTGAACAGTAAAAGGGGATGCAAAGATGATCAGGTGGAGCGGTATCTCCACCCTATCAGCCAGAGGACGGTCACCCGTCTGTTATTAGAGCCCGAGCTCCGCGTCTGGGCGCTATCCATTTGCCCCAGTGTCCTTGTTTTTAGGAAGGGGAACACATTATTGCTGGAACCATACTACCCCTTTCACTTCGGGCATAACTTCGGATATGACCAACATATACCCACACATAGTGCCTAGTTCCCCCTAACTATCAGGATGCTACAAGGGGGATTGGCCGTCAACCATGCCCGGACGTGGTGGGACTTCTTCCACCGAGCAGACACTTTATCCTTCAGGGTGCCAGCCCTTGGGCGATTCCCACGAGTCATAGCAGGTTATATTAAATGGTGGAACACCCAGGCGAGATTCTATAGATTGTGCAAGATAGGGTGCTGGGACGCCCCCGAGAGAAAATTCCTGTACAAACAGAAGGCGGCTATTCTTGATATCGACCCGGAGCACTTGCTCTGGCTCAAATCTGGTAGAAAGAGGGACGTAGAAGACTACTTGTCTGCCCGCAAGGAAGCCTGGCAACTCAAGCCGCATCCGCCCAGCGATCTGCCAAAAATTTCTATGGATGATTTAATGCGATCTCTCCTGGATCTATGCCGAGTGGGGACAGCCCGCTTGGAGCTGATCAACTATCCTTTCCCGGTAGAGGAGAACGTCGCACCATCTTATAGTTGGCGCCCTGAGGTAGATTCTACTTGTCCCTATCGGGCATTTGTAAAAAGAGAGGACAGGAGGCCCGAGCACTACCAGCACACCACATGGCTGTTCGTTCTCCTTCGAGTACATGGGCTCACGATTGAGGACCCAGCAGTGACCATATTGGACAAGAACCTTAATCTATCCTTTCAGTATGTTGATGGGTGGGGGATGGACCACCTAAATTTATATTACTGCCTCACGTCCCGCAATCATTTAGACTTGGCCAACCTTGATGATTGTTGTGCCAAGATCGGGGATGTATGTTGGCTGATCAGAGAGGCAGCCCATAGGGACAAGGAGCCATCCCTGACATGTTGGCCTCTATCCCCTCTTTGTACTAGCCCCGCGGGTATAACACCTTTTCGCCTTCATCTATCTATATACGTGCATGTTTTAGGCTCGCCGCCTGTAATAGCAATATTCTCTCTTCTGGTGTACTCATGGTATTGATTTCTTCATGCAGACAAACCTTCTGGCTACAAAATGAATTGCTACAGGCAGTTCCTCTTGCAGGTGCAGAAGCCGCCGCACTTTGTCACACTGGAGCCGGCCCCAACTACTACTCCATTACCGCCAGCAAGCAAGCGCGCGTAGGCCCGCTCACTAGTAAAGGAGGCACTCGCCGTAGCAAAGGCGGGTGAGAAGAAGAGGGCCAAGAGAAGTCAGACCGAGGTTGAGGCACCACCCCTTGTGGCCGCTCCTCCAGCTCCCAAGGTTCCTTCTTTCGAGGAGTTTGTCGCTTCAAGGGTTGCAAGAAGCCCACCTAAGAGTAAAGCTTCTCCTCTCTTTTATATTTTAATAGCCAGCGTGCACGTCGAGGGTGTAGATTTTTGACTCCGTCCTTCTTTGTCATTTCAGGAGGCGAGGAGGAGCCCGCTCCAGTTGTTATTCCCAGAGTGGGGGCAGTTGAGGTCCCCGTGGCAAGGCCCAGCGAGGATGTCCTGGCCACGCACTACCCTGTACAAGAGGCCAAGAGAGGTATTTTCTTATAGTCGTCAAGCCCCCCCCCCCCCCCCCCCCGTCGTTTTTATTCCCTCTAGGCTATGTGTGCTTTGCTGACTTGAATGGCCTCTTCTTTGGTAGGGGTTGGTGCTGTGGTGGCAGAGTGGCTCCTTGGGTGCCACAAATGTATTCCAGGAAAATTATGAAGTTGAGGAAGACCACAATGCCAAGCCCCAATAAGGCGCCCGCGGTGGTGGAGCCTGGGAAGGTTGCATCTCCTTCGGCTAAGGAAGTGCCTACCCCAGTCGGATCTCCTTCAGAGGAGCGCATAGACTACGACTATTCTCCGGAGGAGGTGCCTTTGGCGAGGGATGAGCCCCAAGAGCAGGTGGCCCACATAACCTTGGAGGGAAAAGTGAGTTTATCCGACCTTGAAAGGGTTCTACACGAGGCCGAGATGTCTGGTGACGCCGAACCATCGCCGCTCTCACTATCATCTATTCTGCCCACCTCTTGTAGACACGCCAAATTTGACATCATTTAGAGCATGTCTCATGTTGCCTTGCAATGCCCCAATTTAACCCTCAAATCAGCTTATTTGAGTGATTTTTCTCATTTTTCTTGGATTTATGACTTTTTCCAACTTTTCCACAACTTTTCCTATTTTTCTGAAATTTTTCGGGGCCTTTTGAAAATGGTGGCGACCTAGAGGGTGCCAATTCTTTAATTGGTGGCGACCCAGAGGGCGTCAATTCTTAATTGGTGGTAGGCCAGAGGGTGCCAATTCTTTAATTGGTGGCGACACAGAGGGCGTCAATTCTTTAATTGGTGGCAGTCGAGAGGGTGCCAATTCTTTAATTGGTGACACTCCTGAAGGGCGCCAATTCTTTTTTTCTGATTTTTATATGATTTTAAATTGGTGACACTCTGGAAAGTCACCAATTCTTTAAATAGCGACCATTCGGAAGGTCACCATGTCTTTTCTTCACATTTTGAGCCGAATTCGGATTATTTTTGACTCCACGATAGTTCGGAAGGTCGCCAATTCATAAATGGGCGCCCGTGCAGAAAGTCGCCAATTCTCTTGCTATATTTTGAGCTTTTAACTCCAACCAAAATTCGTGTTAATTCCTAGTTGGCGACCGCCTCATGGGCGCTAATTCTTTTCAAATTTTGAAAAGTCCTAATCCATCTTGAAATGTCTCAGAATTGGCGACGCTTGGGTCTGTCATCCTTTTAAATAGCGACCACTGAGTGGTCGCCAATTCTTCCAGAATTCTGAAACCAAACAGAACCTCCTTGTTTCTCCGTTTTGAGCCCAATTTTCAATTGGGAAAGGGTCCTAAAGGTTTCTAAGGTTAAAGAGACACTTGGGCAATGTATATCTCTTTTCAAATCCAATTAAAACTTCATTTCCTAATTTCCCTTAGATTAAACTCCGAATTTTGGCCCTATAAATAGGACCCCTTTCTCCCTTGTGTAAGGGGCTGGTCAATCAATTCAAAGGGAGGTGATGCTGGTTTGAAGGCTCAAGGAGGGAGTCTCCCATGGACCAAAGCTTCATCCTATGGAGACTTCTTCCCCATTGAAGATCTAAAGCCATGGAGAAAATCCAATAAGCCTAATTCTTCCCTTACCTCTTTTATTTCTTTCATGCATTTCATTTAGCTAATGCATCATGCTTCTTCCCCTTTCTTTTATCTTTTCATCTCAACATTGAGATCTCCCTCTAATGCACTCTAGCACACCTCCAAAGTGTGCAACACTTGCACCTTCCATATCATCCATCATATTTTCCATACCCTTTTGCATAGGGGTTTAAAGCCAAAACACCAACAAGGTGTGTCTATTTTCATGCTTCATGTTTATCTTACATTAAGAATTTGATGCTACACTCACCTTGGTTTCTAATCCATATCTTCATTAGTGTTTTCTTTGTTTTCTTTGCAAGGGTAATCAAGACAAGAGAGACTCTCTTTATCGGCCGGCCGATTGGAAGAGAAGGTGCACTCACAATCTCCCCCGCTTTTAAGGTATTTATTCGTGATCCCTCCTTGTTATTGTTGTTATATCCATTTGAGGCCCGCGTGTCCCTGGCGATAACACTCCATATAGCATCCACGCATGCCCCCTCTTTCTCTCTCTTTCCCATTCTTTTCTTTTTCTTTTTTCTTTCTCCCATCATTCATAGCTTTATTATTCTTATTTCCTTAGTGGATTTTCCGTAATCTACAAATTGGGGATCACGAAGGGACCACCATTATTTTTCGTTGATTACCCTTCCCCTTTTGCACCCACGATGCAACTCCCTTTGTGCTCCACGTGGCACTTTCCTTTTTGTTTTATCACTTGTGCACCGCGTGCACATCCCCCTCTCCTTATGTGATTGCTAACTTGTTGGTTTTTAGAAAATTCCACTTTCTTATCTCTCCATCTTAAAAAAAATTGGATGCCATGCTTCATGTTATGTTGATTGCCTTGATTTGTATGGCCATGTGAGTGTTTTACCTTATCTTTCATTGGTTTGGCTCATATCATTGTTCATACTTTCTTTTCTTTATCTTTTGCATTAGCACTTGCATATAGGGCATTTGGCTTGGGAGACCTCCTCTCCCTACACCTTTTAGGACCTCCTACCCCCTCTTGGTGAAGGAAGGACCTTCCATTGTGCATTCCGTCTCATTGGACTGAAAATTCCTAAACCAAGCCTCCATAAGTCCCCGCACCCGTGGATTCCCTCACAGACGCCGGGCATGTTGTACTTTGAAGTTCCCCAGATTTAATTGGCCTATACGTGGTGAGAGAGTGGACCTCGTTGGCATTGAAAAAAAACACATTGAAACTAGGTTCCTACCTTGTGTGAATCATATCAAATTTTGTCAAAATCATCCAATTCACCAAGGTTTAACTAAAAATCAAGCATAAACATTAACTTGTTTGATACCTTTGCAACATTGCCTTGATTGAACATTGTTTGTTTGCATAATATTTCGCTTTGATGATAAAATCAACATGTTAAATCAATCATATGTTCACGAGGATGATAAACCTAGCACATCATATAATCCTCAGTTCTATAGTTCTTACCATAATTCTTCCAAGGGACCACCTCCTCATTCCTATGGTCTTGCCCGACCCATGGGCAATTCTCACTCTTATGGTTCCGTGCATCCATCGCAAGCCGCTATTCCCTCGGAACTGTCTCCTCCCCATGATGAGAAGCTTTCCCAAGTCTTGCATGTATTAGATCATCTCACCCCTCAACAAATCCAAGCCCTTAAGGCCATTGTTGAGGGTGCATCTTCTTCATCTTATCCTCTTACCAATCCCGCAAGGGTGGCCCATCACCTATCTTCCTCACCTCCTTTCTGGGTGGCTCACTACCCACCTTCTTCTATACATACCCATCCTCGGGTGATCCATCACCCACCTCCTTCTATTCCTCCTCCTTCACGGCCCCAAGGCCCATATGCTTCTTGTAACTCGGCCCGTCCAGGTCCTTTTGTGAGTCAATCCCTCCAAGCTCCACAACCTCTACATCAAGCTGCCCCTCCAAGGACATCATGCCAACCTTCCGCTTCACATGTTACACCCCTCCAACAAACCTTTCTTAATAAAATCGCTTCAATGGAGGAACAATTGAAGAGGGTCACAAGTCCGTGGCCCGTTCCTCCTCCTCCTCCTCAAGTCAATCCTCTTTATGCTTTTATGAATAACATCACTAAGATGGAAAAAGATTGGAAGGAGAGGAGAGATAATGGCATCATAGATTCAAGTGAGCAAGATGAGCTGGTAATTTTCAATGATCAAGTGGACGCCGTCTGCCCTCCACCACTTATATATCCCACTCAGTCATGTGGCCCTCCACCTCCACCTCCGCTTTCACATAACCCTCCACAAAATCCTCCACATTACATTCCTCCATTAACCATTATTATGCCTCCACTACGGCGTCCGCTTGAGTTACATGATGATGAAGAATTGGAGACGGCATGTGCACAACGTGAAGATTTTTAAGAGGCACCCACTCCGAGTTTCCTCCGCTTTCCTCTCCCTCCACTACCACAAGAAGAACCCCCTGCTCAGGATGAAGCCACTGCTCCCACTCCCATTTATGAAATCAATTGGTGTTACGATGATGGGTCGATACTTCAATCGTCCACATCGGCGCACCATGACCCTTCTTCTACCCTTAAAGCCTCTCACACCACCAAAATCTGACGTTTTCTCCGAACCAAACCTCCTTTTTCTACACTTCCAAATACCATACCATTAACTTCTGTTAAGCCATCCGGTCCCTCCAATGATTCCCCTCCAACCATTTTACCTCCATCAATAACTTCACCTTCCACCAAGCCAACCGAGCTTGCCGCTTCTCCTATTTCCAAACCAATCAACTCTCCATTGCCGCCACCTCAGCCCTCCATTATCCAAAAAGCCAATCCTTCCTAACCCTCCACCCAGCCTTTCACCTACACCTGTGGCTAATCTTGAGCAGGATCCACCTCCTTGTGCACTCAAGCCAACTCCATCTGCTTCCGAGCAAGGGGAGGAGCTCGCCGTGTTCCAACCTCCACTTTTACCTACCCTTCCATCAACGCCATCCACTATACCTTCATTATGCATTAAGCTTACTTCCTCCATCTCGTCATCCATCCCCCCTCAGAGTGGGTGTATTTCTACAAGTATTTATGCCGAGCATAATCAAGAGTCGAGCAAGAAGGATTTGGCCTTGGCTATGCTATTCAAGATTAAAGATTTTATTTGCCGTATGCCGATCCGCGTTCTTGTGCCGGACATATTTGAAAGGTCTCCACCAAAGCTCACCATGAAAAATTCTCAAAAGTTGATGCCATGTCTGCCCAATGCCATTGTCAAAATCACTTTACTCATTGGTCGACATTCTTTTGACGCTCTCATTACCCCTCGCTCCATTATTATACAACTTCCTAAGGGGTTCTCTTCATGCATTACTATAACACATTCTACTGTTGATGAGAGCACTCGGGCATTGATTCCATCCTTTGAGCCATTTGGTCAGGCACGTTCTTTGCCATGGAGGGGCGGACCTTCTTTTGCTAAGGGGCATTCCGCCAATTCGCCCACTCCTTAATCTATTCTATCTACCACAACTTCCTCCTCATGGGCCACTCACGGGGCGAGATGGAGACTTCATTCCTCGCACTCCCTGCATCCTTTGCATTCCATGCATCTATCACATTCATTCCATCTCATGCATTTGCATTTATCCTTCTTTCCCGGGTTTCCAAACCCGTATCTTCCCCGTCTTCTGGAATCTCCGGACTTACCGGGACATCGCGTCCCTCCACATCTCCTACTTCCGGAACCTCCGAATTTCTTGCTGGTTCTCCTTGGGCAACATGGCCCATGGTATCTTCTTCCTCCGGAACCTCCGGATCCTCCCCATTCTATCCCTCTTAATTCATCTCTGTCTCCGAAATTTCCAGATTTTTCCTCTCCTTTGCCAGGGCATCATGCCCTCTCCAATTTTCTCTCTCCGAAATCTTCAGACTTTCTACCTTTTCTATCAGGGCATTGCGCCCTTCCTTCTCATATTATTCCGGATCTTCCGAACTTACCGGGACATTGCATCCCTCCTCATCTCTTGCCTCCGGAACCTCCGGACCTTCCTCTCTTCCAAGGGCATCACGTCCTTACTCATTCTCCCCGATTTTCGGAACCTCCAGAGTTTTCTCTTTGCCGTGGGCATCGCGTCCCATGGTACCTTTCTAATCTTTCGGAATCTCCGGACTTATCTCCTCACTCGGAGCATCGCGTCCCTCGGTACTTTCTTCTTCCGGAACCTCCGGATCTTCCCCATTCTATGTCTCTTAATTCATCTCTATCCCCAGAATTTCTAGATTTTTCATTTCTAGGGCATCACGCCCTCTCCAATTTTCTCTCTCTGAAATCTTCGGACTTATCTCCTCACCCGGGACATCGCATCCCACGACACTTTCTTCCCCTGGAACCTCCGGATCTCTTCTTCCCTTTCCTCCGATTTGTCTTTCTACTCCTCCAGGATATCGCGTCCTTGGTTCTCTTCTTCCTCTTAAATCATCTTTTTCCATACCTCTACCCAGGGCATCGCGTCTCTCGCCATCTTGCCCCTCCGGACCCTCCGGATCATTCCTCCTCCCATCATGATTCTCCTCCTTTGCCCCCGGATCCTCCAGATCCTCCTCTTTCCATTTACCCATTCCTTCTCTTGATTCCTCCTTATCCCGGGTCCGACCAGACTTCTTCCACCTCCACTACTTTGGGCATCTGCCCGTTTTCTCATTACTTTCGAGGCTTTAGTCATCACTCCTCATCTTGATTTTCCTTTCCTTCTGTAGACCTTTTATGTGATCAGGGTCTCTGCATCTTAGTGAGGGAGTTCTAGCCCTTACTTTTCTTCCTTTTCTCTTTGTTTGTCTGAGTCTGCTCTAGACACCACTCATTATTGGTTAAGCCATTTCAAAACTTTGCTTCCTTCTCTCTATGAGGACCATAAATCCCGTGTTTATCAAAGTCGCCTCCAGTGGCTGCTTCTACGATCAAGGTCGCAAGGTAACATTGGTGTGTAAGTGTGCATTCTTATGCATTTTCATCACCTTATTCACGCATGGTTTTCAAAAGAAGTGCTTCTTAACATGATTAAGAGTGGTTGTCTAGGCCTTTATCTTATACCTTTTATTAAAGTTAGTGCCAAAAGGAGTCCTTAGGCTTGCTATGCAGCACTTCGGCTATAAGAACCCCACGCTGGGAGTTAGACATTTTTCTCCCCGCTCATTAAGGGCGACCCTTAACTGGG
Organism: Amorphophallus konjac; assembly: GCA_022559845.1. Lineage (NCBI taxonomy): Eukaryota > Viridiplantae > Streptophyta > Magnoliopsida > Alismatales > Araceae > Amorphophallus > Amorphophallus konjac. The sequence goes on along the minus strand of CM040124.1, from coordinate 27,516,516 downwards.
CTCTGCACACACTTCACGGCGTCCTTAGCCGTCTCCCTTGGTAGAACACCGTTGCTACTTGGGCCATGCTTGAGGGCACGAGGTCTTTTTCTCTTCTCTACTTGGCCAAAATATGAGGATAGAGATATTCTGGGCAAAAACAACCAATCTAAGCACACCCCGACAAGAGGAAGTTTCAAATAGGGGCAGTCTATTATGACCTTATTTTCAATATAAAGTTCAATTGCAATATCTTTCAAGTCCAATGGACACAACAAGAGCAAAAAAAATGATGATCGAACAAAAGAAGAAAAAAATGAAAATGAAATCAAAAGAAAAATTCAAAATTTGTGGCATGGCAAGAGGGCAGTACAGTTTCCCCGCGGGACGTCATAGCCCGGTCATATACGTTCCTATAAGAGAATTAAAGGTTCGATGATATGACACAAAGTCCCGGCGCAACAGACCGAATCTCTAGGGGTTGTGCTAGGGACAGAAGTTAAATCCGATATCTTCTTAACTCATACCAAGCTTGTCCCCAATTGTTCTTCTCTTCTCTCTCTAAGATCGAGTGTTTCTCGGGTATGGCCTTATTAGGGACACCGTTATACAAGGGCAGCCGGTTATAGGGTGCCACCTTCAATGCACGCCTTGTTTCGGGCAGTTTTTAGCGAAAGGGGAAGGAACAAGGACCCCTAGTGTAATGTCCCAGGTTTTTTTTCGGATCTTTTAGTGGGTCTCGGAGTGTATTTTGTGCTTTACATATGTTTTTTCCGGATGTGCCTTGGGAACTCTGTGCAGGGCGAACCGTGGCGTTCTTCGACTCCGGGACAGTACCACTGTGTTGTGTTCCTTCCGAGGATCACGGAGGTAATTTTTTGTAATTTTCTAAATTTCTGTAATTTTTTGATTTTTCTATATAAATTAACCCTTTTCTCTCTCCCCCTCTCATTCTCTCTTTCTCACTCTCTCTCATCTCTTTCTCTCCCCCTCTCCCCGAGCGGCCGACGGTGGCGGAGGAGGGTGAGGCGGCGATGGCGGGAGGCGAGGAACGGGGAACGGGTCGAGGATCGAGGGCCGGTGGTGCGTGGAAGCTCGGCCATGGGTTCGTGAAGCGGCGAGGGTTTCACGGCATTTTCTTCGTGGATCGGCGAGCTCGGGGCGTGAAATCTTCGGTAGAGGTAGGGAGATGGACCCCCAGCTCATGCTTTCCCTTTCCCAATAGTTTTGTAGGTCGTGGTGAGCCGAGCGAGTTTATTTTCGCATTTTGGGGAAAATCCATGTTTTGGGGGAGTGCGCCGGATCTCTCGTTTTACGGCGTTTTTGGCCGATCCAGGGGTTTAGATGCATGCCTAGGGGTTTGGGGATGGATTCCCCTTTGTTTCCCCATCACCTGGGGATGATCAGGGTGTTGATCGGATTTTTGGGTTGTTTCCTGCCGTTTCGCTCTCGGACGGGTGTGACGGTCCTTCCAGTGACCGTCACAGCCTATGACTCCCCAGGGTGGGTGCGTCACAGGGCCCGTTTAGCCAACTGGTGGTCTGTGGGTGTGACGGTCCCACGATAGACCGCCACGACGCTGTGACGCGCTTGGGTTGGACCATCAGGGACGATCTGACCGTTGGCTTTCGGTCGTTGGTTTTGACCGTTCGGGGTCAAGGCCTGTGACGCACCAAGGCTGGCGCGACATAGCCTTGTAACGCCCCTATGTGGGTGTGTCAGAGCAGACACGTTCCCACCTTGTAACCCACCAAAGTTGGTCCATTAGAGCCTGTGACGCACCGAGCGGGATGCGTAACAGTTGGTTTCATTTTATCTTGTGACGCATCAGGGTTGACGCGTCACAGACTGTGACGCACTAGGGCTGGCGCATCAAAGACCGTGACGCACCAGGGTAGGCGCGTCACAACCGATTTGCATTGAGCGTCTAACGGCCCTTTGTTGGTGCGTTAGAGTGGTTGTGACGGTGGAGGCTTGGACCGTCACAGACTGTGATGGCCCAAGGTTAGACCGTCAGGCTCTGTGTTGCGCCGAGGTGAGTTTTCATGTTCTCCGCCTTGTTCTGATATGTGTGGATCCCCGGTCGACCTGGTTGGGACCCAGTGGTTGACCTGCGGTCTTGTGAGTGCCCCAGACACCCGTGGGATTCTGTGTCCATGTTTTGAGGGTGTTGGGAGGACCGCGCTACCTCATTTAGCGTGCCCATGGGTTTGAGAGTGCGGGTGACTTCTCGCGTGTCGGGCTTTCGTGTTACGCTAGACCGAGTCACCGTGTGTCGGTGGGGGTGCGGTGGGGTCTCCCCTGCATGCCGTGACTTTTCTTGGGAGATGATTCCCGAGTGGGCCATGTGTTTGGTCTTGGACTGTGAGTCCAATTATCGACGTGGCAGCTTGTTCGTTGCCCTGGGAATCATACTTCTGTGCTTTCCGCGTGGGCCATGCGTGTGGCCTTGGACTGCGAGTCCAATTGTCCCACCTGGGGCTGGAGGGTTCCAGCCTTTCCCTGAGAGTGGAATTTGGTATGGCAGCCTGTGAGCTACCTTGGGAACCGTGTTTCTGTGTTTCTGCATGGCCAAGCGTGCGGCCCGTGGACTATGAGTCCCGTTTCTTCTCCGACTGTGGTCACCGTGCGACGGTGTTGGTACGTGGGACGATCCCCGTACTTCATCGGGTTCGGACATTGTTTTCCATTCTCTTGAGAGTCTACTCTCTCAGTGACCCTCCACTAGTCGTAGGCTGCTTACACGCGTATGGTCCCACCAGGGAGTGGTGGAGAGGCTACCCTTAGAGACAATTTGTGGACCGGTTTCCGTCAGGCCCCGCGTCTAGCAGCCAGAGTTCAGCTGAGGGGAAAATCGGTCAGAGGGCCAGACCAGGGACGGACGGTCTGTGTGTTCACACGTGGTTGGGGGCGGTTGGACCCACATCGACGGGCGTGACCCCAGCTAGTCACTTGTTTGTGGTTACTTGTAGGGTGTCTCAGTTCCCGCTGGGCCGGAGGGAGACACCTGAGGTGCGGACTAAGACGTCAGTGGACGCATTCGGCCTTGCTTCTAGTGGGAGGTACTCCTGTCGAGTCGGGAGTGACGAAATGTCAGTTTCTGTGACTTTGACCTTCGAGTTTTTGGTCGTGTTGACCGTTGAGTTTCGGTTGTTTCACCGTGGCGTGCGTGTCGATTTTCGCGCCATGAGACTAGTGCTAGTGGCTTTACCGAGGTTACTTCTTGTTGTGCGGTACCCATGACCGGATGGTCGGGGTTGCACCTTGGACAGTGTATCCAGGTTGGCCGTGTCCTGGGAGACAAGCCTCTACGGCGTGGTTGCCGTGGGTTTTTACTTCGGTAAGCGGTACTAGTGTAGTTCGGTAGCCCCCGACCGTGAGTTCGGGGTGTGTTTCTGGTACAGTAGGAGTAGCTGTAGTGCCGAGTTTTGACAGGCCACCGGTTCGCTGTTCCTGCTATAGTTGTAGCTCTCCTTTCCGCTACTGCCGTTGTTTCTGGTTGGGGTTCCACGGGATCCCTGCTGAGTCTCTGTTTTGGAGACTCATTCCCGACTTTTCAGGTGTGGCAGGTTCTTCTTCCTCGAAGTTCGAGGGCACGGTGTGAAGGTTCTCAGTTGCTAGCTCGCCGGGCCGAGTGTTCACTCGGCATGTGGTATGTTTTTACTGCTTTAGATTGTACTTTCTATTGGACTGGACTTTGTTGTAGCTGTAGTTGTTTATTTATTTCTGTTAATTGTTGAATTGTCATGCTTTATTTCTTATTTCTTTGTGTCTCCACACTCATTTTAGCCCTTCTGAGCCCTCTCGGCTCGTGGGCAGTAGTTCGAGTCTCGGGTTATCGAGTCTCTCCTAGTAATCGGATTCTCGGGTCGTTACAGCTGGTATCAGAGCGGTGGTTGTGGATATACATAGGAATTCGAAATATTGCAGTGATCAGAGTCCATAATGTCCAGTACAGTCGACAACTGGCTTAGGGTTTTGTGTTCAATTTTCGCCTAATTTCTCGCTTGAGAGCTTGAGTGCGCTGTGCGGCGCTGTGAAGGTGGTTGCTGTCTGCGGCTTTCGTGCCAGCATGGGATCTAAGGATTGAGGCCAAGAGCCTTCTCCCTCATCGGTGGTGGCCCTGGTCGTGCTGCGTTGGGCAGAGGTTGCTGGCAGGCGTGAGCTCACGATGCTGCATTCGAGGAATCTGCAGCATGGTCAGGTGGGTGGAGAGGATTGTTTGTGGTTAAGTGGCTATGAGTGTGCTCTGAGGGAGCTGCTGTCAGTTTTGGCCACTCTAGCTTGAGGTTTGTCCAGGTGTTGAGGTGTTCAGGTCGTAGTTTAAGGTGGCAGAGCAGGTGTTCTGATCGAGAAGTGTGCTCAGGTGAGCGGAATATCTTCTCGATGAGCTGCTGTTTCATCGAGCCTTATGTTCTTGTTGTGCTCTGTGGCGTCAGAATGACGTGTTGGTCTTGATTTTTTGTAGATTTCGAGATAGGATTTGGCAGAGATGTCCCGGTAAGTCTTTGCTCTTGCGTTTCTGTTAGTGGATGGGTTGTGTTCACCCTGGAGTTGGCTTGAGATGTGAAGGTTCCACGGTGAGTTCGGGACTCGAGGATGAGCGTCGGTGGTTGTCGTTATGGCTCGTGTTACGGCTCTTGGCTTGGTGTGCTACAGTTCAAGAAATTGCAGTGGTGGTGCATCGAGAGATGCTGTGATTGTGGTCCGACGTGACACTCGCTGAGTGTGTCGGAGGCACTGACCTGATGGAAGTGATGGCTTTCCTTGGTGCTTGATGGTGCTATTTCCAGCATGCGCGGGGTTCGAGGTCAGGTCGAGCGTGGAGTTCTTCCGTTTGTCAGAAGTGTGTTTGGTTTCTCCTTTGGTTGGAGAGATTATGTTGGGCTAAGGTTCATCGTCTTGCATTGTGTGTTCAGATTGGTTGGCCTTGTATGCCATGAAGTCTATGCGAGACGTGCTCCTTATCTTGGCAAGGTGGTTGCCTATGAGAAGTTGTGCCCATTCCCTTGTCATGTGAGGGAGTGCTGGCACTGTTCCGAAAGGACGAGTGCTGGTTGGGTGGTGTTCCTGAGAATTTGTGGCTATGCGCGTGGATCGAAGTGCGCAGCGGAAGCCTGGTGGGCTTGTGACCCACTGGTTCAGGATCATAGCGTTGGTTGCTACAGGCGGATTCCTGAGTTTGCGTTGGGCATTGGAGGATTGGTTCCTCTGTGTGAAACGTGTTGTTGCTGTGTCGTTGCTCGAGGTATTATGGTTCTTGGCACTGGCAGGATGGAGTGTTGGGGAATGTGCTGGCTAGTACGCCGTATGAGTACCATGTTCCTGTGATGGAAGCCGTGTCAAGCGTCAGTGTTGGACCTTGATGAGGTTGTTGAGGACGTTGCCTGATGGAGGTTGAGGACGTGTTGGTCAGAGTCGGTGGCTTGGTGCCCGACTTGTGTTCCCAGTCGTGTCCTCAGATCAGATCATTTTTGGAGAAGTGATCTCTGGCAGGCTGTGGGTTCCTGTTGGTGGCTGCGAGTGACTGGTAAGGCTAGTCTCGTATCCGACCACGGTGAGATGTATGTCGTTTGGGGACCCGTGAGCATTGTTCAGGTGGTATCCCGTGGCTCTGTGGTAAGGGCGGAATCGGGATTGGCAGGTGTCCACTTGGATTAATTTAGACGAAGGCTTCCATGAGACCAGACGGAAGAGTGACGCTTGTGCGTGGTGGTCCTTGATGGAACGTTGGTGTCGCAATGGTTATCCCTAATTTGGCGACCAGCATGGGATGGTTCCCCTCTGAGCCTGAGTCGAGTGTGGTGATGACTGAGGACACCAGGATCTTGTCATCTGGTTTCGTCATGCTCCCCGAGAGGGTCGAGTTGGTGCGATATTCGAGCTCGGATGCGGAGTCCGAGAGGAGTGTAGCTCAAGATGTGACATTGGTCTGTGTATGAGTCAGCGGATGACCTGTTGTGAGTTGGATCATGCCTGTTGGGCCGGTGGAGGTTTCCCGTTGACGTGTATCTGGCGACCAGTGGATGGTCTTGTCACGGATAGAAGATGTTGGTTGTCAGGGCTCGAGCGTGGCGAGAGCCGTGTGCCAGCGAGACCTTTGGTGGTCATTTCTATGATGTGCCTGTCCAGACAGGATCTGGGCTTTGTTGAAGTTTGTCTTCTGACAAGAGTTGGCTCAGTGATATGTCTGGCTTTCAGCTTGCCAGGTGTGAGGTGATTCTTGGTGCTGAGCCGATGTCCTGGTTGCGGTCTGTCGAGATGGCTGCGTGATCCGATGGAGGCTCTGTGTTGGTTGTTCCCTTGCGAAGGGTGTGCGACTTGTCAGCTGGTTGTGAACCTGATGTGTGTTTTGTCTACCGACCATATGATGGATCGGTAGCTGTTTCTCATGTCGAGGGTGTGTTTCCTCGGTGGGCGAGATGGTGGCAGCGGTGCCATGTTGATTTTCGTGGTGTCTGAGGTGATGTCGGACTGTGTCCTCTAGTATATGCCTGCTCAGATGGCCGGTGTGCACGGCGCATAGAGCGAGGTGTTGTTTGTGATTGTAAGTCTGGTTGTGTCCCTCAGGATCAGTGTTTTCGTGAGAATCGAGATTTTCTGTGCTGGGACTCTGACAGCGTTGTCAGTTGGTTCAGTGTTCTTCCCCTGTGACTTCGTGCTAGGTCCTGAATTTTGAGGATGAAATTCTTTTAAGGGGGAGGGCTGTAATGCTCTAGGTTTTTTTCGGATCTTTTAGTGGGTCTTGGAGTGTAATTTATGCTTTACACGTGTTTTTCCCTTATGTGCCTTCGGAACTCTGTGCAGGGCAAACCGTGGCGTTCTTCGACTCTGGGACAGTACCACAACGTTGTGTTCCTTCCGAGGATCGCGGAGGTAATTTTTCATAATTTTCTGAATTTTTGTAATTTTTAGATTTTTCTATATATATTAACCCTTTTCTCTCTCCCCCTCTCATTCTCTCTTTCTCACTCTCTCTCTCATCTCTTTCTCTCCCCCTCTCCCCGGGCGGCCGAAGGTGGCGGAGGAGGGTGAGGCGACGATGGCGGGAGGCGAGGAACGGGTCGAGGATCAAGGGCCGGTGGCGCGTGGAAGCTCGGCCGTGGGTTCATGAAGCGGCGAGGGTTTCACGGCATTTTCTTCGTGGATCAGCGAGCTTGGGACGCGAAATCTTCGGTGGAGGTAGGGAGATGGACCCCCAGCTCGTGCTTTCCCTTTCCCACGAGTTTTGTAGGCCGTGGTGAGTCGAGCGGGTTTAATTTCGCATTTTTGAGAAAATCCATGTTTTGGGAGAGTGAGCCGGATCTCTCGTTTTACGGCGTTTTCGTCCGATCCAGGGGTTTAGATGCATGCCTAGGGGCTTGGGGATGGATTCCCCTTTGTTTCCCCATCACCCGGGGGTGATCGGGGCATGGATCGGATTTTTGGGTTGTTTCCCGCCGTTTCGCTCTCGGACGGGTGTGACGGTCCTTCCAGTGACCGTCACAGCCTATGACTCCCCAGGGTGGGTGCGTCACAGGGCCCGTTTAGCCAACTGGTGGTCTGTGGGTGTGACGGTCCCACGATAGACCGCCACGACGCTGTGACGCGCTTGGGTTGGACCATCAGGGACGATCTGACCGTTGGCTTTCGGTCGTTGGTTTTGACCGTTCAGGGTCAAGGCCTGTGACGCACCAAGGCTGGCGCGACACAGCCTTGTAATGCCCCTATGTGGGTGTGTCAGAGCAGACACGTTCCCACCTTGTAACCCACCAAAGTTGGTCCATTAGAGCCTGTGACGCACCGAGCGGGATGCGTAACAGTTGGTTTCATTTTATCTTGTGACGCATCAGGGTTGGCGCGTCACAGACTGTGACGCACTAGGGCTGGCGCATCAGAGACCGTGACGCACCAGGGTAGGCGCGTCACAACCGATTTGCACCGAGCGTCTAACGGCCCTTTGTTGGTGCGTCAGAGTGGTTGTGACGGTGGAGGCTTGGACCGTCACAGACTGTGACGGCCCAAGGTTAGACCGTCAGGCTCTGTGTTGCGCCGAGGTGAGTTTTCATGTTCTCCGCCTTGTTCTGATATGTGTGGATCCCCGGTCGACCTGGTTGGGACCTAGTGGTCGACCTACGGTCTCGTGAGTGCCCCAGACACCCGTGGGATTCTGTGTCCGTGTTTTGAGGGTGTTGTGCCCCTGTTGTTTTGACGATGACAAAATACCTTAATAATCAGAATAATGCACTCTGAGTGTTCAGGTTACTTAACACCTTGTTCACAAGTCTCCTATAACTCCAGGATGCGGATTTATCTTGTTTCCAGTTGATCAATTGAGCTGCTCCTTTCATCATCTTCTAAATATCTAACTACATCAGAACGTTCATCCTAACCATATCTACCTCTTCTATTGAGAGTTTTGGAAAGCTGCACGGAAGGATGGGAAACAACTCAAGTGTTGCACCCAAGATAGACACAACATGCAGTGAAGGTAATGGATAGTGTGATCTGTATGAAAGGTAATAAAAGTAGTTAATCCATATCCAAACATGGTAAGAAATACCTTTCCCATCTCCTTAAATGTTCATGATTTAATTCCCTTCAATTGGGTCAATTTTCTTGTGTTTTTCTGTAAGTGGGTCGACCACCCCTGGCAGATGGGTCGACCCCTGTAACAGCAGAAGCTACACTTTTTATTGCTGGAACACATGGGATGACCCATCTGTCAAGGGGGGTCGACCCCTGTAAATTCACAGCGTCTGTTTGGCCCCTGTTTCGCAGGTGGGACGTCCCATCTGTCAAGGGGGGTCGACCCCTGTAACTTACAGATTCTGGAAACAGAATCTGTTTGCTACATTGGTCGACCCACTTGGTTAGATGGGTCGACCCCCTTGCTGGTTTGCCTATTTTCTCTGAATTTCGCAACTAAATTTCTTCTAATAATTTGTGGGCCAAACCTAACATGCTATCCACTTGGTTTGCAATGGGTTTAACTTGTTAACATGTGGGTTAGCCTATTAAGCCTTCCTAACACAATATGAGTGCAACTAATCCATTTATTATGTGTTAATCACAAGAAAGCATCTAGGACGAGTCATCTGCCATGTCACCTTTGAAGGGCCAATCAATGAAGATATTCCTACTATCTTTCCTCCAGATCAGAGCCCCCTCGTCCAAGATATAAATGCCCAATGATTAGGGCGTTTAGAGAACACATGACCTGGAGAGAAAAGTAGCCGCACGAGCTTGCGCGAGTTTCATCCGAACAAATAGGGCTGACGAACCAGTTGGAGAAAAGGCTTCTTCCCTGAAGAAAAGGTCGTGATTCTCAGATAGTTCCATCCTTCTACAAGTCCAGGAACCCTTCAGACTGCTGTGATCATCATCCAAGCGTCAACCTCTTCAGCGGTTCTACTAGCAGCCATCCAATCTACAGGATCATCTCACGCCAATACTTGCATCAGAAACGGGGAGCTCGTCCATAGTTGTTTTGTCTTAGATTTGATCCTTCAATGTATTTCTGATTTCATTTACTGTGGAACTCAGATATTCATGTGTATGTGTGGTCAGAGATCCTATCTCCGAGTGATTCATGCGTTCATGCTCGGATGTGTGTGTGTGGGCTGAGGTCATCGACCTCGTGTGTGTGTGTGTGTGTGTGTGTGTGTGTGTGTGTGAGTGCTACGTTTGTGTAGCTCATACATAGTGGAATCCTCTCTGTTGTGAGGGGTGGATGTAGGATCGCACCTAGTGCATCCGAACCTCCTAAAAATATCCTTGCGTCCTGTGGTTTGATGCTTGTCCGATTGCTTGCCATCTGTCTTGAGGAGTGGTTCGATTTAGTTCTTTTTAGTTTTCAGCTCCTTGATTGAGTGGATTTATCTAGTCTCTATACCATATCTCAGACGCTGCTGTAGTTCTCTTCTTGTGGTTGGTTGGAATTGTTCTAATTTGCGTGTGGTTGCGAGGAATTATTTTATTATGCTGGTTTTAGCCTTGTCTAGTATTTAAATTTCTCGGCAATCAATTCACCCCCTCTTGCTTGCCAATTCACTGGGACAACAATTGGTATCAGAGCCTCGGCTCTTTTCTTCTGAACCCCACGGTTCATAGAGTGATCCTTTGAAATGGCAAACTAAGGGATGATGCCCGAAGGGCATTCGATTCATCGACCGCCATTCTTTGACGGGACGAACTACAGTTATTGGAAAAATTGAATGACTGTATTTCTTCGCGCTCAAAGTCATGAGATCTGGACCGTTGTCAACAAGGGTCCACATGCTCTACCTCCTGATGAAGGGAAATGGTCTGATGAACACATTAAACATGCTACTGTTAACTTTAATGCTTTGAATATTATCCAATGCGCCATTCATCCTAACGAGTATGCTCGTGTCTCTATGTGTAACAGTGCTAAAGAAATGTGGGACAAATTGAAGCTGATATATGAAGGGACGTCAGAAGTCAAAGAAACAAAGGCCAATTTGTTGATAAGAGACTATGAGCTATTCCAGATGAAGCCAGAGGAGACCATATCAGAAATGTTTGCAAGACTTGTAGAAATCACAAATGGGCTGAAAGCTTTAGGAAAGGACTACTCCAACTCAGAATTGGTTCGTAAGGTGTTGAGATCCCTATCATCGGTGTGGCACACTAAAGCCACGGTGATTGAAGATTCAAAGGACTTGTCAGTTTTGACTTTGGATGAGCTGATTGGGTCACTTATGACCTACGAAATCAATGTTAAGAGGTCTGAAGAAGAAGGCAAGAAGAAGAAAACAATTGCTTTAAAGGCAAATCCAGAGCCGATCAGTTCAAGTGGTGAAGACTCAACAGAAGACAGTGATGAGGAGGAAGACATTGCTATGCTGACCAGGAAGGTGAGAAGATTCCTAAGAGTAAGAAAGAAATTACCAGGAAAGTTTAAAAAGCCTCTGAAGAAACAGTCCAAGTGGAAAACGGAAGGAAGTAAGCTGAAGGATGTAATATGCTATGAATGTAAAAAACCTGGCCACATGCGTGGCGAATGTCCGGAGCTGAAAAAGAAATTTAAGAAGGACAAAGAGAAGAATCCCAAGGCAGTGGTCGCTACTTGGAGCGACGATGAAGAGGACGAAGATGATGAGGATGATGCGGAGCTGGAGGAGCTAATGAAGAGCATGTGTCTAATGGCACATGAGGAAGACTCAGAGGAGGTAAATTCTGACTCAGAAACTCTTACAGTAGAACAGTGGGAGTCTGAATATGTAGCTCTTTTTGCCAAGTTTAAGAAGATAAGATCTGAAAATAAACAACTGAAAAGGAAAGTTGAATCTATGAGTCAAACTGATGTTTCAAGTGAAAACGTTGTTGAACTAATTAAGGCTTTTGCAAAAATGAAGGATGAAAATGAAGCCATGCTTGAAAAGATTAAAAGCCATGAGGAGATTGAGGTGCAACTCAAGGATGAACTTGAAAACCTAAAGAATACTCAACTCCACAATTCTGAAATTGAAGGCTGTAGTGAAAAGAAAGATGCTAGAGTCCACACTCTTGAAAATGAAAATGAGAAAATGAGGAATGACAATAAAATCTTGAGGGACTAAATCTCAGTGTGTCATGAGAAATTAGATCAATCCAATCAAAAGATTCTCACCCTAAACCAAGAGATTGACAAGTTAAAAGATGCCTTGGCAAAATTTGTGAGAGGAAGGGATAACCTTGAGAAAGTTCTTGGAACTAGAGTTAATTTTTAAAAAGAAGGAATCGGTTATGAACATTTGAAAATAAGATGATGACATCTTTTGTGTCCTTTGTGCCTGCCACAAGCAGTAAATCTTCCTCGCATGAGAAAATGAAACATAGTTCGGCTAAACATCAACAAGGATTTTCAGACTCAAGGGAAAGAAATTTAAAAAGAAACTTAGTTTTTTGTCACTATTGTGGTCGCATTGGTCATGTCATGTCATATTACCGTACATTAAGTCAAGATGATGAGTTTTTTGCTCAAAAGTCAAGAAATGTTTTTTATGAATAACAAATCTCACAAGCATGGACCCAACTTAGCTTGGGTACCAAAAGTTGTTCCTTGAGCTTATGTCTTGTTGTAGGGATGCCTCAAAGCCGAAGATTCACATTGGTTTCTAGACAGCGACTGTTCGAGGCACATGACCGGAAATAAAAAGATTTTTGCTGAGTTCAAAGAGAAAGAAGGAGGTCTTGTTGCATTTGGAGGAAGCGACAAAGGTAAGATCGTTGGTATTGGCAAGGTAAGTGTAAATAACTCCAATACCATCGACAATGTTCTGTTAGTTGATGGACTCAATCACAATCTTCTAAGCATTAGTCAGTTATGTGATAGGGGACACAAAGTAATTTTTGAATCTTCATACTGCACAATTGTAGATAGTCACACTAACGAAATAAAATTTCTAGGCCTTAGGAAAAATAATGTATATACAATTGACTTGAATGAGATTCCATGCAATCACTTGTGTTTAGTTGCTAACGATGCCGACGGTTTTTGGATTTGGCATCGGAGGTTAGGACATGCTAGCCGTAGTGTTATTTCAAATCTGTGCAGAGATGATCTTGTCATAGGACTTCCCAAAATAAAATTAAGTGTAAATAAGGTTTGTGAAGCATGCGCCAAAGGGAAGCAGACTAGAGCTTCATTTAAGTCCAAAAACATCATTTCCACCACTCGCCCCTTGGAGTTATTGCATTTTGATCTATTCGGTCCAACTCGGACTTATAGTTTAGGGGGTAAGTGTTATGGTTTTGTTATTGTTGATGATTTTTCACGCTACACATGGGTTCTATTTCTAAGTAATAAAAGTGATGCTTTGCAGGAATTCTAAGCTTTTTACAAGAGAGTTCAGAACGAGAAAGGATATATGATTACTGGTTTACGAAGTGATCATGGGCGTGAATTTGACAATGCTAACTTTGATGAATTTTGCAGGAGTGAAGGATACACTCATAATTTCTCTGCACCAAGGACGCCGGAACAAAATAGCGTGGTTGAAAGGAAGAACCGCACACTAATAGATATGGCAAGAACTATGTTGAGTGAGCGGAATCTTCCTCGATATTTTTGGGCTGAAGCGGTGAATACGGCATGTCACATTATCAACCGTGCAATGATAAGGCCGTTTGTAAGTAAAACACCCTATGAACTCTACAAAGGTAAGAAACCGAACATCTCATACTTTAAGACCTTTGGGAGTACTTGTTACATATTGAATAATGGTAAGGATGATCTAGAAAAATTTGATGCAAAGAGTGATGTTGGAATTTTCTTAGGTTACTCTAACAGTTCACGGGCTTATCGAGTTTTTAATAAAAGAACCTTAGTGATAGAAGAGACTCCACATGTGATTGTTGATGAGAGCACTTCCAAGAATTCCACTTCATCTAATGAAGAATCAGATTTCTTGCAGGACAAAACTCAAGGGGACACAAATCAAGGAAAACAAGAAGATCCATCCACTTCTGGAACCAAAACTAATAAGAACCATGAAGCTGAGGAAAATAGCACAGAACAATTGAAGGATGCACCTCCAACTCACCCAGATCTGCCTCCCTCATGGAAATATCTTAAAGACCATCTAGCAGAAAACATTCTGGGTAAGGTAGATGAGGTATAAAAACTCGCTCATCCTTAAAAGTCTTGCTTACTCTGAATGCCTTTGCACAAACGTCACAAGTTGAACCCAAATGTGTTGATGATGCATTAAAAGATGATTTCTGGGTAATGGCAATGCACAAGGAACTACACCAATTCCAACGGAATGAAGTGTGGAAACTAGTGCCCCGTCCTGATAACCACAACGTGATCGGAACGAAATGGGTTTTCCAAAACAAATTAAATGATCAAGGTGTGGTTGTTAGGAACAAGGCCCGTCTTGTGGTCAAGGGATATTGCCAAGAGCTCGGGATCGATTTTGATGAATCATTCGCTCCGGTTGCTCGTCTTGAAGCCGTGCGCATCATTCTATCTTTTGCATGCTCAAAAAATTTTAAACTTTATCAAATGGATGTAAAGAGCGCATTTCTAAATGGCTTCATTAAGGAAGAGGTTTTCGTTGAGCAATGGTGCGGACACCTGAGCAATTGAGCGGCGCGATACACCGAGCCACCGGTACCGCACACGGAGCACGACTCGAGCCACCTCCGCGTCCATCTGGCTCGGAGACAGCCTGGAGCCTCCGCCTTGAGCCTCCCCATTTATCATATTTGTTTAAACTTTATTTGTGTGTAATGTGTGTTTATTTCATTTTATTCGGTTTGCAATTGTGATTGTAAGAGGGGCTTATGTGCAATTTGGACCCCTTGGGCCCCATGGGCCCCCCAAGCCCCTTCCCATTGATCCACCTCAGCCTAGGGTCCCATGTGGGGTCAGTCAACCATCTACATAGAGGCTTCTAGAAGGGTGGGCCAAGTGGGGGACAAGTGACTTGGAAAGTCCAAATTTGGCCACCCACCCCACCTACCATGTCAAGCTTGCTCCCCCTAGTCAATGGTGCGCCCCTCCCCTTATTTTTTTTATTGTATTTTTTGTGTGATGGTCACATCTAATCCTAGCCCTCCATCCCACTCCCCTAGATCCAACGGTGGAGGATGGATTAGATAAGTGACCTATATAAGCTTGTAATTTTCATTTTTGAGGAATTAATGCCATTTGAATCAAAGTAATTCTTGGAACAAGCCTTGGGCGCCCCCTTCCTCTCTCCTCCCTCTCTCCCTTGCAGCTGTGAAGGCTGCCCTCTAGAGGTGTGACTCCTCCCCTATCGGTTCCGGTCATCATCGCCGCCGCCACGAGCCGCCACCGCACCGCCATCGCAACCGTCGGAGTTCTGCCTTCCACCTGCAGTAGCCAATTCCACGAATTCTTGCTGTCAGCCACGAGCTCAGATCAACTTGGGATTTTTAGGGGATGTTCTAGAGGTGATTCCCACGTCCTAAAAAAATTGGTGGGTCATAAATCCTCCATTTGCTAATTTCCCATTTTCGTTCAATGTTCTGCCAGATTTCAGATCTGAATGTCATTTTTCCTGAGTTTCGAATCTTAGATCCATCTTTTGATTTCTCCTAGGGCTCCTAATTTTACTGGGAGTTATGTCCACACACCCCTTCTACCACGAATTTTCCTGAATTTTTATCAGCCATCCATCTATTTTTCAAAATTCATTATCAGAGATAGCTACAGTGCTGTCCACCTATTTCCAGATCTGACCTCTGTCCAGTGCACAAATCATATCAATTCGTATCCACCTCCAATCAGTCCACCAAAAATATTTCCATCTTCCTTGTTCAAAATCCTATAACTTTGATGAAGAGCTCCGGAGCTGAATCGGAAGTCTACTAGGTGGTCAACGGTAGTTCTCTGACAAGTTCCCTACAGATCTGAGAGCTCGGGTACTGTACAACAGGAACTTGTAAATTCAATAAAGTTGAGATACGACCAGATCCAGCAGATCTCTCTATATCTAGATTGAAGTATTTGAAGAGAGATTTCCAATGATAGCTCATGCGCCCCGATCCGACGTCGGGATTGATCGCAGCGGCCATTCTCGCCGGAGTGCGCGCCGAAAAACAGAACCGGAAATCCGTGGGCTATTAGTTCAAGAGTTGGGAATCGGGGCCGATCGACCCCCGATCGGTGTTTCCGGCCGACCGTCATCCGTGGAGGCGCGCCACCAGGGGTCCCCAACACAGTGGGCCCCACCCCCGCAGATCCGGAGGATAGCACCGTCCGTGGGCCCCACGGACCCGTAGAACCTACCGTTCGGAAAGCACGAAAACGCGGAGTTCGGCACCGCCGGGCGACATCAAGATGCTGCCCGTCAACCCGATTTACGTGATTCACGGGCCCCACATGTGATCTTTTACCTCCCTGCGTGGAGTGGGTCAAATTATTGTATTGCTGTAACATTGTTTAACCGGGAGTCCGTAATTCGGCCGGGGTTGTCTTCGCCACGCCGGGTGCGTGGAGGTAACGATCTTGACTCCTTGGCATTTCATTTGCTTAGTTAGTATATGGTCGTATGCCGCTGCGAGAGTGATAGGTACTAGCCCGTGTGTCCATGTCACCACTGTGAGCGTGAGAGTGACCCGTCCCGCGACTCGATCCGAGTCCGGAAGTGAGTCTGACTACCTTGAACTCTGCCGGTTCCCCAACCGCGCACGATCCGCGTTTTCCTCACTTGGGACGACAAGTGAGCTTGCATTTCTGTTAGCGACGTATAGCCCATAGGAGCTCTCCATGTCGGGCCTATGTCTCTTTCGTCATGTGTTGCTAGTCGTGTCCGCATCTAGAGTCTGAGGTCCATACCACGTAGAGTCGGTCCCCGTGTCCGTCCCGCATCAAGCAACCTCCGGGTTTTGAGGATTTAAAAAACCCGGACCATGTGTTCAAACTAGAAAAAGCTTTGTACGGTCTAAAACAAGCCCCAAGGGCTTGGTATGAAGGTCTAAGTTCCTTCTTGATTGAACATGGTTTTAAAAGGGGTTTTGTTGATCAAACTTTATTTTTTAAGCATTCTAGAAATGATTTGCTTCTAGTTCAAGTTTATGTGGATGATATCATTTTTGGGTCTACTAATAAGAAACTGTGCAAGGAGTTTTCTGAGTTGATGCAGGCTGAATTCGAGATGAGTCTTATGGGCGAGCTGAATTTTTTCTTGGGGCTGCAAATTCAACAAAGAGAGGATGGAATTTTCATCAATCAAAAGAAATACCTGCTGGAGCTTCTGAAAAAATATGACTTTGAGGGTGCGAAACCATATGCCACACCGATATCAACTGGTGTAAAGCTGGAGAAGGACTGCAATGGTAAACAGGTTGAGCAAAAGCTATTCCGAGGTATGATCGGCTCACTTTTATACTTGACAGCAAGTAGGCCTGATATCCACTTTGCAGTTTGCTTATGTGCTAGGTATCAAGCTAGTCCTCGTGAGTCTCATTTGAGTGTCGTTAAAAGAATTTTTCATTATCTTGCTGGTACTCCTGATCTAGGACTATGGTTTCCTCGTAGGTGTGATTTTGAACTTGTGGCTTTCACCGATGCCGACTATGCTGGGTGTCTTCTTGATCGTAAAAGCACAAGTGGCACATGCCAATTTCTCGGAGGTTGCCTAGTCTCTTGGGCCTCCAAGAAACAAAATTCCGTGGCATTATCAACGGCCGAAGCCGAATACGTGGCTGCCGGCAGTTGTGGTGCACAGGTCCTTTGGATCAAACACCAACTAGTCGATTATGATGTGTTTTTGAATTGTGTTCCCATCATGTGTGATAATAAAAGTGCAATTGATCTGTCTAAAAATCCAACTCATCACTCAAGGTCTAAACATATAGATATCCGGCATCATTTTCTGAGGGACCATGTAAATAAAAAGGAGTTTGAGCTGAAATACATTGAATCTGATAAACAATTAGCGGACATTTTCACAAAACCTCTTAGCAAAGAGAAATTCACTTCCCTAAGAAGAGAATTAGGAATATGCAGAGTGGAGAGCACTTAGATAGACTGGCATTTCTGCATTTTATTCAATCCCTGAATTACTCATTTTTGTCCTACCTTCATATCGCATACGCCCATATAAAACTGCATTCATATCACTGCATAAAGGCTTCACAAAAACTCCTCCTTCCATGGTACTCATAAAGCACTTTTCTGAGTCCAATCAATGCTCACATTATACTACTCATGCATATGCATAATTGTGTGCCACACATTTATCAATAAAACCACTACTAGTATTATTGTCTGAATACATCTTGCCTGAAATAACAAGAATTTGGATTTCTTTCTTCTTTGGGCCTGCTTAGATCTTTTGAATGAAATAAGGTGCAGCTTCAATTAGACTGATGGTCTGGTATATTCCCTGTTTAGACAATATTGGAAAGTCTCAAAAACAAAAATTCCAGATTTTGTTGTGGCATTTCTCACTAGGACCTATCCTTTTCTTTATGCCTACACCAAAATTTATTGCTTTGTTGCAATTATGTTACCCTCATCAGGTCCAGTGGGCTATCACTTTGCTATTTGCTATTTTCCTATTTAATACATTTCTCTGAGATGCCCAATGGGTCGTCCCTTACGGTCGAACCCTCCTCAAATTTTTTCTCCTTTTGTCACCGCACCAAAAGCTACCCAGTCAAACACCCATTTGAACCTTTCTTTGACCGGAGCATTATTAAAAAGGGGCATCTCCTCCCTCAAACCAGCCGCAAGCCCTTGTACACCGCGAGGCCTTCTCCTTTCCCCTTTTCTACAGACCATCACACCGGCGGACATCCCAACGGCTACCGCCGACCACTCCTCTCCGGGCATCAAAGTTTCTCCTTCCAGCTCCCCACAAAGGTGCCAAGGAACCCTGACTGGTGGAGGGAAGCTCTCGTCCAAGGTTGGCTGCTCACCTACATCTCAAGGAGAGAAAGACGAGGTTCCTGCGGTTCAAGTCTAGGCTCTTCAAATGGCTCCGCGGACAAAGGCGATGGCTAAGCGTCCAAGGCGTCAGGCTGTTAAAAAGGTATCCTCATATGATGTTGATCCACTTTCTTCAAGCTCAGAAGATGAAGCTCCGCAAGCAATCCCTATAAAATCTGGACAGAAATCAGAGTTGCGGTCCAAGAGAATTCATCATGAGGTATTGCAAGGTTCCACATTTCATAGTCTCTATCCTCGTCCAATCATGCATCCTAGGGCAGTGGATCTTGAAGATGTTACCAATTTGGTCCCTAAACTATTTGATTTGCTAAACACCCAAGGAAAATGGATACAGTTTATGTCTAAGCATCGGCAATTTTATCCCTCACTTGTTCTGCAATTCTCTCAAAATATGGTGATAAAGAACAACAAGCTCTGCACTGCAGTAAACAACAAATCTATCATGGTTTATTCCGGGCTATTCGGTACAGTCTTTGGTTTTCCAAGTCATCATACCACCAACATAGTAAATACAAAATTGGATACAGTGTCTGTTTACAAAATTATGATGGGCATTAATGATTCAGTCGTCTTAGATACAGATGAGATTCCAAAAACTCTGAACGCAAATGTTTTTCCTCCTGCTCAGCGCATTCTTCATCATCTCTTCACCACCATCATCTATCCCAGGGGAGGCAGTAGGAACAAAGTCAACAAAGTTCATAAATTTTTGTTCCACTGCATTTACAATGGTATTATAGCTGATTTTTCTAGTCTCATGTTCGACTTAATGCTCCTTTGTTATAAAGAAAAGAGACGCAGTCTTCGTATGCTTCACAGTTAACAGCTATTTTTAAGCATCTTCGTATCGACTTGAATAAGGAAATCTGTGAAGAATTATTGGACAAGGATGTCTATACTGCCTAAAGTCTTTGCAACAACATGGGCTACAAGAAAAATGCCGATGGTCAGTTAGTTCAAAATCTGAACAAGGTCAAAGGAAAACAAGTGGAATCTGAGGAAAGTGGTGACAATGATGAAAAAGACGAGCCTGGTGCTTCAGATGATGATGAGCCACCTCCAAGCCCCCCTCCAGCCACTCGAAGCAGTTCTCGACAAGAGCCGTTTGGATCTCGCCTCGATCAAATTGAACACAAGGTGGACCAGCTGACTGAGGATGTGAGTGGACTAAAGCTGCATCATGAGTTGTTCCTACACCAATTTGAATCCATATCGAAGACTCTTGATGCCCAAACCCAAATGCTTCAGCAAATTTGGGATTCTGTTTCAGGACCAACCAACAAGTCTGGATAGAAGTATCTCTTCTGTCAGTTTTTGATGTGAAGCTGCCCATTTTGTTTAACCCTACCTAGCAGCCTCCTTGCTTAACTATGTTATATATTTAGCTGCATGACTGGATGCTTGTGTGCCCATTTTAGAATCTCTCTCCTTGGTCATCTTCTTTCTATCTACCTTTTGCTTCTTTATCTCTACCGTCTGCTTAGTCTATCTTGTAACCCTACTCTGCACATCTCCTTTTTGCTCATGACAAAAAGGGGGAGAACTGAATGCAATTTGCTGATAGTCTTTTGTGAACATGTTTAGCTATGTTTTGATGTTCATGTTTTCATATGCTTATAGGGTGATATGTGAAATGCATGTGTTTTTTTTTGAAAACTGGTTTGCTCAAGCTTTTATCATTTTCCTTGTCAATGGTTGAATAATGACAACATGGTTCTTGGCTCTAAATAACGCATTCCTTTAAAAATGATCTTCAAAAATAATCTTGGCTCGTATATATGCGTGGTTGTGATTAAAGTAGAAACTTTCTCAGTTTTATATTTCATAATCTTCCTTCAGTAAGCTCAAACTACATTAGGCTTTTGTCATCATCAAAAAGGGGGAGAGTGTTGTGCCCCTGTTATTTTGACGATGACAAAATACCTTAATAATCAGAATAATGCACTAAGAGTGTTCAGGTTACTTAACACCTTGTTCACAAGTCTCCTATAACTCCATGATGCGGATTTATCTTGTTTCCAGTTGATCAATTGAGCTGCTCCTTTCATCATCTTCTAAATATCTAACTACATCAGAACGTTCATCCTAACCATATCTTCCTCTTCTATTGAGAGTTTTGGAAAGCTGCAGGGAAGGATGGGAAACAACTCAAGTGTTGCACCCAAGATAGACAAAATATGCAGTGAAGGTAATGGAAAGTGTGATCTGTATAAAAGGTAAGAAAAGTAGTTAATCCATATCCAAACATGGTAAGAAATACCTTTCCCATCTCCTTAAATGTTCATGATTTAATTCCCTTCAATTGGGTCAAGTTTCTTGTGTTTTTCTGTAAGTGGGTCGACCCCCCTGGCAGATGGGTCGACCCCTGTAACAGCAGAAGCTACACTTTTTATTGTTGGAACACATGGGACGACCAATCTGTCAAGGGGGGTCGACCCCTGTAAATTCACAGCGTCTGTTTGGCCCCTGTTTCGCAGGTGGGATGTCCCATCTGTCAAGGGGGGTCGACCCCTGTAACTTACAGATTCTGGAAACAGAATCTGTTTGCTACATGGGTCCACCCACTTGGTTAGATGGGTCGACCCCCTTACTGGTTTGCCTATTTTCTCCTAATTTCGCAACTGAATTTCTTCTAATAATTTGTGGGCCAAACCTAACATGCTATCCACTTAGTTTGCAATGGGTTTAACTTGTTAACATGTGGGTTAGCCTATTAAGCCTTCCTAACATAATATGAGTGCAACTAATCCATTTATTATGTGTTAATCGCAGGAAAGCATCTAGGACGAGTCATCTGCCATGTCACCTTCGAAGGGCCAATCAATGAAGAGATTCCTACTCTCTTTCCTCCAGATCAGAGCCCCCTCGTCCAAGATATAAATGCCCAATGATTAGGGCGTTTAGAGAACACACGACCTGGAGAGAAAAGCAACCGCACGAGCTTGTGCGAGTTTCATCCGAAGAAATAGGGCGGACGAACCAGTTGGAGAAAAGGCTTCTTCTCTGAAGAAAAGGTCGTGATTCTCAGATAGTTCCATCCTTCTATAAGTCCGGGAACCCTTCAGACTGCTGTGATCATCATCCAAGCGTCAACCTCTTCAGCGGTTCTACTAGCAGCCATCCCAATCTACAGGATCATCTCACGCCAATACTTGCATCAGAAAGGGGGAGCTCGTCCATAGTTGTTTTGTCTTAGATTTGATCCTTCAATGTATTTCTGATTTCATTTACTGCAGAACTCAGATATTCATGTGTGTGTGTGGTCCGAGATCCTATCTCCGAGTGATGCATGCGTTCATGCTCGGATGTGTGTGTGTGGACTGAGGTCATCGACCTCGTGTGTGTGTGTGTGAGTGCTACGTTTGTGTAGCTCATACATAGTGGAATCCTCTCTGTTGAGAGGGGTGGATGTAGGATCGCACCTAGTGCATCCGAACCACCTAAAAATATCCTTGCGTCCTGTGGTTTGATGCTTGTGCGATTGCTTGCCATCTGTCTTGAGGAGTGGTTCGATTTAGTTCTTTTCAGTTTTCAGCTCCTTGATGAGTGGGTTTATCTAGTCTCTATACCATATCTCAAACGCTGCTGTAGTTCTCTTCTTGTGGTTGGTTGGAATTGTTCTAATTTACGTGTGGTTGTAAGGAATTATTTTAATCTGCTGGTTTTAGCCTTGTCTAGTATTTTAATTTCCCGGCAATCAATTCACCCCCTCTTGCTTGCCAATTCACTGGGACAACAGAGGGTGTTGGGAGGACCGTGCTACCTCGTTTAGCGTGCCCGTGGGTTTGAGAGTGCGGGTGACTTCTCGCGTGTCGGGCTTTCGTGTTACGCTAGATCGAGTCACCGTGTGTCGGTGGGGGTGCGGTGGGGTCTCCCCCGCATGCCGTGAGTTTTCCTGAAAGATGATTCCCGAGTGGGCCATGTGCTTGGCCTCGGACTGTGAGTCCAGTTATCGGCGTGGCAGCTTGTTCGTTGCCCTGGGAATCATGCTTCTGTGCTTTCTGCGTGGGCCGTGCGTGTGGCCTTGGACTACGAGTCCAGTTGCCCAGCCTGGGGCTGGAGAGTTCCCGCCTTTCCCTGAGAGTGGGATTTGGTTTGGCGGCCGATGAGCTACCTTGGGAACTGTGTTTCCGCATTTCTGCATGGCCGAGCGTGTAGCCCGTGGACTGTGAGTCTCGTTTCTTCTCCGACTGTGGTCACCGTGCGACGATGCTGGTACGTGGGACGGTCCCCGTACTTCATCGGGCGTGGACGTTGTTTTCCGTTGTCTTGAGAGTCTACTCTCTCAGTGACCCTCCACTAGTCGTAGCCTGCTTACACGCGTGTGGTCCCACTAGGGAGTGGTGGAGAGGCTACCCATAGAGACGGTTTGTGGACCGGTTTCCGTCGGGCCCCGCGTCTAGTAGCCAGAGTCCGGCCGAGGGGAAAACCAGTCAGGGGGCCAGACTAAGGACGGACGGTCTGTGTGTGCACACGTGGTTGCGGGCGGTTGGACCCACGTCGATGGGTGTGACCCTAGCTAGTCACTTGTTTGTGGTTACTTGTAAGGTGTCTCAGTTCCCGCTGGGCCGGAGGGAGACACCTGAGGTGCGGACTAAGACGTCAGTGGACGCATTCGGCCTTGCTTCTAGTGGGAGGTACTCCTGTCGAGTCGGGAGTGACGAACTGTCAATTTTCACGACTTTGACCTTTGAGTTTTCGGTCGTGTTGACCGTTGAGTTTCGGTTGTTTCATCGTGGTGCGCGTGTTGATTTTCGCGCCGTGAGACTATTGCTAGTGGCTTTACCGAGGTTGCTTCTTGTTGTGTGGTACCCGCGACCGGATGGTCGGGGTTGCACCTTGGACAATGTGTCCAGATTGGCCGTGTCCTGGGAGACAGGCCTCTACGGCGTGGTTGCCATGAGTTTTTACTTCGGTAAGAAGTACTAGTGTAGTTCGGTAGCCCCCGACCGTGAGTCCGAGGTGTGTTTCTGGTATAGTAGGAGTAGCTGTAGTGTCGAGGTTTGACCGGCCACCGGTTCGCTGTTCCTACTGTAGTTGTAGCTATCCTTTCTGCTACCGCCATTGTTTCCGGTTGGGGTTCCGCGGGATCCCTACTGAGTCTCTGTTTTGGAGACTCATTCCCTACTTTTCAGGTGTGACGGTTCTTCTTCCTTGAGGTTCGAGGGCGTGGTGCGGAGGTTCTCAATTGCCAGCTCGTCGGGCCGAGTGTTCACTCGGCATGTGGTACATTTTTACTACTTTAGACTGTATTTTCTGTTGGATTGGACTCTGTTATAGCTGTAGTTGTTTATTTATTTCTGTTAATTGTTGAATTGTCCTGCTTTATTTCCTATTTCTTTGTCCCTCCACACTCCTTTTAGCCCTTCCGAGCCCTCCCGGCTCGTGGGTGGCGGTTCGAGGCTCGGGTTATCGGGTCTCTCCCGGTAATCAGATTCTCAGGTCGTTACACCTAGGCAGCGGCTTAAACATATTTTGATATGCATTAGCAAAGTCTAAACCAAAAATCTAAAAAAGTTGAATATCTTCTAAAATCTAATTTTTTTTAATATTTCCAAAAAAATTCAAATATCTTCCAAAATCCATAAAAATTTGAATACTTGTCAAAACCCATAAAAATTTGCATATTTCAAAAATCTAAAAATGCATTGTATTTTCTGATGGTGTTATTGTAGGAACAACTTTTACAAGGATCAAGAGCACGGGATGAGTCCCCTCCATTCATTACTATCTATCTTTTGATCCTCCCCTATGTTCTTAACAATGATCACATCTTCATGATTTGCCATTGGACATCGTCACTCTGATCTTTCTAAGTAAACTCCTGCTGACTTCACTGGATCACTCCTGCCATTCTGGGCATTACTTGATCTCGATCTTTCAACTCAAAATCTTGATTTGCCATGATTGCCATCCTCATGACACACAATAAATAATGATGCTTTGCATGTTTCACGTTTCAATGATATCTCTGTTGTGATATTCAATGCAATGCTATCCTTCAACTTATACTATTGATGCTATACATGCTTGAATGCTATGCATGCTATGCTTTGATATATGTTATGATTTGAACACTTTATTGCTTTTCATTGCTTGTTACCCTTTATATATTGGCTAATAAATTTTTTAGCGCAGGAAGAAGCTCTTGGTCCACCGTCCGGGCATCATCATCCAAGTCCCCATGGTGTTTGCACCTCATTTTCTCAATTCCCTCAAGTTCATTGCTATCACCATTTCCTCCATGTATGCATTTTTACTATATGTTATCTACACCATTAGATTATATCAAGGGCCTTGTGGCTTTGGTAAATCTCGAATTTGAGTTCCCCTTCATCAAAAATAATGATAATTCCAGAGGAATCTTAGTCGCAAGGATAGGCCATTGAGTCATCCAAGATTGGGGACGATGGTTCCCTTTTGCGATTACAAATTGATTTCTTAACTCAGTCTTAGTAGCTTAACAATATTATCCTTGATTATCTTCTATTTATGTTTGTTTTAATTTTCCCTTTAAGCCCAGCATCATTCATGTGGGACTTTGAATTAACTAGGGAAAAGCATTCTAATAAACTTATTTTGGAGGTCAATTGATCACCAATGTTTCAAGATATGAGATATTCCATGTCGAATTGTGTCCTCAGTTCACCTTGTTGTTGTTTTAGGCTATTCCTTGAAAACCCCTTTATTTAGATTTCTATCCTCTTATGTCAATCCTTTTCCTTTGATCCACCTTGGCTGCATCATATCCACATTGGCTGGTAACCGCTCTCCAATGTAACCTACAGGTTTGTGACCTAGGGTACTTCCACCGCGTTGGAAGTTGATTGCTCTTTTCTATCTCCTTCGTGTCCGCGTGCACCCTCCTCCCTTTATCCAAACAATTGTTGTTTTCAATGAATCTTCTCAAGATTACTTCATCTCGAGTTTTTGATTCAATTCCTATCAAGTGATATTGATTGTGTGTCTCATTACACCTTGGCATCTACTTTTCAGTTCACTCCACTTCATTACACTCCATTTTCCCACTTCGTCTCGCTCCCTTGCAAAGCAGATGCCAAGGCGGAACAGCTGTAGACACGTCAAATTTGACATCATTTAGAGCACATCTCATGTTACCTTGCGATGCCCCAATTTGACCCTCAAATCGATTTATTTGAGTGGTTTTTCACATTTTTCTTGAATTTTCTACTTTTTCCAACTTTCCCACAAGTGTTCCTATTTTTCAGACTTTTCTGAGATTTTTTTTAAATTTTTCGGGACCTTTTAAAATTGGGGATGACCCAGAGGGCACCAATTCTTAATTGGTGGCAGGCCAGAGGGCGTCAATTCTTTAATTGGTGGTGACCTAGAGGGTGCCAATTCTTTAATTGGTGGCAGTCGAGAGGGCGCCAATTCTTTAATTGGTGACACTCCGGAAGGGCGTCAATTCTTTTTTTCTGATTTTTATGAGATTTTAAATTGGTAACACTCTAGAAAGTCGTCAACTCTTTAAATAGCGACCGTTCGGAAGGTCGCCATTTCTTTTCTTCACATTTTGAGCTAAATTTGGATTATTTTTTATTCCACGACTGGTTGAAAGGTCACCAATTCATAAATGGGTGCCCGTGCAGAAAGTCGCCAATTCTCTTGCTATATTTTGAGCTTTTAACTCCGATCAAAATTCGTGTTAATTCCTAATTGGCGACCGTCTCATAGGCGCCAAATCTTTGTCCTTTTAAATAGTGACCACTGAGTGGTCGTCAATTCTTCTAGAATTCTGAAACCGAACAGAACCTCCTTGTTTCTCCGTTTTGAGCCCCTTTTCCAATTGGGAAAGGGTCCTAAAGATTTCTAAGGTTAAAGGGACACTTGGACAATGCATATCTCTTTACAAATCCAATTAAAACTCGATTTCTTAATTTTTCTTAGATTAAACTCTGAATTTTGACCCTATAAATAGGACCCCTTTCTCCCTTGTGTAAGGGGCTGCTCAATCAATTCAAGGAGAGCTACTGCTAGATTGAAGGCTCAAGGAGAGAGTCTCCCATGTATCAAAGCTTCATCCTATGGAGACTTTTTCCCCATTGAATATCTAAAGCCATCGAGAAAATCCAATAAGCCTAATTCTTCCCTTACCTCTTTTATTTATTTCATGCATTTCATTTAGCTCATGCATCATACTTCTTCCCCTTTCTTTTATCTTTTCATCTCAACATTGAGATCTCCCTCTTGTGAACTCTAGCACACCTCCAAATTGTGCAACACTTGCACCCTCCATATCATCCATCATATTTTCCATACCCTTTTGCATAGGGGTTTAAAGCCAAAACACCAACAAGATGTGTCTATTTTCATGCTTCATGTTTATCTTACATTAAGAATTTGATGCTACATTCACCTTGGTTTTTAATCTATATTTCATTGGTGTTTTCTTTGCAAGGGTAATCAAGACAAGAGAGACTCTGTTCATCGGCCGGCCGATTGGAAGAGAAGGTGCACTCACAATCTACACCGCTTTTGAGGTATTTATTCGCGATCCCTCCTTGTTATTGTTGGTATATCCATTTGAGGCCCGTGTGTCTCTGGCGATCACACTCCATATAGCATCCACGCATGCCCCCTCTTTCTCTCTCTTTCTCATTCTTTTCTTTTTCTTTTTCCTTTCTCCCATCACTCATAGCTTTATTATTCTTATTTCCTTAGTAGATTTTCCATAATCTACAGGACCTTAAGAACCCCGTGTAGGGCGAACCATTGTGTTCTCCGACTCCGGGACGTTACCGACGCATTATGCATTTTTCAAGGATCATGGGGAGTATTTTTCCATATTTTTTGTATTTTCTAAAATTTTTGAATTTTCTATATATAAAATCTCTTTTTCTCTCTCCCCATCTCTCATTTCTCACTCTCACCCTCTCTCTTCTCTCATGCTCTCTCTTCTCACCCTCTCTTCTCCGACGGCCGACGTAGCGAGGCGGGGACGACGCGGGCGAGGAGCGGGTGAGGATCGAGGCAGTGGAGGCATGGCGAAGCTCAGCCGCAAGTTCGGGGTGCCGCGGTGGTTCATGCGGCGTTTTCTTAGCGGATCGGCGTCCTCGGTGCGCGGAATCTTTGGTGGAGGTAGGGGGACAGATCCTCAACTTTTGTACTTCATTTCCCGTGAGTTTGGTAGCCTGAGGCGAGCTGAGAGGGTTTATTTCTCTGCCTGATTTTGTGGTGTGAGCCAGATCGGGTGTTTTGATCACGTTTTTGGGATTTAAATGGGTCCTCTCGGTGCTAGAGAGATTGGAAACTAGTCCCCCTTTGTTTTCCCCTTCACATGGGTGTGAACGGGACGTGGAATGGGATTTTATATAGTGATCACCGTTTTCGCGCTAGGGACGACCTAGCGGTCCTTTCATGGACAGCTAGGTGACCTGGCGGCCATATGGAGACCACTAGGGGTCCCCTTATGTCAGTTCGAGCCTTGTGGTCTCACGATGGATCGCCACCGAGCTTAGCAGTCTCAAGGAGACTGCCAACCAGTGTTTAGCGATCTGGGCATGTCCATTTTTATGGTTTTGGTCACTCGAGTTTAGGTTGAGTAGCGGCCGTGCGATTGAACGCTAAGCGACCCTAGCGGTCAGGCCAGGACCTCCACTAGGGGCTTGCGGTCTTGGGAGGACCGTTTCGTTCCCTGGTGTCTCTCACGGCTAGCGGCCCAATGGTGGACCGCTAAGCTGGGCCTTGCGGTCGAGAGTAGACTTCTAAGCTTGGCCTTGCGGTCCACTGGTGGACTGGCAGGTGATGTAGCGGTCTAGGGAGGACCGCCACCCTATTTTCCGTGCTAGTCGTGTTCTGTTTGTGTTGTGTTGGCCCCCGGTCGACCCGGTTGTAACCCAGTGGTCGACTTTCAGTCTCGTGGATGTCCTGGATACCCCGTGGGTTCCGTGTTAGTGTTTTTGGGGTGTCTGGAGGTACCGAGTTATCTCGATTTATGTGCCCATGGGTTTGGAGGGTCCGGGTGACCCCATGTGTTCTGGGCTTTCGTGCTTTCGCTAGATCAAGTCACCGTGAGGTGGTATGGATGCGGAGGGCTTTCCCCGCACGACTTGGATTTCTCCGGAAGGTGGTTTCTGAGTGGGCCATGCTTATGGCCTCGGACTGTGAGTCCAGTCAACCAGCCTGGGGCTGGAGATTTTTCGTGTGTCCCTTGGATGAGGGATTACCTCGGCGGCTTGTGAGCTACCTCAGTATTCATGCTACCGTGGTTTCTGACCTAGGGATAGGCCAGATTGATGGAATGGAGCCTTCCCAGTAGAATGGTCTTCACCCGAGTCATATGACTCAAGGATCGTTGGGTTAGTAGGTTTAGAAGGCTATCCCGAGTCTGGTGGCCTCGAGCCACCTAGTACTCTGTGTTACTCGCGATGGGTGTGTGCATGATTTTCGGTATTCACGTTTAGTAACCCCTCACTAGTTGTGGCTTTCCTACGCACGCAAGTGCGGACCCACCCGGGAGTGGTGGAGAGCTTTCCTGAGAGAGATGATTTTTAGGCTGGTTACCGTAGGACCCCTCGCTTTTGTAGCCTGCGTCCGGGCTGGGGGGCAAACCAGCTAGACAGCCCGACTTAGAGCGGATGGTCTGTGTGTGCACACGTGGTTGAGGACGTCCGACCCGCGCTGATGAGCGCGACCCCAGCTTGTCCTTGTTCTGTGGTTACTGGTATTGTGTCTCAATTCCCGTTGGGCCGGAGGGAGACACCTGAGGTGCGGACTAAGACGTCAGTGGATGCTTCCGGCCTTACTTCTAGTGGGCAGGTACTCTCGTCACGTGACGTGAGTTTCTAGTGACTCGAGTTTTCGTTTCTCATCTGCGAGATGTGGTTTTGCATGTAGTTCCGAGTGTGCTCCCCGATGTAGAGGTCTAGGGTTCCGGTGACCGTCACCGAGGGTTTTTCCTAGGCAATGTCTGATTCATGACAGTGGTGTGGTGATGAGTTTTCCTGGTAGCGTAGCCAGAGGTTTTCCTATTAGTATGGTGGTCCCCCGACGGTGAGATCGGGGCGTGTTTTTTGGTACAGTAGGAGTAGCTGTAGCACTGAGTTCTTTACTGGCCACCGATTTGCTGTTCCTGCAGCAGATGTTACTTTTCGCTACCGCCGTTGTTTACGGTTGGGGTTCCGCGGGACCCCTACTAAGCTAGTGATAGGAGGCTCACCCCTGCTTTTCAGGTATGGCGGTTCTTCCTCAAGGTTCGAAGGTGTTGTGCAGAGGTTCTTAGTTACCAACTGGCTGGGCCGAGTGTTCACTCAGTGTTGGGTACATTTTGCTGCCTTAGATTGTACTTTTGTTGATTTGGACTCTGTTGTAGTTGTTTGTTTATTTCTGTTAATTATTGAATTATCCTGCTTTATTTCCTATTTCTTTGTACCTCCACACTCCTTTTAGCCCTTCTGAGCCCTCCGACTCGTGGGCGACGGGTCAGGATTTGAATGGTATCGGGTTATTCCCGATATCCGGATCTTGGGTCGCTACAGCCCAACTTGCACTCGTCCTTTTGGAACAGTGCCAACACACCCTTACGCATCTGGGAAAAGGGCATGACTTCTCGCAGGCAACCATCTTGCCAAAACATAGGACGCGTCTCGCACGGACTTCATGGCACACAAAGGCCAACCAATTCGGACACACGATGCAAGATGACGAACCTTAGCCAAACATAATTCTCTCTGACCAAAGGAGAAACCAATCACACCTCTTGACAAGTCGGGAGACCTTCCCCGCTCGACCTGACCTCGAGCCTCACGTATGCTGGGAATCACACCTTCCAGCACCATAAAGCCATTGCCTCACGTCAGTGTAGACACGCCAAAATTGACGTTACTGTGAGTACATCTCATATTGCCTTGTAATGTCCCAATTTGACCCTCAAATTAGTTCTATTTGAGTGGTTTTTCCCACTTTTTTTAGATTTCTCCCTTTTTTCACCCTTTTCCTATTTTTTCCTATTTTTCTGGATTTTTCTGGATTTTATGGGCATTTTTTTCTACTTTTTAGAAATAACGACTTGATCTGGGGCGTCTTTTAAATAACGACTTATACATGGGCGTTTCTTAAAAAATTGACGACTATACTGGAGGGCGTCCATTCTTTCAAATTTTCATTTTTCTGGATTTTTCTGAGAATTTTTCGAAATTTTTTGGAAATTAACGACTTAACCATGGGCGTTACTTTGAATGTGAAAAGAATAAAAAATCAAAAAAATTAAGTCACGCCTTACTCACGGTCGTGTCTTTCAAATGGATTATTTTAATATTATTTTTAACCCCCTTCCAGAAGTGATTTGGTGGCCTTCCGGGTGTCAGAAAAATTCACAAAAATAGTCGTTGGAATCAGGGCGACGAGATGCACCTCCACCTAAAAAATGAGAAAATAATATTGAGAAATGAAAAATGGCCCTATTTCGAATTTTTTAATTAACGTCCTTTGTTAAGGCGTTTTTTAATTAACGCCTTTGACTCAGACGTGTTTCAATTTCATTTCTAAAAATGATCCAGGAGTTAACGCCCTTGTGCAGGGCGTGTTTTTAAAAGACGCCCTTCGGGAGGTCGTCAATTCTTGAATTGACGCCCTGAGCCAGGTCGTGTTTCACTTTTGTGCTCCGAACGAACGTGGCCTTTCCCCACAGGATCCCTGCTTCGTTTGGGCTCTTGCCCATTCTTATCTTTTCCTCCTTTGGACTCTTTCCTTCTTATCCCTTATTCGATCTTATTAATAGAGGCTTTCGTCTCTGTTGATCGGTTGGATACTCCTCCCTCCGTTGTTTTCTTCGGTTCCACTCCTCCCTATTTTTTTTCTTCTTCTGTCTTCCGTATTCTTCTTCTGTCTCCTTCTATTTTCTTCTTCTTCTTGTGTGTTTCTTTCTTCTTCTGTTTCTCTTCTTCTGCCGTCTTCTTCTTTTTCTTCTTATGCTTCTTCTTCTTCTTCTTCTTCTATCTTTTTCTTCTTCTTCTTCTGTCTGTCCCTCTTCCTCTTTTTCTTCTTTTCTTTTTACAGGAACCGAAGGAAGGCTGTGGCAAAGGAGGATTTTCTTCCGACGATCAACATCTTTCAAGCTTCCTCCCCATTGAGCATTCAAGCCAAGGAACCAATAAAAAGATTTTTTTTATCTTATCTCCCTTTTTTTCCATTATAGTTCATAGTTCATGCATCATATTTCATTGTTATTGATTTTTCTCAACCATCATATTGAGATCTCCCCTTAGTGCACTCTTGCACTCTTTCCACTTGTTTTCTTATTTTTTATGCATATCATCATTCATCTCCCCACACCCTCTTTGCATAGGGGTTTAAGGGCAACCACCCTTAAGGTGTGTTCTCACATATGTTTACATGCTCATATCTTTTAAGGATTGATGCTACACACACCATGTTCTAATTCACATCTTTTATTGGTGTTTGTTATTTTTGCAAGGGTAATCAAGAGAAAGAACTCTCTTCATCGGCCGGCCGATTAGAAGAGAAAGGAGCACTCACATCCCCGCACTTTCAAGGTATTCTTCGCGATCTCTCCCCTTCATTAATTGTTATATCTTTTGAGGCGTTCGCGTCTCTGGCGATCACAACCTCCTTTTAGCACCTCGTGCTATTTTATTGCTTTCATCATATCTATTGCTTTTTATATTTAAGTGGATTTTTAAAGAGATCTACAAATTGGCGATCACGGTGGGACCCTTTCTTGTTTTTTATTTGATTACCCCTTTCCCCTTGGCACCCACGTGTGCCCTTTCCTATTGGTACCCACGTGTACCCCTCCTTTTGTGCCCCTCGGGCACCCTCCCTTGTGCATTGCACTCTCCCAAAGTGATTTGTCAATTAGATAGATTTGTTTTAAAACTTTCACTTATTTAAAATCTTGATGAGCATGTTTCTGTGTTAATAATTATATTTGTTGATTGCCTATGTGAGTGCTTCTCTACTTTGATATTGCTGGCCGCGAGGGTTTTCTGGAAGAAGGCAATTAACGCCTCTGACAGAGGCGCTTTTTTTTAGGTAACGCCCTATTGCAGGGCGTCTTTTTCCTGTTTAACGCCTTCTGTCAGGGCGCTTTATATCATATCCCTTATGTTGTGAATTCACGCCCTCCCACAGGGCGTTTCTTTATTTGGTAGCGCCTCTCTTCAGGGCGCGTTTTCATGATTTAACGCCCTGCCCAAGGGCGTCTCTTTTATTGGTAGCGCCCTGCCACACGGCGTCTTATTCCTGTGTTTTCACCGAACTCCTTTGTTTATCACTGTATCATATTTCTGCTTATATCTTGCATTCATTCATTCATTTTGCATTGGTTTGAGAGGCCTTATCTCTTTATACTAGGAGCCACACACCCTCTTGGTGAAGGAACGACCCTCCATTGAGCATTCCGTCTCTTTGGATTGGAAATTCCTAAACCAAGCCTCCATAAGTCCCCGCACCCGTGGATTCCCTCACGGACGCCGGGCAGGTTGTACCCTTTTTGGAGTCCCGATATAGTTGGCCTAATACGTGGTGAGTGAGAGTTCCTAGTTGGCATTGAAGTGAATCATATTGAAACTAGGACTCTCCTTGTGTGAATCTTTCCAAACTTTATTAAAATTCATTAATTCACCAAGGATTAAACAAATCAAAATCACGGTAACCATTCCAACTTGTGTGCTTATTTGCATAATTATTGAGAATTTTGATTATATAATGGCTTACCATGATAGAAACATGTTCAATTCGATTCATGAGGATGCACAGCCTAGCACTTCATATCCTCAATTTCAACATGTTAATCAGCATTCTCACCATTCTTTCAAGGGACCACGCCCTTATTCTCATGGTCATGCCCGACCCATGGGTAATGTCCATCTTCATGGTCCCCCTCCTCAATTTCGAGCCACTATTCCTACGGGACCGTCTCATCCTAATGACGGGAAAGTCTCTCAAATCTTGCATGCATTAGATCATCTTACCCCTCAACAGATCCAAGCCCTTAAGGCCGCCGTTGAGGGTACATCACATGCATCTCCCTCCAATTCTACACGGGTGGCCCATCACCCACCTCTTTCCAATTCTATTCGGGTGGCCCATCACCCATCTCCCTCCAATTCTACACGGGTGGCCCATCACCCCCCTCCTCCTTCCAATCCTGATCGGGTAGCCCATTACCCATCTCCTCCTGTTCATTCTACTCGGGTAGCCCATTACCCATCCCCTTCTATTCACACTCCTCCTCGGGTGGTCCGACACCCGCCTCCTTCTATTCCTCCTCCATCACGGCCCCGAGGCCCTTTTACTCCTTGCAATCCGGCCCGTCCGGGTTCTTTTACGGGTCATCCCGTCAACTCCCCTCCACGGCCTTTTTATGCGGCCCCTCCTCCTTCAAGGCCCTGCCAACCTCCTGTTGTTCATGTTACACCCCTCCAGCAAACTCTGCTCGATAAGATTACTTTGATGGAGGAACAAATAAAGAGGGTCACGGCTCCTCCTACTCCAGTCAATCCTCTCCATGCCGCTTTAGACGAAATTACAAAGATGGAGAATGAATGGAAAGACAGGATGGATGATTATGACTTCGGCATTCCAAGCGAGGAAGAGCCGGCAATTGAAGAATCTGAGGCAGCGTACGATGATGATGAAGCTCCGCAGGCACCCCTTCCGAGTTTCCTTAATTTCCCGCTCCCTCCACTTTCATTCGATGAACCTCCTGCTCAGGATGAAACCATCCCCGATCCAATCCCTATTTATGAGACTAATTGGTGTTACGATGATGGGTCGATACTTCAATCACCCACACCGGCACATTGTAAGTCTCCTCCTATCCTTGACGCCGCATACATTACACCTCCCCCTATTACACCATTAACCCCCGCAACACTGGCCTCCCCCAAGCCTTCCACCATTAAACCTCCACCCGTTAAGCCATCTACCTCCACACCATTAGCCTCCGTCGAACCCATCATTAAACCTTCCCTAATCAGCCTCCCATTAGCCTCCACCTCGGCCTCCACTTACCCAATTTCACCACCATTACCCTCCATTATGCCTTTAACCCCAAAACCCATACCTCCACCACATAGCCTTTCGCCTTTACCTATGGTTAATTCTGAGCAGGATCCACCACTTTTTGCACCCGAGCCAATCCCGACCGCTTGCAAGCAAAGGGAGAAACTCGATGTGTTTGAACCTCCGCCTCCACTTACGCCAACACCTTCCATTATAACTCCACCATCCACGGAGCCTTCTGCCTCCGCCTCACCTCCCTTTGTTACTCGGAAGGGGCGTGCTTCTGCAGCTATTTGTGCCGAAGATAAGCAAGAGCCGGGCAAGAAGACTTTGGCCACGACTGTGCCATTCAAGATTCAAGAATTCATTTGCCGAATGCCAATCCGGGTTATTGTGCCAATCACGGCCGAAGAAGTCAAGTCGCCGCCATGCCGAGCGTTGATGCCGTCTAAGGGCCGGGCAGGGCACCCCTTGTTCCAATTTCCGAATTCCGAATTCATTATTCCTTACAAGGGGCGAATGCCCATTTTGCTCAACTTTCCATATATACCACATTCAATGGGCAACACGATGCTTCCCGTTCCAACTCTCCAACTCCCTCCCGCTATTACTTTTCACCTTCCAAGGGAGTTGTTGTTTACCATTGAAGCTTCATCATGGGCTTATGCTTTGTCCATTAAGCCAATTGGCTATACTCTTTCACTGCCGTGGAGGGGCAGTTATTTTGGCACTAAGAGGCCTTCCACTCCTTTATCCACCCCATCCATATTCTTGTCTATCACATCTTTTCCATGGGCCATTCCCAGGGTTAGGAGGAGGATCTCGTCCTCTCGCCTTTCATATTCTCCATATTCTTTACATTTCATTGCATTCATGCATTCACAGCATTCATCACATCCATCATTTTGCATACAATTGCATCTCCTGCTTCCTGGGTTTCCAAACCCGTATCTTCCCCGCCTTCCGGCCCCGCCGGATATTCCGCATTCCCCATCTTATTCATATTCATCTTTTTGTCCACTCCCCTTGGGGCATCGCGTCCCCCTTCCTGCTATTTCCCTGGAACCTCCAGGAATTTTATCCCTCCTCTTTGGGCATCTCGCCCTTTCTGATTCTATTCCTCCGGAACCTCCGGACTTTCCCCTCGGGCATCGCGCCCCTTTCCATTCTCCTCCTCCGGAACCTCCGACCTTTCTCTCAGGCACGACGCCCCTTTCAATCTTCTCCTTACTGATTTCATCCCTCCGGAACCTCGGACCTTTCTCTCAGGCACGACGCCCCTTTCCATCTTCTCCTTACTGATTTCATCCCTCCGGAACCTCCGGATTCTCCACCTGATTGTCTCCGTCTTTTCCCCGGGCATCGCGCCCCTTTCTATTTGCTTCCTCCGGAACCTCCGGACTTTCCCCTCGGGCATCGCGCCCCCTTCCACCTCATTTCACCGGAACCTCCGGACCTTCTTGGGCATCGCGTCCCTCCTTCCATCATTCCTCCGGAACCTCCGGATTCTTCATCTGATTCTCTCTATCTTTTCCCCGGGCACGACGCCCCTTTCCATCTTCTCCTTCCTGATTTCATTCCTCCGGAACCTCCGGATTTTCCTCTCCTCCCTGGGCATCGCGTCCCTTTCCATTTACTTCCCCCGGAACCTCCGGACCCTCCATCTTTCTTCCGATTCATCTTTCTACTCCTCCGGGACATCACATCCTTCATTTTCTTCTTCCTTTTCCATCATCTTTTTCCCTATTTCTCCCCAGGGCATCGCATCCCTTCTTTCAATACTCCTCCGGAGCCTCCGGATTCCTCTTATCATGATTCTCCTCCTCTGCCTCCGGACCCTCCGGATCCACCTCTTTCTATCTACCAATTTCTTCTTCTGATTCCTCCTAATTCTGGGTCTGACCCAACTTCTTCCACATCCACGGCCTTGGGCATCTGCCCTTTCTCCCATTGTTTTAGAGGCTTTAGTCCTCACTCCACCTCCTAATTTTCCGCTTCTTTTGTAAACTGTTCCTTGTAATCATGGTCTCCGCGCCTTAATAAGGGAGTTCTAGCCCTTGTCTCTTTTCCTTTTCTCCTTATTCGTCTAAGTCTGGTTTGGGCACCACTCATCCTTGTTAAGCCACTCCTAAAAATCCTTTGCTTCCAATCTTTTTTCTGCTAAAGAGGACAAATCCCATGATGATCAACCTCGCCTCTGACAGCTGCTTCTACAAAGGTTGCAAGGTAACATATTGGCGTAAGTACGCATTTTTAATGATATCATTTTCTCATTACTTCACGCATGATTTTCAAAATCAAGTGCTTCTTAACAAGATTAAGAGTGGTGTTTTAAAACCTTTATCTTAAGCTTTTGTTTAATTTAATCTCCTCAAAAGAGTCTTTAGGCTTGCTTTTGCAGCACTTTGGTTGATAAAGAACCCGCGCTGGGAATTCAACGTTCTCTCCCCGCTTGTTAAGAGTAACCCCTCGGTTGGGCATTCCACACACTTCACGGCGTCCTTAGCCGGCTCCTTGATAAAACACCGTTCCTACCTTGGCCATGCCATGAATTTCTGAAAGTCTTTTTCTCTTCTTTACTCGGCCGAATGCAGGTGCAAGAGGTTGACGGATGAGATGACCAACTTTGGTAATCCCCAATACGAGAGGAGTCTCAAACAGGGGCAGTCTTGACCCAAAATCAAAATCAATATGAGTTTTTCATATGAATTTCATGATATACATCTCGCCAAAAAAGGGCTATTATGAAAATCAAATCAGAATTTTGATAATTGCAATTATGAATTATGGCATGACAAGAGTGGCAAAGTCCCCGCAGGGAAAACCCTGGTCGTATGCATGTCAAGGGTCTAAAAATCAAAGGCACAAAGCCCCGGCACAACAGACTACCTCTTTGAGGGTTAAACCTTGGAAGGAATTTAAGTCCCGACATCTCCCATCCTGCGTAAAGCTTATCCACAATTGTTCTTCTCTTCTCCCTCCAAAGACCGAATGTTTCTCAGGTATGGCCTTGGTAGGGGCACCGTTGATCAAAGGCGGTCGGTTATAGGACGCCACTTTCAATGCACACCCGGCTTTGGGCAGTTTTAAGCAAAAAGGGAAGGAACGAGGACCCCCAATTAATGGTTTAAACACCCTTTGATGCTGCATTAGCTATGTCTAAACCAAAATCTAAAAAAAATTGAATATTGCAAAATCAAACAAAAAAATTGAATATTGCAAAATCAAACAAAAAATTGAATATTTCTTGTCCAAACTTCATAAAAATTTGAATATCTTTCTCAAAACTTCATAAAAATTTGAATGTCTTTTCCTAAAAACCACAAAAATTTGCATATTTATCAAAATCCATAAAAATTTAAATATATTTTCAAAACTCATAAAAATTTGCATATTTCAAAATCCAAAAAAAATTGCATTGTATTTTATTTCTAATGGTGTTTTGCAGGAACAACTTTGCAAGGACCAAGAGCACGGGATAAGTCCTATCTCCACTTGTCACTATCAATCTATTGATTTCTCCCGATATTCTCATGACATACCATCCTGGGCATCATTTTGATTATCATCTCCCTATATCATTCTTATTATCATATCTCCTGATTATCATCCTGATTATTCATCTCGAGATCTTTCAAACAACTCCTGCTGATTTCTCTTGATTAATTCTGCCACTGGGCATTATATCACTCTGAACATTCAACTCCAAATCTTGATTAGCCAAGTTGTCATCCTCATGACGAAACAACAAACAATGATGATTTGCAATACCATGATTTAATTTGTGCTATTCATGCCATATACATGTTATTGATGCTTCCATTCATGCTATGCTTGTTATGCTTAAATGCCTCATTCATTGCTTGTTATCTTCATTATATCTTGGTTAATGAAATTTTGAGCGCAGGATAAGAAGCTCTTGGTCCCATCGTCCGGGCATCATCATCCAAGCCCCACGGTGCCCGCACCTCATCTCTCAGTTCCCCCATACTTATTGCTTCACCATCTCCCTGTATGCATTCTACTTATGTTACATATGTTACTAGATTACATCAAGGACCTTGTGGCTTTGATAAATCTGAATTTGAGTTCCCCTTCATCAAAAACGATGACGATTCCAGAGGCATCTTAGTCATACGGATAGGCCGTTGAGCCGTCCAAGACTGGGGACGATGGTTCCCTTTTACGAGTTGGTGCGTGGATAAACGGGCTTCGGCTTAGTATCAGCTCGCAGAATTGGTTTCTTGACCCAGTCTGGGCAGTTTAACAATATTATCCTTGATTATATTATATTTTCATTTGTTATTTTTCCTTTTAACCCAGCATGCATCCATGTAGGACTTTGAAACAATTGTTGAAAAATCATTTTGATAAGCTGATTTTGAGAGTTGAATTGATCTTAATCTTTTCCAGATATGAGATATTCCATGCCGAATTGTGTCCTCAGTTCGTTTTGTTGCTGTTTTGGGTCTTTTCTCGAAAGCTCCCTGTTTGGATTTTTATCATCTTATTTTCCAATTTTCCCCTTGATCCACCTTGGCTGCAGCACGTCCACTGGCTGGTAACCGCTCCCCAATGGTGAAACTTACAGGCTTGTGACCTGGGGTACTTCCACCGCGCTGGAAGTTGATCATTTATTTTGTCTCCTTCGTGCACCGCGTGCACATCTCCCCCTTTTATCCAAACATTGTTGACTTCGTTGGATTTCCCGAGATTTGCTTCATCTCGAGCTTTTGATTTCATTCTCATCAAGTGATGTTGATTGCGTGTCTCATCACACCTTGGCATCTACTTTTCAGTTTGCTCTGCTCCCTTGCAAAGCAGACGCCAAGGCGGGGCAGCTGTAGACACGCCAAAATTGACGTTACTGTGAGTACATCTCATATTGCCTTGTAATGTCCCAATTTGACCCTCAAATTAGTTCTATTTGAGTGGTTTTTCCCACTTTTTTTAGATTTCTCCCTTTTTTCACCCTTTTCCTATTTTTTCCTATTTTTCTGGATTTTTCTGGATTTTATGGGCATTTTTTTTCTATTTTTAGAAATAACGACTTGATCTGGGGCGTCTTTTAAATAACGACTTATACATGGGCGTTTCTTAAAAAATTGACGACTATACTGGAGGGCGTCCATTCTTTCAAATTTCCATTTTTCTGGATTTTTCTGGGAATTTTTCAGAATTTTTTAGAAATTAACGACTTAACCATGGGCGTTACTTTGAATGTGAAAAGAATAAAAAATCAAAAAAATTAAGTCACGCCTTACTCACGGTCGTGTCTTTCAAATGGATTATTTTAATATTATTTTTAACCCCCTTCCAGAAGTGATTTGGTGGCCTTCCGGGTGTCAGAAAAATTCACAAAAATAGTCGTTGGAATCAGGGCAACGAGATGCACCTCCACCTAAAAAATGAGAAAATAATATTGAGAAATGAAAAATGGCCCTATTTCGAATTTTTTAATTAACGTCCTTTGTTAAGGCGTTTTTTAATTAACGCCTTTGACTCAGACGTGTTTCAATTTCATTTCTAAAAATGATTCAGGAGTTAACGCCCTTGTGCAGGGCGTGTTTTTAAAAGACGCCCTTCGGGAGGTCGTCAATTCTTGAATTGACGCCCTGAGCCAGGTCGTGTTTCACTTTTGTGCTCCGAACGAACGTGGCCTTTCCCCACAGGATCCCTGCTTCGTTTGGGCTCTTGCCCATTCTTATCTTTTCCTCCTTTGGACTCTTTCCTTCTTATCCCTTATTCGATCTTATTAATAGAGGCTTTCGTCTCTGTTGATCGGTTGGATACTCCTCCCTCCGTTGTTTTCTTCGGTTCCACTCCTCCCTATTTTTTTTCTTCTTCTGTCTTCCGTATTCTTCTTCTGTCTCCTTCTATTTTCTTCTTCTTCTTGTGTGTTTCTTTCTTCTTCTGTTTCTCTTCTTCTGCCGTCTTCTTCTTTTTCTTCTTATGCTTCTTCTTCTTCTTCTTCTTCTATCTTTTTCTTCTTCTTCTTCTGTCTGTCCCTCTTCCTCTTTTTCTTCTTTTCTTTTTACAGGAACCGAAGGAAGGCTGTGGCAAAGGAGGATTTTCTTCCGACGATCAACATCTTTCAAGCTTCCTCCCCATTGAGCATTCAAGCCAAGGAACCAATAAAAAGATTTTTTTTATCTTATCTCCCTTTTTTTCCATTATAGTTCATAGTTCATGCATCATATTTCATTGTTATTGATTTTTCTCAACCATCATATTGAGATCTCCCTTAGTGCACTCTTGCACTCTTTCCACTTGTTTTCTTATTTTTTATGCATATCATCATTCATCTCCCCACACCCTCTTTGCATAGGGGTTTAAGGGCAACCACCCTTAAGGTGTGTTCTCACATATGTTTACATGCTCATATCTTTTAAGGATTGATGCTACACACACCATGTTCTAATTCACATCTTTTATTGGTGTTTGTTATTTTTGCAAGGGTAATCAAGAGAAAGAACTCTCTTCATCGGCCGGCCGATTAGAAGAGAAAGGAGCACTCACATCCCCGCACTTTCAAGGTATTCTTCGCGATCTCTCCCCTTCATTAATTGTTATATCTTTTGAGGCGTTCGCGTCTCTGGCGATCACAACCTCCTTTTAGCACCTCGTGCTATTTTATTGCTTTCATCATATCTATTGCTTTTTATATTTAAGTGGATTTTTAAAGAGATCTACAGTCAGGTCAGCTCCTCTGACACACTTGTCAAGTGGCTCGTCAGATCACGCTCGTAGCATCTCCCAATACACCACTGTTGTAATTCCTCGAACTGTACACGCCACACCAAGAGCCGCAACACGAGCCATAATCGACAACCGTCAATGCTCATCCTTGAGTCCCAAACTCACCGCAGAACCTTCACATCTCAAGCCAATCTAGGGCAAACACAACCCGTTCACAAGCAGAAGCACAGGAGCAAGAACTTACTGGGACATCTCTGCCCAATCCTGCCTCGAAATCCATAAAAATAACTAGGATCGACACGTCATTTCTAACACCATAGAGCATAACAAGAATATCGGTCTCGACAATCAGTAGCTTAGTAGAAGATCCTCCACTCGCCTGAGCACAATTCTTGACAAGAGCACCCGCTCTGCCACTCCAACCACAACCTTAACACCTCAGGGGATGGACAAAACTTTGAGATAGGGTGGCCAAACTCTATAACAGCTCCCTCAGAGCACTCTCACGACCACTTAACCACGAACAACCCTCGCCAGCCACCTGACCTCACTGTAAATTCCTCAAATGCAGCACCGCAGATCCGCACCTACCGGCAACCTCTGCCCAACGCTGCACAACTGGGGCCACCACCCATCGGGAAGAAATTTCTCTATCACATCCCTCGGGCCCCATACCGGCACTCCAACAAAATAGCGACCGCATTCACAGCGCCAACGCAGCACACTCAAGCTCTTACGCGAGAAACCAAGCAAAAAACAAGCATAAAACCCATTGCCAACTGTCGACTATACTGGACCTTATAGACTCTAATCACTACAATATCTCGAATTCCCATGTACGTCCACAACCACTGCTCTGATACCAACTGTAGCGACCCAAGATCTGGATACCGAGAAGAACTCGATACCATTCGAATCCTGGCCCGCCGCCCTGTCGAGCCTCTGGCTCGTGGGCGGCGGGCAATGATTCAAAAGGTATCGGGTTCTTCCCGGTATCCGGATCTTGGGTCTCTACAACGGACGTCCTGTGAGGGCTGTGACCATGCTGTTGGGTGTCCGAAAGAGCCGTAATATTGAGTAGTGTGCCGTGTTACTTCGAGAATTGTTTTGGTCGTTGGTCAACCTGGTTGTGACCCAGTGGTTGACACGTGACCTTGTGAGTGTCTCATCCATTCTGCGAGGATCAAGACCTAGTTTTAGACGCTTGGAGGTATCGTCTTACCTTGATTTGCATGCCATGTGATTTGAGGTCTTCGGTAATCCCTCATGTTCCATGTTTCATGTTATACAGAATTGTGAGTCCGGTGAGCAGTCCGGAGGCCGTGGACTATCATTATTGCTGTTATGGATCCGGTTGTTCTGTGCTATCTTGCATAATGTGTTTCCCGTGATTTTTGGCTTAGGGACTAGGCTGATTAACATCATGTTGTTGTGATATGCGCCACGATCTTGACCTGAGTCTTGTGACTTAATGATTGTTGTGTCAGCAGGTCTAGTTGACTGTCCTGAGTCTGGCGACAGTCTGGTGTGCTACCGTGTGCTCTGTAATACGTGTGACAGGTGCGTGCTTACCCTGTCTATACTTCAATGTTCTCTATTTTGAGTCTCTGTGTCTAGTGAGCCTCCACTAGTCGTAGCATGACAACACTTTCCTGTGTGTTGGCCCACCTGGGAGTGGTGGCAGGGCGAGTTCCCAGTTGAGACAGTTTGTAGGCTGGTTGCCGTGAGCCCCTTTGTCTTTCCGTGAGAGTCCTACGGGAGGGGAAAATTAGCTAGAGACATGGCTCAAGACATTAAGCTTGTGTGTGCACACGTGGTCAGGGGCATTTGGACGAGCGCCGACGGGTGTGACCCTGACTAGTCACTCGTTACTTGATACTTGGTTCTTGTTGAGTGTCTTAGTTACCGCCGTTCCAGGCGTGTGGGAGATACTTGTGGCGCAGTGTAAGACGTCAGTGGATGCATCTGGCTGTTCTTCTAGTGAGGAGGTGCTTCTGTCACTTGACGCATGACTTATGCTTTCGTGACTTGTCCGAGTAGCCTGTGCTTGGCTTCACTCGAGGTTGCGGTTATTGTAGCATACACGACAGTGGGATCGTGTATGTCTTGTGCCTTTGACCGTGTAGGTCTTTGTAAGGCCTTTGCCTATTTCTGTAGGCTTTCACGATAGGATTTCATGATTTGACAAGGATCGGTAACTCCCAACTTTGTGAGATCCCCTTTCTGTTGCTGTTTGGAGTAGTTTAAAGGGCTGAGGTTCCTTCGACTGTCGTATTTCTATGGTATGGATTTTCCTCTTCACTTTTGTTGTTCCTACTCCTGTTGTTACTACTTTGCTATAGTTGTTAGCACTATTGTTTACTACGTTGTCTTGTGGTAGGGTTCTGTGGGATCCTTACTGAGCCAGTGATAGGAGGCTCACCCCTGACTTTTCAGGTGTAGCTGTTCTTCCACGTGCTTGGAGGTGCAATGCATGGTTCTTAGTTGCTAGCGTTTGCCAATGTCGGACTTCTCCCGACTTGAGAGTACGTTCTCTTTCTTGTTGTACTGTGCTTTGGTTAGACTAGACTCTGTTAGTTTTAATTGTTATAGAAAATATAATTGTATTTCTACTATTTTAGCAATCATGATCATAGAAATTTAATTACTTACTGCTTTATCTGGAAGTTCAATGTACTCTCACATACCTTTCTATCCGTTCGGAGCTTTTCCGCTCTTGGGGGGCCTCTCGAAATCTAAGTGGTATCGAGTTTACCCGGTATCCGGAGACTGGGTCGTCACAATTGGTTCCTGCACCAACCTAAAATTGTCACAGATACACTGTAAGTCCTGATAATGGTTTTTTTTGGAAGAAATCAAATAATAATTCAGTTGTCACAAGTCATCTTTTTTAGGAGGTGAATGAAAAACATTAATACTAAAACAGGCAGGTAGTATGAGTTTGAAGACATCATTAACAATCAACATTTCCCAAGGTGGGATGTTCATAAATATCATTGTTACACATTGGTTGTAAGTACTGAGAGCAAGGTACAGCTATCCAGTGTCATGTTACATATGATGGCACTTGCCCCTATTCACATACTTCTAAAGATGAAACATGAAGATGTTCATGCATCACTGTCAGTGTCCACATATGTTCCCAGGAAGAAACATATATGTCTTGTCTTGCATGCTTATGGTCAATTAAAAAAT
This sequence comes from Amorphophallus konjac, assembly GCA_022559845.1. NCBI lineage: Eukaryota > Viridiplantae > Streptophyta > Magnoliopsida > Alismatales > Araceae > Amorphophallus > Amorphophallus konjac. Next base: position 27,472,241 of record CM040124.1, on the reverse strand, counting down.
CAAGGAAAGTAAAATTTCAAAATAGAAATTACAATAGAATTACGTGAAGACATATTTGAAAAAAAATGCATTTTGAAAGTATGTATCATCATCTGATTAACTGACTAAGAAAATAAAATAATTTTTTTAATGAAAGAGGGTGGTACCACTATTGTATTAAATGTAAAAAGGATGTACAAGTATAGTCAATAAGTTCCCAAAAAATGCCCTATACATGAAAGACCCACACATGCCAGCATAGAGTTATTATTGTGCAGACGACTGGAAAGGAATGAATCAGATTAGTCCTATGTTTGAAACCAAGAAAAGTTATTAGGTTATATATGTTAAGGCCCACATCTATAACTTGTGAGGCATCTTTTGGGGACAAAACTATGAGGGCTCAACCCAAAGCAGACAATACCTTGCAAGGGTTGGATTGGGTCATGACATTGTGGCATCATAGCAGGACCCAGAGTACAATATGAGCTAGTTGGAGGACGAACCAGGTAGAAGCTAATGGGTCTTTAGTGACCTAGTCACGAGCTATGTAGGAGGAGAGAGTTACTCGTAGGAAAGGGCTACCAACACATTGAGGTGAAAGCGTGTCGATGTGGAGCCACTACGACGTGGAGCTACCATTGTGTATGGGGGTTGAGGCAAGAATGAACCAAGTTAATCCTATATTGGAAAGCGAGAAAAATTATTGGGTTGCATATGTAAGACCCGAATCCGTAACTTCTAAAGTGCCTTTTGAGGATAAAGCCATGCATTTTTGGTCCAAAGAGGACAATACTTCACAAGGGTTGGATTGGGTCATGATAGGATTGCTTCACTTTTGGTATGGGGGCGGGATCACTTCAAATTTTCCTTATACCACTACATATATTCAATTTCAAAGGTAGGATTTTGTGATCAGGTGTCAATCTAATATCAAGAAACATGACATTTGAATGTAATATGCAAATAATATATAGTGAAATAAACTAAGATACCCTGGTATAAAAATATTTTTACGTCGACCTTGTCAAAATATTTACAAAATTTGTGGCCAATTATTATCAGCTAATTGTCATTTGTTGCTCATCTGAAATTGTCAGATCATCCCATCTTTAGAGCTATTTGAGGTTCATTGTGCATGAATGATGGGAACAAGAGTAGATTTTCATTATCTTACTTTTATTTGCTTTCCTTCTTTGTATCCAAGTTGATGGCATGGTCCACATACCTGCTAGATTTAACATAGTTGAAAAAATAGTTTGGCTTTATTTTAGGGGAAAATGACTCATGCTTTCATCAAATTACTAAGTACTTTCTTCCCAAACCAACCAACACTCCAAAAACTTAAATATATAAATAAACGGCTTACTTCGGGTGAAAACAAATTGACATCATTTAATGACCCCATATTGCATCCTAAACACAACCCAGTATGTTCCAGACAAGATAATCTCCAGGTGCTTCACATTAAAGGAAAGATCATTAAAGAAGCAATTTAATCACCAGGGAAATAAAAGAAAAATAAACTTAACGAATAGAGGAAGATTGAAATAACAGAACAAAGACAAAATGAAGATTCCATTGATCTCCTCAGCAACAGAGGATGGAGTCCATTAAACCTACAACATGGTTGACAAACTCGGTATCAAAACCAAGCTCAGGTTATTGAAAACAAAGGATAGCTTACTTTGCAACTGCAAACCATTGAATAGGATCCTCACTTATGTAGAAAATGAATTATCTTCTAAAGATCAGACTAGATGATCATCTCATAAAATGCATGACACAAGTCAAAAAGAAGGCCCTAGGCCTAGATTATTCTCTGTGGCATGGAGCAACTGAATATGTAAAAAGTAATCATCAAGCATGTTGTGAAATTGAACCAGGTCATTCTTCATTTTTTGAATCATTTAGGGAATTTGAATTGGAGAGTTTGAAAAAGAATCAAAATGCGACCCATCTAGATATGCAACAATTTCCTACATACCTCATCTAGAAGAACCGACGATTGACTCCTAGATTGTGATCGAATGGCCTAGTAATATGCATAAAGAAAAAAAGATGAGAAGGAAACAACAGACTTTTGACAATAAAAAATATCCCTACGTGTATAAGTAAACTAAATAAAATAGAAGCGTTTGTCTTCATATATACTACAATAAAACTGTGAAATCTCACAACCCTAGTATGGAAGCAACCCTAATACATGGAATTAGCCCCCCATTTGAGCTTAATTCAAAGGAAAATCATCACGGGAAGCTTAGGGTTCGTCCCCCTACCTCCATGGTGAAACCACCCCACCGGATTGCCACCCCACGAAGTCGATCGCCATCCCTGTGCCGCGAGTAGCAGGCCATGGCGACTGCCGCCACTGCTCGTCAGATCATCCCCCAACCCGCGACCGTCGCTACTCTCCCTAGTCGGTGAAGCCACTACTCGCCCCTACTGGCAAGGACGCCGCTCTGCATGCCTTCACGGCCATCGTTCACCTTGCCCTCGTGCCCTACCGTCGCCGCCCCTGCTTTCCTCCGTACCCACCGTCCGCCGCCACCATCATCGTTGGCGCTGCATCCCCCTGGCATCATCGTCGTCGCCAGGGCCACGTCCTCTCATGTTGCTGCTAGCCATCGATGGAAGGGGATAGAGGAAGAGTGCGAATGTGAGGAGGAAGATGAAGGAGAAGAGGAAGACGATGGCGAAGACTCGACGAGGTGGGATTCCAACTATTGGGTGAGGAAGAAGAAGAGGAAGAAGCTGATGGGCGGCCACCAGGTGAGGAAGAAGTTGATGGTGTTTCCTGGACGGGAGAGGGGCCTCCTTCGACGGTGGCGACTGTAAAGGGGATGAGAAGGAGTGAAGGGTCCAGCGGCAGAGGGGGAGGAGGAAGAAGAAGATGATGACCTCCTCTTTCACAGCGATGCGGAGAGTCTTGACTGGATCCAAGGAGACGAGAGGGGAACGGGTTGGAGAGGAAGAGAAAGAGAGAACATGCAGAATTTGGAGAAAAATCGAGTGCTAAAAGTCAAGAAAAATGAAAAAAAATGAGTGCCAAATTTGCCGCCATCTTAGTCACCCTCATTTCCTACGCCTTCAATTTATTTTTAATTTTTTATGAAATAACTTATTCTTACATTTTTTTCTTAAAACATAGTAATATATAAAGTCTATTCTCACATTTACTCAAAAGACGTCGGTACACATAATATTTTCTGACGTTTCATGTAGAACCGTCGGAATAAGGTGACCATATAGCTACGTTATAATGAAATGTAGGAAATTTACCTACGTAATTTAAAAGGCGTTAGAATAAGTCGTATATACCTATGTTTTCTTGAAACGTAGGTAAAATTCGTGGCTATAGGTCGAATTTCTTGTAGTGAGAAAATTTCCCTTCAAGATATGATAATCAATGGATGACGGTGTGAACATGTGGAATGAAGGATCATGGATCAATTTAAACAAGAATGAACTGCAGACATGAACTGGATCATAAAAAGAGAACTACTGCGTCGACGTAGGAAGTCTAGTGTGTTGACGCACAACACTCTCACAGAAGAAACATCAACAAGAAATCATTAGGTTCAAAAGATCTTTATGGGTTCTTAAGAGAGGAGATGGCATGCATTGAATTCAGTCAGGACACATGTGTTGACACCCGTTTTCACCCTACAAGTTGAGTTATTTCTCTTATTCACCTTTTGTAATGCCCCGAATTACCCGTTGTTTTGGAACATTCTTTGAGCTTGTTTCGAGCCCATTTTCTAATCATTTTTGAGCCCATTGAGCTATGGGCCCTTTATCTTCAATTCCCCCACTTTCGGATTCGTTTCGGGCAATGGGGAAGATCGAACGGGCATTCAGGAACAATACGCGTAGATCCCTTATCGCGGTCTCCTAGGAGACCATGACCATGAGTTCGTGGTATCCTTGGAGACCGTGTTATGCCATTTTGTAAAAAAAAAACTTCATAGTCGCGGTCTTATGGGGGACCGCGACCATGAGGCCGCGGTCCCTCACAAGACCGTGTTCTTAGGAGTTTTCCTGGGCGACCGAGAGCCCGCCGACTCTACTCCCTGGCCATGTCATGGCCCTAGACAGCCGCAGTTTGTTCGTGACCACGTCTAGATAGTCACGGTTGTGCGACTGACCGCGTTTGTGTTACAGAGTTCTGGTCGATCCGGGCTCCGATTTCTTCACCGTAGGACCCCTTGGACTCCTTGTTTGAGCCACTTTCTCCGAGATAAACCCTCTAGATCGATTTCTAACTCTTCAAGGCTCTTATCCCCACTATTATCTCCACATTTTATCAATCTAGGACTCATATGTCGAAGCATTATCTTCAAATCTGGGCTAGGGTTTCTCCAACTTGTATATAAACTACCCAGTTCGGCTGCGCGATGGGGAGCTCTTTCTTGGTTCGGGACGAAGCCATGCTGCGACACTGACTCTTCTCTTCGACCCCAACCCGCAGAGGGAAGTGTTAGCTTTGTTTTCTACACTCAAGGGATCTATTTCGTTCATCCATCTCTTAGTTATTCATCCTTCAATTCTCACTTTTGTCACATATTCCTATTTTTTGCACTTTTTGCACTTTTGTATGCACGATTCCCATAGTTATACTGCGTGTTTTTCTCCCTATTTGTTTCATTCTCATCACAATACACACACCTACATTTTCCACCCTTCCACGGGGGTTAAAAACCTCCCCCCAGTGTGTTCTCCCCCTTTCTTTGCACCTATTTTATCACTTCGGGATTGATATTACACTTCATATTTCTAAAGGATTTTTCCTCTTGTGTTGTCTTTGTTTTGTAGGAGAAGCATGATTGAATGTGAGGCCCTCTCGGCTGGAAGGCGAGGAGATTGATCCCACATCATTTCCCGCACCCTTCTTCCACGCGCGATCAAGTCTTCATCTTTCCAAGGTACACGGCATAGTTGCACTCTTTTCTCCACCCCTTTGGCATTGCTGCAACCTTGGTGGCGATCACGGTCAGTTTTCATATTCTCATCGCCCCTTTCCATTCATCATATTCCATGTTCATGCTCCCATCCCTATACATGCATATGTTTATTAGTTTGGGGGCGGGGTAGATAAATCATCTACAACATGCACAGAAACAGATGAAACATGAAATTCTAAATGATGTGTCCTGGGATGAATGAATAGTTGACCTTGGTACCTAGTGGGGGATTTTTCTCACGCATACTGACAGCTTTCAGACAGACTTGGTCGGTCCTTCTACATGCCAGCATTTGATATACCAAGGAAACATGTCATGATGATGCACTGACGTGGTAAAAGAATTACTACAATGATGACTCCTCCTCAATATGACGCTCCGTGCATTATGACAGATAAGGTGCAATGCAAATCTACTTACATGCATGCAGACCCCAGAGACATTCATTCAAACAACTATATTCAATAATCTGAATCAATTTTCCATAATGAAGTTTTAGATGCTATTGCTATCAAAACGGAATTTGTTCAACAAGAATTGTGAAGGATAGCACCTGAGTTGTTCGCTTGGAGGTTTTTCATTTCCTCCTCAAAGAATTCCATACTTTCAGCATGGACAATGCATCTTGACATCTTCATTGAGAACTTGCTTCATGCTTCTTATCTTCAAGGCACACCTGCAAGGTTCTCATCTTTATTGGACTCTTAATTAGTCATTCTAGATTGGCTTTGAGAACAAATTAATAAGTGCAATCATCCCATGGAAGGGCACAGACAGTAAAGAACAAATAAACTTGTTAATTACATACTGATGAGTCAACCTGATCTTATCAGTGACTCAACTCATCTTGATTTGCCAGAACCCAAGATTTGACTAAATAGAACAGATGGTTCGACGCATCCCGATCAGTGTGTCGATGCACATGTATCAGACAGAGAGATTTTTCAAAAACACAATCCCTGAACAAAATTTCATTTATTGCAATTTGCAGCAACATCGAAACATGCAACGTAAATGCATGAATTATAAGTATTTCAACTCCCCCTAAATGTATGAATTTCAAATGTTCTTTTTGGGTTTTTACATGCTGATATTATGTAGTTGATTCTGAAAAGAAACATGCAATACATAATTAAATCTATGTATGTCCATGAGCATTTGAATACTCAATAAGGACTTGACAATCATGAACAAATGACTCATGGTACCAGGCGGAGGCACATTCTCTCGCATGGTGATAGCTCTTAGACAGGGTAGACCTGCCCTTCTTTTTGTCACCATTTTATATATCATGGAGTCATGACATGCAAGCACACTTCAAGAATCAATATGAATTTGGCAAATATGAGTGCAACATGCAGATTTCATTCTTTGCTTGTCATGCACTTCATGCATTAATATACTGAGCATGCTAATGTTCAAATGCCAATACTTGGCATGCAATATGCAGACATACTCTTATTTGAATGCAAGTTTCAATATGTACCTGAAGTGCAGTATGGATGGATGTCATTTCACTAATGCAAGGTACAAGAATGCTATCTCTCCCAATGAATGAATATGCACTATTGAATGGGAGATGAAGCACACGTTTGAATCATACTCAACAAGTTTTACAAATCACTTTTTGAACTGGGCTGAAATAAAAGCATTATCTTACAGATTCACTGCCACCTCCCCCTGAGAAGGTGCATTCAAGGACATCATCAATCAATCAAGATAAATGTGTTTCTTACAATTTTCTCCCTTAACAGAATGAATCATTAATTTTAGAATTGAACATTATAGCTAATTTGGATGTCAATGCAGTTAAAGAGTTTTTCATTAACCAGCAGCCTCACCCCAGAACTGTTATAGCCTTAATTATTGCTCTTATACCAAAGAAGAATAATGCCTTGGACATATCTGATTATCGGCCTATTAGTCTCTGCAATTACTTTTATAAAATCATCTCCACTATCCTAAACAACATGTTAGCTGCTTTTCTTCCTAAGCTCATCTCTCTGGAACAGTCAGCATTTGTTAAAGGAAGGCAGATTGTGGAAAACATTGCATTAGCCCAAGAGTTGGTTCATGAGCTGGGTAGGAAGACTAGGGGTGGAAATGTTATGTTTAAACTTGATATGGCCAAGGCGTATGATCGTATTGAATGGGACTTTTTATTTGCTGTCTTGAGGAAATTTGGCTTCAATTTTTAGTTTATTAAGATCATTGATAACATGTTGAATAATTGCTAGTTTTCAGTATTAGTGAATGGAGATGTGGCAGGTTTTTTTAAATCATCAAGGGGCATTCGCCAAGGTGATCCTATAGCACCTTCTCTGTTTATCTTAGCCGAAGAAGTCCTTAGTAGATCCCTGAAGGAAGCCTTTAACTCTGGCAAGGTTGGGTGGTATGTTGGACCAAGGGGTTGCCCCAATATCTCGCATTTGCAGATGGCACTCTCATTTTTAGCAATGCTTCTATGAATTCTATTCGTAGGCTTATCAAGATTCTTAAAGCTTATGAGAGAGCTTCAGGCCAGCTTATCAATGTCGGGAAGAGTGGATTCTTCATTCATAATAAAGCAAACCCAGCCATTGCCCAGCGAATTCAAGTTTCTACTGATTTTTCTCAGTATACTTTCCCTCACAAATACTTGGGTTATCCATTAGTTCTTGGTAGGAGTAAAAAAGTCTATTTTGCTGGTCGTATCACCTCAATTCAGAAACGTCTAGAGGGCTGGCAAGGCAGACTTCTATCTCAGGGAGCTAAGCTCACTCTTATTAAGCATGTCATGTCATCCATTCCCATTTATACCCTGGCATCATCCCCACTTCATACTGGAATTCACCAAAGTCTGGATAGATCTTTTGCTAAGTTTTTCTGGGGCTCCTCTTCCCATGGAAACAAACATCATTGGAAATCTTGGCAAGCCATTTGTAGACTTGTTAGCTATGGAGGTCTTGGTGTTATGTCCCTTAGACAAATGGAATTAGCCTTAAGGGTTAAAATGTTGTGGAGAGCTATGCACAATAATTCACTGTGGGTAGTTTTTTTTAGAGCTAAATACATCAAGCAAAGCCATATTATGGATGTCACTTTCAGAAACATGAAAGGTCATGGCAGAAGATGTTGGCTTCAAGCTAGAAACCTAATTGTGTAGCACAAAAAAGTGATAATCGGAGATGGAACTTCTACCAATTTCTTGGTGGATAATTGGTTGGGCAATCAACCCCTGAATTCTTATGTCCCTACTCCAACTATCCCTAATCTCAATGCTTCAGTCAGTCACTGCATTCAACAGCCAACAAGTGAAGAAACACAGGTTATTGAATCATATGTACCAACAGATGTTATTTCAGCTATCAAAACCACCAAGCTTTCACAGTTGCAGGACCAGGAGGTATGGAGTCTCTCATCATCTAGCTAATGTGTGGTGTCTTCAGTATATAAATCAACTTGCAACAACTATCAATCTCAGCTTCAATTGCCCTGGAATCGACTGTGGTCTAAATTGCTGCCACCCAAAATCTCTTTGCTACTATGGAAGATTCCCAACAACTGCATCCCATCTGATTCTAATGTGCAGTCTTTAGGAATTCAACTGTGTTCTAAATGCCATTGCTGTCTCCAGCCCCAAAGGGAAACAACTAACCATATTTTCATTACCAGTGAAAATGCTTCATTCCTTTGGTCTTCCCTCTATGATCTTGGTTTGCAGTTTGAAGGTTGTTCTGCTAGATCAAGGATCTTCAGTTCAATCTCTCTTCTCAATCTGAAATCCTTGTATGGCCTCTTCTCTTTGGCCATCATTGGCTATAGTATGTGGGAGTTGTGGTCAGCCAGGAACTTGGCCAAACATGAAGACAAGCACATCTCTAAAAATAATTTGTTGCACATCATTATTGTTCAGGCCAAACAAATTTGTGAACTATCAGATCTAAGAGAAGATAAGTTTAGCAGGAGGAACACCCTTGCCCAATTCGGTATCAAGGGAGCCAGCACTAGAAGATTTAAGCTGAAAATTGTTAAATGGCTAAACCCCCCCTAGCCACTGCTAAAATTAAACACTGACGGTGCTAGCAAGAACTCTGGTGTTTCTGGTGGAGGTGGTGCTATTAGAGATGCAAAAGGTGACATAATTATTGCATTCTCTCATTTCTATGAGGCTTGTAACAGCATCGTTGCCAAAGCAAGAGCTCTCCTAGATGGAATCAAATACCTGCTCACTGTTAATAATCAACCGGCCTTCATAGAATGTGATTCTAAAGTCCTTGTGCAGATTGTTACTAAACAGGTCCATTGCCCATGGATGATTCTTACTTATGTCAGAGAAATTTGGGAAATCTTTTCTCAGTGGGATTCTATCATTCATATCTTCAGAGAAGCCAATGTTGTTGCTGATCTATTAGCTTCTCTAGCATGCACCAATAAATGTAATCTTTTCTTTTCTTCTCTCGAGCTTCCCATGAACATTAAGGGTGCAGCTCGATTGGACACGCTAGGTATGCCTAGCGTTCGTATCATGTAATTAGCTACTTCTGTTATTATCAATAAAATTAGCCTCCTAGTGGTCTCATGGTTAAGTGTCTCCTTCTAAGAGGTGCACTTGCCATTGACCCCTAGGCAGGGTTTTTCAAAAAAAAAATTAGAATTGAGCAGGAGGAGGGTTATAAAATAGGAAGCAGCCCACAATCATTATTGAAGAGGCGTGATCTCGCGCTGGTCCTGAGCGGGCTGAGGATCACCAGATCGTGAACTGCAAGACAGGGAAACGGATCAGAGGGCCCAGGGGGAATCCCTGGGGCAAACCCTCCGATGCTTAAGTCAGTGGAGCTATGGTGAGAGCAGTAATAGGGAGGAGAGAGCTTGTGCGCGAGATCCCTCTCCACCAGAAGGGTGAAGCGGTTCTTGCTCAGGAGTTATGGGTAGATGATTGCCCTTGTCGGCTTACCTTTCGCTGAAGGGTATCCCTGGTTTAAATAGTATGCCGTCTCCTGGAGTCCTGCAAGCCGAGGGGTTTCAGGTGGGGGTTACGTCCTCATCGTGGGCTTTTATTACCTTATCGTGAGGACGTTATCATCCTGGGGAAGAAGAAGTCCCTCGCCTTCCTGAATTCCTGCCTGCTGCGGACTCCTAACGGCTGCAAGGATAAGCATTTGTCGGTAGTTCCGAGCTCAGAGAGGCCAGCCCTATCCGGGCGATAGGCTCAGCTCGGTAGAAGATGGGTCGGATAGGCCGGCCTACGCCTTCTTCTCTAGGGCGGAGAGATGGCTCGGGCACTGACCTTTCCTGCGACCTGACCGACGTTCGGGCCCTCCGAGCCTTGAGGCCGCCTGGGAGGGTTGTGTCCTCGAGTGCTTTTTATTGGGCTTTCTTCCCTAAGTGGGCCCTGTGGGCGGTCACTTAGGCGAGCTTGGCCTCATTTGGTCCTGCCGGGCTTAGTCGGGCTGCTCTTTGAATGGGCTGCAGAAATCCCCCTCTCCACTTGTCCCCCTCCTACTCCCGAGCCAAAGTGGCTCGGAGGAGTAGCCTTTCGGGGTTTTGGACCAGCGTGGCTCAGGTGGGTGGAATCCTGCTGGTGTTATGAAGCCACGTGTCGTGGTCACCTGGGCCTGTAATAATAGTGATCCTGACGGATTTGAAGTGAAGGGGCCCCCTTTTTTTCGGAGGTTGGAACGACACGTCGCCTTCCGCGAGGGTTTATAGGCGTTGGACGCTGTTTGTTATTCCAGACTCTCTAGGGTTTTTGGCTTTCCTTCCCTCCTTTGCTTTTGGGGCTCCTTGATGCGCCGTGAAATCATAACGGAGAAGCGTAATCTCGCGGCGGCGTTTGAGGAGTTGGCACGCATAACTGCGGAGGCGGTCTGGCAGCTTCCTTCTCCCCCGGAGTCTTCGAGGTCTTGAGAGAGTTCTACTTCCAATTCTTCCTCGAAATCCATGGTAGACCAGTGCTCGGGCGAGGAGTTGGAGGTAAGGGTGCCAGTCCCGAATTACAGCGAGCTGGGGGAAGCCGAGGTGAAGAAGTTGGAGCACCGGTTTCGTCTACCTCTCAGATATAGCTTTTCCGCCGCTTCCCCGTACGAGACGAGCCTAGACGATCGCACGGGCCACATCTGCACTTTTCTTCTGGCGTGGAAGGGTAGGTTTCATCTTCCTTTCGAGCCTTTTGTTCTCACACTCCTGAATTTCTTCAGGTTGGTGCCCATCCAGTTGGTGGCCAACTCATACCTTCTTCTCTCCGCCTTTCGAATCCTCTGCCATCAGTGCGGGATTCCTCCTTCCTTGGACCTCTTTCATTTTTTCTTCGAGTTGAAGGCGCATCCGTCGACGGGGAAGGGCTTTTACTTCATTCAGGCGCGAAGGAGTAGGAGTTGTATTCCGCTGGCGGTGAAGGATTCTTCGCACAAAGGGTGGAAGACCCAAAGTTTCTGGGTGAAGACGGATTCGGTGGATGAAACCTGGAGGTGCCAGGTTATGCCCAACTTTCACCCGAATATCCCTCCCCGGCAGGAGGAGTTCCCTCCTCACGTGGAGGAGTATGCCGCTCGTCTGCTGAAAAATCGCCAGTCGACCGAAGAGCTGGTGACGCCAGAGAATATAGAGCTGTGTCTGCTCACGCGGCTAAAGTCGTCAGGTATAATTATTTGGATCTTTCTCCGGGGATGGAGGGCCATCTTTCTTTTTCCTGACCATGCCTTCTTCTTTGTTGCAGACATCCGGCGGGAGCCTCTGGAGGAGGTTACTGAGATCATCGATCTTGGTGACGACTCGACGACTGATGAGCTGGGCGTCCCCATGGGTCGCTCTCAAGCCCGGGATAAGGGCAAGGGGGTGACTTCCGAGGGGACTTCATGGCCGGGCGGTACGAAGCGTAAGGATCCCATGAAGGGAAGGTTACGGGAGGCCGTGAAGGCCAGAAAGCGGGCCAAGAAGGCCGGTCTCCTCCTCACTGTCGGGGCCGACTCTAGCTCGGCGGCGCTCCCCTCTCGGGGGCAAGATAGGGCCGACCCAACTGGGCTGGCTCCCCCATCTGTCGAGTGAGAGAGGGCCAAGGAGACTAGGGGCACCTCGGCGGGTGGTGACGATGGGTCGGCTCTCCCCTCGGTAGGAACAGAGGGGGCCGGAGTTGAAGTGGCCGAGGCCGAGACTGGGGGGCCGGTCGAGGTTGGCGATGTCTCGGGCGGCGAAGCGCAGGCCAAGACAGTTGAGATTGGGGGTTCGCCTGCGAGGGTGTCACAACCCTAAACGTCGGTGGCGTCCGGAGCAACCGGGCTTGCCACGTCGATCGAGGTTGGGGGTTTGCCTATGGAGGCGTCGCAGCCCCAACCGACCATGGTGTATGGGGCGGCCGATCCCGCAGTTCGAGCTGAGCCTTCTGGCGGGGCACCTGGTGCGGAGTGGATTCCCATGCCGGTGGCTCTGGAAAGGCTCGACATCTCGAGTAATCTATACCGGCTTTGTTACGAGGTGTCCGCGAGGATGAGAGGGGGAGATAGGCGTCATTCCCTGGCCGGGGTCCTCGACGTCATCATGGAGGGCGGCCTGATCATGGCCCAGATGGGCGCCACGATGGTGGAGACTTACGCCCGGACGGAGTCAGAGCGGTCGAACCTCGCTTGGACCCTCGGGGGGTATGAGAGGAAGCTAGATCAGCTCAATGAGGAGCATGAGAGGCTCCGTCGGGAGTTCTCCGCGACTAGGGAGTCATTGCGGTCTAGCCATCTGGAAGTCGGAGCGCTGACTGAGCAGCTAACCAAGGCCCGGGAATCGCTCGAGAGGAAAAACAAACTCCTTGAAGAGGAGCGCCTTCAACATCTTGAGCTGGATGGCCGTTGGGAGGCTGAGCGCGCCGAGCTGGTGGACCGGGCGGAGGTGGCGGAGCGCCTGTGCTTGGAGGCCGAGGCCGACCGAGCTAAGGCGGAGGGGCGAGCGGTCGAGGCCGAGGAGCGGGCGGCCGAGGCCGAACGGAAGTTGACCGAGGTAGAGGAACAAATGGCAGAGGTAGAAGAGCGGGTGGCCGAGGCGGAGCGGAAGTCGATCGAGCTTGCTGACAGGATGGGACTGGTCGGGGCGGAGGCGATTGAGCAGTACAGGGGCTCAGAGGCCTACCTAGCCGACCTGCAGGAAGCTGCCCTTCCATACTTCGAGGTAGCACTCCGTCGAGGAGCCCGCAAAGGGTTCAAGCAGGGTTACCGTCGGGCGGTGGCTTACGCTGATGAGCAAGATTCCAGGATCGATTTCCCCCTTGGCCAATGCTATGACTCGGATGAGTCGGCTTCTAGCTCTTCTTCGTCAGGCGGGGAAGATCCAGAGGGCTCTCCTCCGGCGGGGTCACCAACTCCGGTTGCCTCGGGAGGGCTCGCAACCGAGGCAGTTCTCGCACAGGCGAGGTCAGTGCCCGGGTCGGCCGTCATCGAGGGCGCCGGGGGTGAAACACCCACGCCTTCTGCTCTCGAGCTTCAAAGTGGGCCCGAGGCCTGATGTATTTGCCTTGTTTTGCCTCTTTCTTTTGTCTGTTTCTTTTTTCTTCTCTAGAGAGTTTCCTCTTTATGAGACAATGAATGACTTACTTGCTTATTGCCTTCTTTGTCGTGATTCGGTTAGCGTATCTGTAGTGGTTGGAAAGTGCCGATACGCCTTGCGTGGTTTACGCATGCTGATTGGGCAGGCTCCTGACAGGGCGTCTTTCCATTTTCTCACGCTTTGAATGCCAGGCTGCTTCGTGTATCTCGTTAAGGCGGAAGACGAGGGGTTTGAGGTGACCGTTCAGAGGGGAGAATTCCTTTGGCGTGTTTTCGAGGGGGGGGCATTTAAGGCAAGTAGCCTCCCTTAGCCTATAAAAATTCTGAAGGGCGTCCCTTCCTCTCCACCGCTTGGGATTTTCCCTAACAGTCTTTCCTCGCCCCTTCCTCACGTTGCGCTGTGCCATTGCATTCGGAGCATGGAGGATCCTTCGGAAGATGACGCTACCGGCGATGGGGAGCGGAGAGTTCTTGCTGCTTTGGATAGTCGAGCAGGTCCGACGGTCGTCGCGTGGGTTCGAGACAGGTCTGACGGTCGCCGCACGGATCTGGAGAGGACTTCGACGTACGGGGGCACGCTGTTTATCCTCTATCAGTTCTCGCGAGGCTTCTGGGGGGGCGCCGAGATGGAGGACGGATGGGGGTATCCGTGATGCCTGTCCCCCCCGGGCCTTCCCCTGCCTCCTCATCCAGCTCTGCTGGATTCTATTGTAGCCTCTTTTTCCCTCTTCTGCTCTTCATTTCTTTCACTCTGCAGAGGCTGCTTGCTCACTGCTCCCTTCAAAGGGTTGGCAGGTTGGGGAGGCTTCCCTACGCGTTCCTTTCCCCTTCCTCTTCCAAGTTCAATTTGGAAGGTAGCCTTCGCCAACGTGGAAGGTAGTCTTCGTCAACGTGGAAGGTAGCCTCCCTCCCCGCAGTCCCTCTGTCACCTTTGTCACGGGGCACCCAAGCCAACTGGATTGACCTCTTTTTGTCCGAGCCAGTTTCTACGCGAGGCAGAGTCAGTGGTTGGACGCGAGGAGATCAAGACCGAGTCGGCCGAGCGATGGTCCCTTGCAGTGGTGCTAGATGGATTTTTTGCTTTTTGCTATGTAATGTACTGGCTTTTGCCTTTCTGATGTATCAACAATTGTTTGAATGAATAGAAGAGGATTTTATTTCGTCCAACTTGTTTGCACAACTTCAAAAGTAGAATTTGCGTAGTGTGGCAGTGTTCCATGTCCGAGGAATGGGTTCCCCTTCCATTGTAGCCAGCCTGTACGCACCTTTCCCGAGCGTCTCGACCACTCGGTAGGGGCCTTCCCAGTTAGGGGATAGCTTGCCCACTGCCTCTAGTGGTCGAGAGGCTTCGGCCTTTCTGAGGACGAAGTCTCCCGGTTGGAAGTGCCTATCTCGAACTCTAGCGTTGTAGTATCGAGTGAGGCGGCGCTGGTACTCCGTTGCTCGGATGCTAGCGATCTCTCAGAGTTCATCTGCCAGGTCGAGGTTCTCGAGTAACTTTTACTCGTTTGCCTCGGGCGAAAAGCGGAAGACTCGGAGAGACAGGTTGACAACCTCTAACGGAATAACGGCCTCAGTGCCATACACCAGCTGGAAAAGACTTTCACCGGTTGCCGTTCTGGGAGTCGTTCGGTGTGACCAAAGTACACTAGGCAGTTCCTCGAGCCAGCTACCTTTGGCCTTACTGAGTCTGGTCTTTATGCTTTTTAAGATAGTTTTGTTGGCATTTTTGACCAGCCCGTTGGCTTGAGGGTGGGCGACCGAAGTGAAGTGGTTACGAATGCCTAGGTCGGCGCGTCTGTCTCAGAATTAGCGAGAATTGAATTACCGACCGTTATCGCTCACTATCACCCGGGGGATGCCAAAGCGACAGATGATCGACTTCCACACGAAACTCCAGACGACTGTCTCGGTGATCCTCGCCGTGACTTCGGCCTCGATCCACTTGGTGAAGCAGTCGATGGCGACGATAATGAATTTCTTTTGGGACTGAGCCATAGGGAACGGCCCAAGAAGGTCGATTCCCCACCGAGGGAAGGGATAAGGCTCGGTAAGGGTGACGAGCTTCGTAGCCGGCTGATGGACCAAATGGTTGAATTGCTGGCATCGGTCGCACTGATGTATGTGGGCTGTGCAGTCGCACTGCAAGGTGGGCCACCAGTAACCCTGCCGTAGCAGGATCCTGGCGAGCGATCTTCCTCCTGAATGCGCTCCGCACAGGCCTTCATGAATCTCTTGGATGGCTCGGCTGGCTTCGTCGGGGCCGAGACACTTCAGGAGGGGACCGGGGAAGGATCTCCGGTAGAGAGTGTCGTCTAGGATGACGAAGCGCCGGGCTTAGTATTTCAGTCTGCGGGCTTCCTGAGGGTCGGAAGGCTCTTGGGAGTCCCGGAGCCAGGATAGGTAGGGGGTGCGCCAGTCGCTCGGAATGGCTGAGTCAACAGTGAGGAGCTCCGAGTCAATGCTCGGGCGCTCTAGCTCTTCGAGGAGGACTGATCGGGTACCTTCCTAGTCGAGAGAAGAGGCCAACCGAGAGAGGGCGTCCGCTCGGGAGTTTTCCTTCTGAGCTATTCGGACTACCTCCAATCCCTCGAACTGTTGGGCCAAGTCTCTGACCAGCTGGAGGTATTTGACCATTGGTGCCTCTCGAGCTTCGTATTCACCGTTGACTTGGCTAGCGACCAGCTGGGAGTCGGTGTGGATTTTGACTCGCTCAGCCCCCAACCGTCAGGCCATCCGTGCTCCCGAGATAAGGGCCTCGTACTCGGAAGCATTGTTGGATGCCTGAAAGCTGAATTTCAAGGTGTATTGCAGCTCTATTCCTTCGGGGGACCTCAGGAGGATCCCGGCACCACAACCGACTGAGTTGGAAGATCCGTCGACGAACAGTTCCCAGGTTGGCCCGGGCGCGAACGAAGATCTCTCTTTGGTCGGGATGGTGCTCTCGACAATGAAGTCGACGAGCGCTTGGCCTTTCACAGCCGAGCGCGGGTGATATGAGATATCGTAGGCCCCAAGCATGATGGCCCATTTGACGAGTCGCCCCGAGGCTTCGGGGTGGGCCAGAATCTTCTTCAATGGTTCGTCGGTTAGCACGGTGATGAGGTGCCCTTGGAAATAGGGTCGGAGGCGCTTGGTGGAGGTAACCAATGCTACCACGAGTTTCTCGGTTGCGGGGTACCTCCTCTCAGCCTCGTTGAGCACCTTGCTGGTGTAGTAGACCGGCCTCTCGACTCCCGAGTCATTTCTGACTAGGACCGAGCTAACCGTTGACGGCGTTGCTGAGAGGTAGAGCAGTAAGACTTCACCTGGCACGGGCTTGGAGAGCACCGGGGGCGAGGCTAAGAACTCCTTGAGCTCGGTGAACTCTTTTTGGCATTCCTCATCCCATGCGAACATAGAAGATGCTAACTTGGGCCCCCTCAACAGTTTGAAGAAGGGCAGGCATCGTTCGGTCGCACGGAACAGGAAACGGCTGAGAGCGGTGACACGCCCAGTCAGGCGCTATACGTCCTTGACGCAGGTGGGCGGGCGCATGTCCAGGATGGCCTGGACCTTGTCGAGGTTGGCCTCGATCCCGTGTTGAGTGACCAAGAAACCCAGGAACTTCCCAGATCTCACTCTGAAGGCGCACTTGGCAGGATTGAGTTTCATGTTGTACTTCAGGAGGGTGCCGAAGGTTTCGGCGAGGTCGGTGAAGTGATCATGGGCCTTGGGGGTCTTGACGAGCATGTCGTCAATGTAAGCCTTGACGTTCCGACCTAGTTGCTCCTCGAACATGTGATTGACCAGCCTTTGGTACTGATGGGGACATCGCTTACCACTTCCCACTTCTCCACGGGTCCGGATGATTGCCATTATGTTCAGCTTGATTTCCTAAGTTCAGCTATATATTTTTATATCTTTCTTGAGTCATTTTGATGTAATTTCCCCTTTCTTTTGAGTCATGTCCCTAGGTCATCATGCTATTTACCTATGTTTGTTAGGCTAGGGGGTCATATGGGCCCAATTAAATGGGCCTGGCCCATGGGCGCCCTCTTCCTTCCCCAACCCCTTGCTTATTTGCTTTTAGCACTTTCTCCAGGGACGTTTTGTAAATGTTGGGATTCCTATAAATAGGACCCCAACTCCACTTGAGTTCAATAATGAAAGTTTGAATGAATTTTTAGCATTAGTGCACCTCTCTCTCTCTCTAGCTCTCTCTATCTCTCTACCTCTCTCTCTCTCTAAAGGGGGCGGCCCCCTCTCTTTCTCCTCCCCCTCTCTCTCCAAATTTCACCCCTCTCTCTCTCTCTTCTCCTTGCCACATCATCCTCCACCTCATCCCAACCCTTCCCCTTCCCAAGGTCCACTTAATTCCTCCCATTACTCACACCATATCCCCAAGCAACCTTTCACCTTCCAAGACAACCTCTCCCTTTCCCAAGCCACCCCTCCATCTCCCAAGGGAGAATCCCACCTCCCCAAGCACCTCTCCATATCCCCAACACACCTCTTCCCCTTCCCAAGACCACAATAACCATCCCCACATTAAACCAAGTTCAAATCTCCCTCTCCCTCCAAGCCACTTGCGCCCCCCCCCCCTTTCACCCTCCACCCTTGGCCGCACCCCCCCTTCCCCTCCACCTGCTAGCTGTGACCCAACCTCCTTCTCCAACCTCTCCACCATCTCTACCCACCACCATCCAAGCCCCACAGCCATTAGCCCCCTCCCCATTGCAGTCCCTTCAACCCTTCTCCACCAAATAGCCCCTTTACTCTGTTCAACCCGCAGGTAGCAGATTGGGGCCCGATTAGCAGAGCCGGCTCCGGAGTCATACGACGTCATCTGGAGGTGCCCCTTACATCTCTGGAAAGGTCTGCGAGTCTTATTCGTAAGCGAGGTGGAATCGTCTCATTCCGACTTCGCTACAGTTCGTGGTGACCATTCTCCCCCGACTGCGCAGAGCTTCCCCAACAGAGTACCTGAACCAGAAAGGGAGCTGTGCCACGACGAACCACGGAGGAATTAGGCTGAGGGCTCTTCTACAAAGTTCTTCCTCGTTCTGTCTGTCTTCAGTATCAAGAAGCGGAACATCGATTGGAGACTGTGGTCCCAAGTTACCATTTTTCTCCTGCGCGGGTCTGCCTCCCACAGTCTGCAATGACCAACCTCCACTCTTCGGAGTTTCCCCGTCCACTCCGGCATCAGACGGCTTCCCCGTCAGTTTTTCTGTGAAGAGGGCTTGTCCACGGTTCCAGAAACTCCAGCGGTTTATGATTTGGAGTCCGGGAACGGTCGGGGAAACCTCTGCAAGTTGCTGTCAGAAACAAGAAGCTACTGCGTCCAGATTCAGTCACTCTGTTCGAAGCTCTTCCCGGACCAGCACCTTCTTCAAAAGAATTCAGCAAAATTCTGAGGCATCCCCGTCCCAGTTACGAAGCGTTCACCGCTGATCTCGTCATCAGCAAGATTCCAGAACGAGATCTACGGCCTCGACCCCGACTGTCAGTCAGCCTTTACAGCCTGCCGGCAGATTCGGCGTCGGCTTCTCCGCCTGCTCTTCGGCGAATCTCCCCTCCCCGCCTGGCCGGCTCACCGCCCCTCCCTGCGTGGAGGTAGTGTTTGCATGTAATAAAAATCATCCCCACCCCAAGTCCACCCTCCTGCGTGAGGCGTAGTGAATGTTATTATTAAACAGGGATCAAGCTACACCGGCGCAGTGTGCGGGGAACCCACACTTCCCCGCTCGCCCTCGTCTCCGAACGGGGTTGGTTTCATCAAACCAACCAGGTGAGCTCCAACCTTTGCTCCATTTCCTTCGGGTGCTTGTTCATTTAATATCCGTAGAATCCGCTCCGTTGAGCAAGCAAGAGAGAGTCCGACCCCACGTGCTCCACTTACGAGCGGTCACCGTGGAGTGAGTGAGAGAGGGACCTAGTGCTCCAAGTGGCACCCGGCCAGCCCCTTAATTGTGGGCTTCGTACCTTCGGGAGGGCAACCCTAGCCTTGCTGGCACTCTACCAGCAAGGGTCTTGATCCATCACCTCCCCTTAGCATCATTTAGTCACCCCGGGCTCATGTGTGTGCGACGACGCATTGGCCCGATCTGCCAACTGAATTGCTATGTGGTGGTGATTGCGGAATAGGTCCTAAGTTTCTGTTTGCTTGCTACATACCCCGTGGTCGTTTCACATCAGTTGGTATCAGAGCAAGTTCTAGACTTGTCTCTACTAAGTCTTGTCCTAGGGCACATTGCATTGAGGTCATCCGAGCATCCAAACCATGTACCTCACCAGGCACCCCGATGACTACTTCATTATCGGGCCGGAGTTGCCCCGCTTCGATGGGTCCCGAAACCCTCACACATATAGGAAATGGGAGACCTCCATGGATAGATACTTCCACCACTACTACATGACCGAGGAAAGAAAAGTGCGCATCGCCAAGACGACCCTTGGTCCCTTCGGCGAGACAGAATGGAGAAAGCTTGAGATTCGAAGGGGGATTGAGAGACAAGAGCCCATTCACTCATGGGAAGAGATGAAGGTAGAACTTAGGAAGATCCTCATTCCAAAACCTTCCCACTCTTCCAACTCAAGCACCCATAGCCCAATGAGCACTCCCACTCCCCCTTTCCCTCCCCGTCAACCCAAAACCTCTATTAGGACCCAAACCCCACCACCCAAAGGACCCCTAGATTTATTGGAAGAGATAAGGATTGAGATCAGGAAGATCTTCACTCCCCAACCTTCCCACTCCTACCCTGAGAACCATAACCCGAGGAGCACTCCCACTCCTCCTTTCCCCACCACCCAACCCAAAATTCTCCATCAAACCCACACCCCACAAACTTCCAAAAATCCTCCTTCCACCCCTTTCCAAAAGGAACTTAAAGAGGTAATCGAAGACTATGAGGCTCCACTAGATTGGGAAGAGGAATATGAATCACAGTGTCATGGGTTAGGAAGTTCCCCTCCCAGGTGGAAGAAGCATCATGGCTCACTCTACCCTCACCACTCAAACCCACGTGGACCCCATGTCCACCCCTCCACCTAGGCCCGTGACAGCCACCATTCCCCAATCCAAAGTTACTCACCCAACCCACCTTCCACTTCCAACTCCTATCCTACCCAAACCTAGTCCCCCGCTACTTCCACTCCCAACCCCAACCCAAGTCCGGCCTCACTCACCACCCCGGGTACACCATGCACCAACCATCATCACCCCACCCCCAATAGACCTTCCCATTCCCTTGAGAGAGGAGACCACAACCATCCACATGGGAGTAGATGCTAGTCCGGAACCCATCCCCATCCTTGAGAAACCCAAGTTCATATCTATGGTGAGGAAGAATCACAAATGTCCCCTTCACATAGCTTGGACCCCCAAGAGCCACAAGCCGTCACAAGTAGCACCGTAATCATAGAAGGGCCCTAGCTAGATGGCTAAAGAGAGACCACTTCACCCCATCGTGTCCTATGTTTACCCACCCATGGAGCAAAACCTTCCCATTGTACCCTTATCCACCTATCACACCACAATCCAATCATCCTATCAAGTGGAAACATTAGGGATCTTTTTAAGGGTATAGTTTGGCAAATGGAGCTAACTGGCATGATGTCTACAATGACCGACCGACCTAGGAGCCTTGACCTCCTACACTTATGTGTCGGATCAATCTCCTCCATTTACACCATGGGTTGCTACACTAGTGACCTTCTCTTACTCCTCCCTACACCCGACGAGCCCGATGCTATTCACAAACTAGAGTTGCTTGTCTCGGGTAGAACATCTAGTCCTCCATTCATGGCCGACCATCCCACCAAAAATGTTGGCCCGATCATATTACCTAGGGAGGAGAGTCCGCCATCCAATGGTTATGAGGACCATAAGGACCTAGAGTTCCTCTCCTTAGGTGACCCTTACCATGACCCCTTCGACCCCTTCCTATGCCCCCCCACCTTACTCACCGCCAACCTTTTCCCACCCCAACCGACCTTATTAGACCAAACCCACTCCATTTTTCTTGACCCCTTTGACCCCTATGAGTGGAAACTCCCACACCAAGCCATATGCATAGGAGGAACCATTTGGATGAAAATACATGTGCCACTACATTGAGCATCATTTGGTAGGGCTACTAAGCCTAGTCATGTCATACATGTCACACACACTTTTAGCCCAATGCATGACTGGCTCACATTTGGATGTGCTGGTCCTCCCTCATTCATCATTGATCATATGCACGTTAGGAGCATCTATGGGTGTCTAGGTCCCCCGGCATTCATCACCACCTTATGTAATAGGTTCTCCTACAGATACCAGGGCCCTCCCACCATTGTTATGAAGACTAGGTATGATAGGGCCACTAGTGGATGTCCCGGTCCTCCTAGGTTCATCAAAGTCCACGTGGCACCATTGCATGTTAGGTCCACATTTGGTTGTCCGGGCCCTCCCTTCATCGCTAAAGGATCATTCACAAATTTGCATGGTAACATCCGCAAACACACCAACAAAAGCAATAAGGTGTATAAGAAATCGGCCGATTCCCACTGACGCCACCAAGAGTTTTGCGTGGGTGACTTTGTGATGGTGAGAACTGAGAGACCTTTCCCTGGGAATGTCTCAAAACTGAGGTCGCGTGGATCAGGCCCCTTCCAAGTTCTGAGGAGGATCGGCACAAATGCTTACGTGTTGGACCTCCCCGAGGAGTACGGAGTAAGTCCCACATTCAATGTGACTGACTTGGTGCCATACAGGGGTCCCACGGTGACACCTAGTGAGAATATTGAGCCTGTTCCACTTCTTGAGAGAGTCACCACCCATAAGAGAGTTCCACCAACCCAGAGGGGCCAACGTGAGCAATTGGAGCGGATATTGAATGAACAGGTTACGGCCATCTGGAGCAGAGGGATGGGCACTACCTCGCTTGGTGGAAAGGACCGGCTACCTTTGGTGGACTTGAGAGCAACCTCGCTGCGGCTTCCTCCGCATACGATAGATCTTTACTCGACAGAGTCGAGTTTTCTGCACCCCGGGAGTATGATGGGGACATCGCTTACCACTTCCCACTTCTCCACGGGTCCGGATGATTGCCATTATGTTCAGCTTGATTTCCTAAGTTCAGCTATGTATTTTTATATCTTTCTTGAGTCATTTTGATGTAATTTCCCCTTTGTTTTGAGTCATGTCCCTAGGTCATCATGCTATTTACCTATGTTTGTTAGGCTAGGGGGTCATATGGGCCCAATTAAATGGGCC
The DNA here is from genome assembly GCA_022559845.1 of Amorphophallus konjac. NCBI lineage: Eukaryota > Viridiplantae > Streptophyta > Magnoliopsida > Alismatales > Araceae > Amorphophallus > Amorphophallus konjac. The sequence continues at coordinate 27,449,547 of CM040124.1, read as the reverse complement.
TGGCCCATGGGCGCCCTCTTCCTTCCCCAACCCCTTGCTTATTTGCTTTTAGCACTTTCTCCAGGGACTTTTTGTAAATGTTGGGATTCCTATAAATAGGACCCCAACTCCACTTGAGTTCAGTAATGAAAGTTTGAATGAATTTTGAGCATTAGTGCACCTCTCTCTCTCTCTCTAGCTCTCTCTATCTCTCTACCTCTCTCTCTCTCTAAAGGGGGCGGCCCCCTCTCTCTCTCCTCCCCCTCTCTCTCCAAATTTCACCCCTCTCTCTCTCTTCTCCTTGCCACATCATCCTCCACCTCATCCCAACCCTTCCCCTTCCCAAGGTCCACTTAATTCCTCCCATTACTCACACCATATACCCAAGCAACCTTTCACCTTCCAAGACAACCTCTCCCTTTCCCAAGCCACCCCTCCATCTCCCAAGGGAGAATCCCACCTCCCCAAGCACCTCTCCACATCCCCAACACACCTCTTCTCCTTCCCAAGACCACAATAACCATCCCCACAATAAACGAAGTTCAAATCTCCCTCTCCCTCCAAGCCACTTGCGCCCCCCCCCCTTTCACCCTCCACCCTTGGCCGCACCCCCCCTTCCCCTCCACCTGCTAGCTGCGACCCAACCTCCTTCTCCAACCTCTCCACCATCTCTACCCACCACCATCCAAGCCCCACAGCCATTAGCCCCCTCCCCATTGCAGTCCCTTCAACCCTTCTCCACCAAATAGCCCCTTTACTCTGTTCAACCCGCAGGTAGCAGATTGGGGCCTGACTAGCAGAGCCGGCTCCGGAGTCATACGACGTCATCTGGAGGTGCACCTTACATCTCTGGAAAGGTCTGCGAGTCTTCTTCGCAAGCGAGGTGCAATCGTCTCATTCCGACTTCGCTACAGTTCGTGGTGACCATTCTCCCCCGACTGCGCAGAGCTTCCCCAACAGAGTACCTGAACCAGAAAGGGAGCTGTGCCACAACGAACCACGGAGGAATTATGGTGCGGACACCCGAGCAGTTGATCGGCACGATACGCCGAGCCACCGGTACTACACACGGAGCATGACACGAGCCACCTCAGCGTCCATCTGGCTCGGAGACAGCCTGGAGGCTCCGCCTTGAGCCTCCCCACTTATTATATTTAGTTAGACTTTATGTGTGTTTAATTTGTGTTTATTTCGTTGCATTCAGTTTGACATTTTGATTGTAATAGGGGCTTATGTGCAATTCGGACCCCGTGGGCCCCACGGGCCCCCCAGGCCCCACCCCATTGGGCCACCTCAGCCTAGGGTCCCACGTGGGGTCAGTCAACATGTCACATGGGAGCATCTAGAAGTTTGAATGGGAATTGGACACATGGGGGACAATGGACTAGAAAAGTCCACATGGGAGGCCACCTACCCCCACCAACTAGTCCACCCTCTCTCCTTGGTCAAAGGGCCGCCCCCCCCCCCCCCTTTGTTTTTTTTATATTATTTTGTGTGTGTGTGTCACATTCCATCCCAACCCTCCATTCCCATCCCCTAGATCCAATGGTTGTGGATGGATGTGAGATGTAACCTATTTAAGCTTGTATTTTCCATTTTAGTAGAATTAATGCATTCATTTGGAAGAAAAAACCTTGGAGCTCCAGCTTGGTGCGCCCCTCCCTCTCCCCTTGCAGCTGTGAAGGTTGCTTCTTGGTGGTGAGACTCCACCCTATCAGTTCCGGTCGCCGCCGCCACGAGCCGCCACCGCACCGCCACCGCCATCAACGAAGTTCTGCCTGCGCAGTACCACAGCAGCTTCCACGAAATTCCACCATCAACCACAAGCTCATATCGACCTGGGAATTTTACTGGATGTTCCATAGGTGTCAAGACCTATCCACAAATTTTTGTTTGTCATTCCGATCCCGTTTCATAATTTTAGATTTTCGTTCACTCTTCCACTTTGGTTCTGTCAAAGTTCTATCCAGGTTCCCATCCGCCCTGAGTTTCATGTCTTAGGTCCACTTTTTGATTTATGTTGGTTCGCCCAATTTTATTGGAGATTCCACCCATCCATCCCTTCATCCACAATTTTTCTCAATTTTTGGTTCGTCCATTTCATATTTTCTAAAAATCGTTCTCATTCCCAGCTACAGTTCTGTCCCCCTGTTCCCAGATCCGACCACCAGTCACCCCACAAATCATAGTAAATCACCATCACCTCCGAATCAAATTCCAAAAATAGTCCCAGTTCCGTTGTTTGATCCTCTACAACTTTTAAGAAGAGCTCAAGAGCTGAATCTGAGGTTTACTAGGCGGTCAATGGTGGTTCTCAGACAAGTACCCTGTAAATCTGAGGTTTCGGTTACTGTACAACAGGGACTTGTAAATTCATTAAAGTTCTGATCCTACCAGATCCAGCAGATCTCTCTGGGTCTAGATTGAAGTATTTGAAGAGAGCTTTCCAACGATAGCTCATGCGTCCCGATCCGACGTCGGGATTGGTCACAGCGGCCGTTTTCGCCGGAGCGCGCGCCGGAAAACAGAAATCAAAATCCGTGGGCAGCTAGTTCAACAATTGGGAATCGGGGCCGATCGACCCCCGATCGGTGTTCCCGGCCGACCGCCGTCCGTGGAGGTGCGCCACCAGGGGTCCCCATCATAGTGGGTCCCACCTCCGCAGATCCGGAGGACAGCGGCATCCGTGGGCCCCGCGGGCCCGCAGAACCCGCCGTTCGGAAAGCACGAAAACGCGGAGTTCGGCATCACCGGGCGACATCAAGATGCTGCCCGTCAACCCAATTAGCGTGATTCCCGGGCCCCACATGTGACCTATTACCTCCCTGCGTGGAGTGGGTAAAATTATTGTATTTCTGAAAACTGTGTTAACCGGGAGTCCGTGATTGGCCGGGGTTGTCTTCGCCACGCCGGGTGCGTGGAGGTAAAGTCTTAACTCCTTGGTGTTACATTACTTAGCTAGTATACGGTCTTAGGCCGCTGCCGAGAGTGTAGGTACTAGCCTGTGTGTCCATGTCACCGCTGTGAGAGTGAGAGTGATCCGTCCCGTGACTCGATCCGAGTCCGGAAGTTGAGTCGGACTATCCTTGACCTCCGCCGGTTCCTTAACCGCGCACGGTCCGCGCTTTCCCTCGTATGGGACGACGAGTGAGTTTGCACTTCTGTTAGCGACGTTTTGCCACTAGGAGCTCGTAGTGTCGGGCTTAGTGTCTCCCTTGTGTCCTGCTGGTCGCGTCTTCATCTAGAGTCTGAGGGTGGCACCATATAGTGTCGTCTCCCGTGTCCATCCCGCATCAAATTAGGCTGAGGGCTCTTCTACAAAGTTCTTCCTCGTTCTGTCTGTCTTCAGGATCAAGAAGCGGAACATTGATCAGAAATAGTGGTCCCAAGTTACCATTTTTCTCCCTCAGCTGCGCGGGTCTGCCTCCCACAGTCTGCAACGACCAACCTCCACTCTTCGGAGTTTCGCCGTCCACTCCAGCATCAGACGGCTTCCTCGTCAGTTTTGCTGCGAAGAGGGCTTGTCCACGGTTCCAGAAACTCTGGCGGTTCATGATTTGGAGTCTGGGAGCGGTCAGGGCAACCTCTGCAAGTTGCTGTCAGAAACAGGAAGCTACTACGTCCAGATTCAGTCACTCTGTTCGAAGCTCTTCCCGGACCAGCACCTTCTTCAGAAGAATTCAGCAAAATTCTGAGGCATCCCCGCCCCAGTTACGAAGCGTTCTCAGCTGATATCTTCATCAGCAAGATTCCAGAACGAGATCTACGGCCTCGACCCCGACTGTCAGTCAGCCTTCGCAGCCTGCCGGTAGATTCGACGTCGGCTTCTCCGCCCGCTCTTCGGCGAATCTTCCCTCCCCGCCTGGCCGGCTCACCGCCCCTCCCTGCGTGGAGGTAGTGTTTGCATGTAATACAAATCATCCCCACCCCAAGTCCACCCTCCTGCGTGAGGCGTAGTGAATGTTATTATTAAACAGGGATCAAGCTACACCGGCGCAGTGTGCGGGGAACCCACACTTCCCCGCTCGCCCTCGTCTCCGAACGGGGTTGGTTTCTTCAAACCAACCAGGTGAGCTCTAACCTTTGCTCCATTCCTTCGGGTGCTTGTTCATTTAATATCCGTAGAATCCGCTCCGTTGAGCAAGCGAGAGAGAGTCCGACCCCACGTGCTCCACTTATGAGCGGTCACCATGGAGTGAGTGAGAGAGGGACCTAGTGCTCCAAGTGGCACCCGGCCAGCCCCTTAATTGTGGGCTTCGTACCTTCGGGAGGGCAACCCTAGCCTTCCTGGCACTCTACCAGCAAGGGTCTTGATCCATCACCTCCCCTTAGCATCATTTAGTCACCCCGGGCTCGTGTGTGTGCGACGGCGCATTGGCCCGATCTGCCAACTGAATTGCTATGTGGTGGTGATTGATGAATAGGTCCTAAGTTTCTGTTTGCTTGCTGCATACCCCGTGGTCATTTCACATCAGGTACGTAGCTCCAGTGTTCTTCAACCCGAAAGGCATCCGGTGTAGCAGTAAATGCCGTAGTCAGTGATGAAGGCGGTCTTCTCGATGTCTTCTGGATCCATTCTAATCTGATGATAACCTGAATAGGCGTCTAGGAAGCTGAGTATCTCATTGCCCGAGGTTGAGTCAACCAATTGGTCGATGCTCGGCATCGGATAACAGTCCTTGGGGGTGGCCCTATTCAAGTCGGTGAAATCCACGCACATCCGCCATTTTCCTGAAGCTTTTGGTACCAGGATGACGTTGGCTAGCCACGTCGAGTATAGGACTGGTCTAAAAAGGCCAGTCTCATGTCCCTTGGTGACCTGCGCCTTGATGATCGCCTGCATCTCTGGTGCATGCTTCCTTCGGCGCTGTTGTACGGGCTTCACAGCGGGGTCGAGGTTGAGCTTGTGCATCACGGTCTCTTCTGGTATCCCAAGTAGTTGATCATCGGACCAAGCAAAGACTCAGATGTACTCAGAAAGGAATTTTTTATATTGCTACTGAACCTTGGGCGGTAGGTCGGCTCCGATCCTTACTCCTAGGGCTGGGTCATCGTTTAGGAAAATCGTCAGTAATTTGCCACCAGGTTCGGTGGTTGCGGTTTTATCCTCGACTCCCCGGGGGCCCTTATCTTTCCCGTCCGGCCTTGTGGCTTCTACCGAGATATTGTAGCAGCTTCTGGCTGTGGCCTGGTTACCTCGGACTTCTCCCAACCCACTTTTGGTGGGGAACTTCATTTTCTGGTGATAGGTAGACGGTACTGCCTTTATTCGACTGAGGATTTTTCGGCCGAAGATGGCGTTGTACGCTATCATACCTTTGATCACTATGAAGTCCACCATGACCGTAACGGTTCTGGGTGGGGTGCCGAGGGTAACCGGCAGGCTTAGGGCTCCCTCGGGATAGGTGGCCAGGCCATTAAACCCGCAGAGGGGGGTTCGGATCGGGCGGAGCTTGGATGGATCTTCTCCCATCTTAAGGAAACAGTCATAAGACAATACATCAGGGGCACTCCCATTGCCAACTAGAATCCTATCTACGTTACAATGGTTTATCGTAGCCGAAATCACGAGGGCGTCGTCATGCGGGGTGCTCAGCCCTTCCAGGTCTCGGTCAGAGAAGACTATAACCTGGGGCTCACTTGGTGGGGCATTGGGAGACTCTATGGCTCGGCTCGCCCGCTCGGCATGACGCTTCCTTCCTCGACTGCTGTCGCCTCCTGATGCCGTCCCTCCAGAGATGACATTGATGTGGACCCCTCAGGGGGCGTTCTCGATCTCCTCTGTGGTGCCTCGGTCTTCTTTACGCTCGGCTATGAACCGAGCCAGGTGTCCCTGACGGATGAGGCACTTAATCTCGTCCTGGAGCTGGTGGCAGTCACCGGTGTGGTGCCCGTGGTCGCTGTGGAAGAAGCAATGCTTGTCGCGATTACGGTTCTTCGACCTCATCGGCTCGGGCTGGCGGAGGAGTCCCGAGTCTTTGATGTCTTCATAGATCTCATAGACCGGTGCGGCTAGTGGGGTGTACCGCTCGTACTTCCGCTTGCGCTCCCCATCACGGTCTCACTTTTTCCCCGAACCTAAATTTGGCTCGTAAGTCCGCTTCTTATCCCCCTCCCGACCCGAGCCGGTTGCATCTCAGCAAGCGTTGAGCACCTCCTCGCACTCGGCGTAGCGTAATGCCAGAGTCACTAGCTCGGCAAGGGTCGAGGGAGGGTGGAGGACAAGTTCGCGGCGGAGATTCTCATCCCTGGTGCCCCCAGTCAGTGCGGTTATGGCTGAGGCCACGTCCAGGCGGGAGATTCTCAGGGCTTCTAATTTAAATCGGTGAATATAAGCCCGGAGTCTTTCTCCTTGCGCCTGCTTAAGGGCCAGGAGCCCTGCTACTGACCTTGGGGGGGCACTTTCGGCGAAACTCTCTTTGAAGACTCGCCCGAATTGCTTGAAGTCTTGGATGGATCTGGGGGCGAGGGCCCGGAACCATGCTTGAGCACCTTGGACAAGGGTGGTCACGAAGGCTCGGCACTTGATGGGGTCTGACGCTCCATGCAGGGTCATCAGAGCGTCGAAGCTGTCGTAATGATCGGCCGGGTCACCCTGGCCGTCGTAGAGCTTGAAGGTCGGAATGGAGGTTCTGGGAGATACCTCTGCCTTCAAGATGTACTCGGAGAGCGGGGATTTCTCCTCGTCCTCCGGGATAGAGGTCTTCTGCAGGGCGCGGAGGGCACGCTCCTGTTCTGTGAAGCGTCTCTCGAAATCCCGCAGCCGGAGGGATAGTTCTGGTTGCTGTCGTGCTGTGGGACTGGCGGGAGCGTCTTGGCGATCTCCAGGAACGTCAGCTTCCGGGTTCGGACAGTGCGCCCCCAGTTTTCCCCTCCTCGGCATGGAGGAAGCCTCTTGCTCCAGAGGTGGAGCCTGCGAGGGGCCTCCAATCCTGTTGCGGATGAGCTGCTGGCCGCGGAGAGTGAAGCGACCTCCGGCGGTGTGCTGGGACGTATTTTCATGGGGATGGCTCCCTGATGGAGCGCGGGACCTTCCATCCCTAGCCGCCTGAGCCCTCATGAGTTCCACAAGGACATCCAGTTTCGTGTTGAGGGCTTGGAAGGCTTCGGCGCCACCGTTGGGGGGTAGTCCTGCCGCCGCAGGGGGGGTGGCGGTCCGTCGGTGGGGACGCTGGCATTGGAGAGAGGGTTCTGTGAGGCCCTAGAAGGGCCATCCCCCGCCGCTACCACGGCCTTACCCCTATCGCCGGCGGACCTCCTCCCTGAGCTCCTTCGCACCATACTGACTTTTTGTACGTTTCCCATAGACGGCGCCATATGAAGAGGCATGATCTCGCGCTGGTCCTGAGCAGGCTGAGGATCACCAGATCATGAACTGCAAGACAGGGAAACGGATCAGAAGGCCCAGAGGGAATCCCTGGGGCAAACCCTCCGATGGTTAAGTCAGTGGAGCTATGGTGGGAGCAATAATAGGGAGGAGAGAGCTTGTGCACGAGATCCCTCTCCACCAGAAGGGTGAAGCGGTTCTTACTCAAGAGTTATGGGTAGATGATTGCCCTTGTTGGCTTACCTTTCGCCGGAGGGTATCCCTGGTTTAAATAGTACGCCATCTCCTGGAGTCCTGCAAGCCGAGGGGTTTCAGGTGGGGGTTACGTCCTCATCGTGGGCTTTTATTGCCTTATCGTGAGGGCGTTATCATCCTGAGGAAGAATAAGTCTCTCACCTTCCTGAATTCCTGCCTGCTGCGACTCCTAACGGCTGCAAGGATAAGCATTTGTCAGTAGTTTCGAGGTCAGAGAGGCCAACCCTATCCGGGCGATAGGCTCAGCTCGGTAGAAGATGGGTCGGATAGGCCGGCCTACGCCTTCTTCTCCAGGGCGGAGAGATGGCTCGGGCACTGACCTTTCCTGTGACCTGACCGACATTCGGGCCCTCCGAGCCTTGAGGCCGCCTGGGAGGGTTGTGTCCTCGAGTGCTTTTTATTGGGCTTTCTTCCCTAAGTGGGCCCTGTGGGCGGTCACTTAGGCGAGCTTGGCCTCGTTTGGTCCTGCCGGACCTAGTCAGGCTGCTCTTTGAATGGGCTGCAGAAATCCCCCTCTCCAATTATCAACAAAAAGCTCATCTTTGAGTATGAGCTACAATCAAAAGCAGAATATTCACAAATTCACATTCAAGCATTAATTGTCATGCATTTACTCATCAATTGAGTTTTACAAAAAAATTGAAGTCTCTCCCATATAAAAGGTACGGAGGACAATGCATGATGTTGTTTAGACAGATGTGACATGAGAAGCACATGAAGAATTTGAGAGTTCAGATATGGAGGAAGTTAAAACAGTTTTGGATGCATCATATAAACAGATGTATCAATCAATAAACATTGAGGGTTTACCAATAATAGAATCAATAATGATACATTAATAATTGATTGGCAATAAGCACATTTTCAGATCTCAAAATGAAATTATCTCCCTCATGAGCTAGGCATTTACTTTTGCTGAGATCCTTTTCAAGTCATCGTCCATCAAATGAATTTTCAATTAAAGAAAAATGTAAATCTCAGTTTATACAAGACTGCCTATGGACAAGAGGATAAACATAATTGCTAAAAAATTAAATTACGTGAAAGGCACATATCATAGTTCATCAAGAGAAGAATTCAATATCACACTGTGCCTTAAGCAGCTCAAAAGGATATTAACTTTGCACAGATAGCCAAACCAGATGACGTACTTAAAACAGATAAAGAACTTCATTGAAAGTGGTTCAGCAACAAGAATCAAAACTTGTTGCACTAGGATCACCTCTGAAGATCGTTGATCTTAGGTACACAGAGCTTGACTCTGATACCAATTATTGGGTTCGTGGGGTGCAACTGGATTTAGAGGGGGGGTGAATAGATCCCTTAAAGAATATGCCCTCTTAAAAATTATCTGACAAGATAAAGTTCTGGTTTGAACACAATGGATATAGCAATGATACTTGGGCATGTAAGTGCTTGATATAGATCCATAAGGTATCAAGCTACTGAAGCATGAGAGATGATCACCGGAAGGAATACATCATGAACAACCAGCAGTCAGACAAGTCTACTGCATCACAAGCACTGATTTACTGAACGTAAGGTGAGAACCTGAGATAGTAAGAACCACACAGCGGAATAACATTGATCATTGGATCTTTCTTAGGTATAAGATGATCCTTCGTGAATATGAATGTGAACTTATGTTCAAACAACAAGAGTTCTGTTAAACGGTGAAGGCTTCACGAAATGTGCAATGATAAGTCATAACAGAAATGTAGAAAAAAATCTATAAGTCCCTATGAAATGGAGATCGAAGAAATTGAATCAAACACACAAGGACATACCACTGCACAAAGGATTTTTAAAGTGGTTCGGTTGCAGACCCACAACCTACGTCCACCCCTCACGGAACTGGTGAGGCTTTTCCACACAAGGACGAAGTCCACAACACACACACACACACACACACACACACACACACACACACACACACACACACACACACACACACACACACACACACACACACACACACACACACACACACACACACACACACACACACACACACACACACACACACACACACACACACACACACACCCACGCACGCACGCACGCACGCACGCACGCACGCACGCACGCACACACACACACACACACACACAAAGAAAAACCAAGCTACAAGTGCAACAAAAACACTTCCGGTCTCTAGCCAGAGCACCGGACACTACTGTACAGTAAACCACACAAAGATATGAAGTTTAAAGCAAGAAATGAAAACATCAATTGGAGCTGAAAAGCCAACTGTAGCTTTTGACTGAGTCATGAAGCATTCTCTTCAAGGCTGGGATTCTGCTTCCTCAGCTCACTTCTCTTTTCACCACTGGACTGGGTCAGAGCACGGTGGAGGGGCCTTCTCACTCTTCTTCCTCTCTTCTTCTTCTTTTTCTCTTCTTCTTCTTTTTCTCTTCTTCTTCTTTTTTTCTTCTTCTTGGGCACGAGCTAAAGAATACTTCCTTTGATGCAATGCTCGGCCAACTCTTCCCAAGTGGAAGGGCCGTTCTATTTATAGAGGGAGAAGGTAGCTAGTTTCTCTCCATTTCTTTTGTAATTTGAATGGCTGGAATAATAAGAGAAGGGGTTTGACCAAGGGTGACTGCAGAACCTTAATTCCTATTGTAGAGAGGATGTCATTTTGCCTAAGGATATTTTTCCCTTCAGACACAATCTTTGCTGGCTGGCTGTAGGGGGCAGGACTTGCAGAGAGGGAGACTTTTCCAAGGTGCTGTACTGACAGTTACTTTGTCCAAAAGGTTGCTCTTGTTCACTTATGATGACATGGACAGTGTCAGTCCTAGGAGCCTGTGGACGTACTTTTATTTTACCAATTATTTTTTTTCTCGTCTGTTGGTTTATTGAGTGCGTGGGCGTGCCAGTCATCGGAGTGACAATTTATTCGGGCCCCGAAGAGCCCATGGTGCGCTCGAGCTGACTTCGTCAGACGATTGTATGGTTCGTGTCAGGACCAGATCCCGTCATGTCGTAAAGGTCATGACGTCATTTATATCTCCCATACGAGGGAACACCCTTGATTAATTGCCAAAATTAGGGGCCCTGCGGCCGAAAAGAATAATACTAATTGCGTGAGAAAGGGGTAGGAATAGATCACACTAAGGATTGCATCCGGACCACGAGCCGTTGGCCATGTCGGTCACTTGTGGACCTTTTCATGTTCGGACACGGGTCCGTGATAGAAACGCGACGGAAAACTGGGGCGAATCCGTTCAAATGCCTGCCGAATGCACGGCAATTTTAATAACGGCCCGGAAGGACCCGAGGGTGAGAAACGAATCCAGTCTAATTGGGATGTCGGCCCAATACTAGGTCGGGGCCTGGTCATATCGGGATGATTCCCAAGATCCGGGCTCGGCCTGAGATGGCGGCATTATTGTTCCTTTTGTGTCGGGTCACGGGGGGAGATGGGGCTGCAATGTGGACTCTAGCATTTTTTATCTGGGATTTTCTTAGTTGTATATTCCTCTCTTTCCTCTGATGTTTATTACTTCTTTACGCATTTTTCCTGAATGATTTGTTCCTCTTTTATTTATTACTATTATTATTATTTTCTTACCCCCCCTCTTACTGTCGTTATCACTGCTACACATTTGGCGTCCTTTAATTAGCATAATTTTTATTAATTCATTTGCTATCTTTATTGTTATTACCATGCTATGCATATATGTACATACATATAGTGTACCGGCGAAAGGAGGGTAGGGCGTACCGGGGAAGGCACTGAGGGAAGTGTGCCGGCGAAGGTAGAAGAAAGTGTGCCGGTGAAAGAAGGTGAAGGTGTACCGGTAAAGGGGGAATAGGGCAGTGAGCGAGGGAGAAGGGTGTACCGCTAAGGGAGGTGAGGGTGTGTGCCGCTGGGGTTGGAAAAGGGTGTACCGGTGGGGGCCCAGAGGAGGTGTACCGGTGGAGGAGTGTGGTGGTGGGAGTGTACCGGCGGAGGTTGGGATAGGCGTGATGAAGGCCCACTCCTCTGTTATTCATTTTAAGGCTTTTCTTTTCTTCTTATCTTAATTTTCATGTACTTTTATATGAATTTCTCCTTTCCTTTATTCTGTTCAGCCTCTTTGCCGCAAATCGGACGTTCGGTCTACCGTGTCGTTGATCGGTTCAGTTCTCATCATGCTACCGACAGCGTCTTGCATAGTTGGAAGATTTTATCATTGATCATTCCATTCGTTTGTTGCTTCCTTTTGCCTTTTTAACATTTTTTTGTTATTTTCTGACAAAAATTCGGCAGCATCTCCTCTTGACCCGAGCGTAAGGGAGATAAAGGGAACACGCCCACATGGAGTGGCGGAACCTGACAACTGGAGGTGGGCGCCCGGAGGCGGCAACACCTTTATAGAACCTCGGAAAACTTGAAGAAAACAATGAATGGAAGACCTCTAAGACTAGACAGGGTGGGCTGGGGTTGGCCAAGGCGTACCGACCAAGGACGAGCACAGGGTGTGCCGGGCTAGGGAGACTAAGGGCGTACCGCTGAGGCACAAAGGGGGAAGGTGTACCGCTGGGGGCTATCACAGGTGTGCCGGCCAAGGTACCAGAAGGGTGTGCCGCTGAGGGCCACTGTGGGGTGTACCGGCCAAGAGCCAAGAGGGCGTGCCGGAGAGGCATTAGGCTGAAGAAGTCAACGGTGCACCGGCTGGGAAGGGCCAAGGATGTGCTAGCTAGAAGGGGTTAAGGGACATTGGTGAAGTAAAAAGGGTTTACAGACTGCATTGAACCTACGCCAAGTAATGCATTAGTTGGCTAAGGGAAAGGGATCAGGGCTGTTTGGGGAAGCAGTAGGCCTGAGCAGGGGTAATGGGCTTGGGTGGTGTATGAGAAGGGAATGGATGCTGTCCAAAAGGGGAACCCGCCCTTGACGAACCATGAGGTCGATGGAAGGGGCTATCGTCGGCCTGACATATCTATGGATGAATGTAAACGAGAGAATCCAAGGAGAACGGGGGAAAGAGAAAGAGAGCAAACCACGAAACACGCAGTTGACCAAAGCTAATCAACAAAGGAAAGCAATACTCTTCTTTCATTCATAAAGGAAATGACAAGGCCACGCTCGAGGCTGTACAATGAGATGGGGAGAGGGAAGAGGTCGTAAGAACACGAGAGAGAACGTAAAAAAAGAGGGGGAACCAGGGGTCCAGGATGGGGCCAAAACCCTCTGGGACTCTCCCCATTACATTCACGGGCTCTCTCTCTCTCTCCCTTACTCTCTTTCTCTTCTCGTTGCTGGGTGGCTGCCGGGAGACTCCACGCCGGAGCCCTCGCCCTTCTCTTCTCTTTTCTTCTTCTTCTCCTCGTATGCCACTCTCTCTGTTCATCTCTGTATCCCTTCTGTGTGCCTCTCCCCTCTTCCTGCCGGGGCGGGAGTGACTTTATATTCCCAGCAGCGGGAGCCTTCGAACACAGCCGTCGGAGGCGGGAAGCGGCTGGTGATGATGGGGTTTGACGTCTTCTGTCCTGGCTATCAGGGGAGTAGCTTGCGTGGCCCAACGGTTGGTTGACACCTCGGACAGCTCACTGTGCGCCAAGGAGACGTAGGGCATGGGCACCACGTTGTTCAGCCCTTGACATGTCTTAACACTGTGCAGCTGGTGGGCTGAAGAAGTGTGCCGCAGGAGGGCCAAAAGGGCGTTCCGTTGAAGCTTCCCCAAGCATGCCGCTAAAGGGGGCAAAAGGGGTGCCGTCGGGCCCAAAAGAGTGTGCCGTGGAAGGCACTTCAAATTGTGCCGCTGAAGGGCACCAAAGAGTGTGCCGCTAAAGGCCCACTGGGCGTGCCGTTGAAGCCCCTGGTGGGCATGCCGCTGAAGAACCCCTGGGGTGTGCCGCTGAAGAACCCCTAGGGGTGTGCCGCTGAAGCCCAGGATGGGCGTGCCGCTGAAGACCCCTTGGGGGTGTACCGCTGAAGACCCTCCCTTCAGGTGTGCCGCTAGTGTGCCGCTGAAGGCACCCTGGGGTGTGCCGCTGGGGCTCCCTGGGGTGTGCCGCTGAGAGGCTAAATGGATTTTTTTGAGCCTGTTGTGAGCACGGGTTGTGGCCCGTTTGATCTCCTTCGAGGCCCATGGATTGTGGGTCTCTTGGTGGTTGATTTCTCTTCACTGTCGTGACTCCGGAGACGGCTTCACGGCAGTGTGCATATTTTGGGAGTCCGGATGACCAGTCTCACCGGGGCTTCTTCACTTGGTGCCATTGGTAGTGCTGGGCCGAGTAGGATATATGTGTGTGCAATTTTTGGTGTCCACAAATGCCCCCCACCCACGGGTAGCGCAGGCGAAGGATGAGCCGGGCAGTGCCCGCGGGTGTAGCGATCTTTTTGCCTCTTCGTCGGTGCCGACCGGACGTCGGGAGTCGACGTGACTTGTTCGTCTCTTCTCCTTATTACTAATGCCGGCGGGGTGCCGTAAGCTGACCTGGTTTGTTGATCTCTTGGTCCCTTCGTCAGTGCCGACAGGGTGTCGGGAGCTGACCTGGTTTGTTGATTTATTGGTCTCTTCGTCAGTGCCGACAGGGTGTCGGAGCTGACCTGGTTTATTGTCTCTTGGTCTTTTCGTCAGTGCCCACAAGATGTCGGGAGCTGACCTGATTTGTTGATCTCTTCGTCTCTTCATCAGTGCCGACAGGGTGTCGGGAACTGACCTGGTTTATTGATCTCTTTGTCTCTTCGTCAGTGCCGACAGGGTGTCGGGAGCTGACCTGGTTCGTTGTCTCTTGGTCTCTTCGTCAGCGCTGACAGGGTGTCGGGAGCTAACTTGGTTTATTGATCTCTTTGTCTCTTCGTTAGTGCCGATAGGGTGTCGGGAGCTGACCTAGTTTGTTGTCTCTTTGTCTCTTCGTCAGTGCCGACAATGTGTCGGGACCTGTCCTGGTTTGTTGATCTCTTCGTCAGTGCCGACAGGGTGTCGAGAACTGACCTGGTTTATTGAACTCTTTGTCTCTTCGTCAGTGCCGACAGGGTGTCGGGAGCTGACCTGGTTCGTTATCTCTTGGTCTCTTCGTCAGTGCCGACAGGGTGTCAGGAGCTGACCTGATTTATTGATCTCTTCGTCTCTTAGTCAGTGCCGATAGGGTGTCGGGAATTGACCTGGTTTATTGATCTCTTTGTCTCTTCGTCAGTGCCGACAAGGTGTCGGGAGCTGACCTGGTTCGTTGTCTCTTGGTCTCTTCGTCAGTGCCGACAGGGTGTCGGGAGCTGACTTGGTTTGTTGATCTCTTCGTCTCTTCGTCTCTTCGTCAGTGTCGACAGGGTGTCGAGAGCTGACCTGGTTCGTTGTCTCTTGGTCTCTTCGTCAACGCCGACAGGGTGTCGAGAGCCGACTTGGTTTGCTGATCTCTTTGTCTCTTCGTCAGTGCCGACAGGGTGTCGGGAGCTGACCTGGTTTGTTGTCTCTTCGTCAGCGCCGACGGGGTGTCGGGAGCTGACTTGGTTTGTTGAACTCTTTGTCCCTTCGTCAGTGCCGACGGGGTGTCGAGAACTGACCTGGTTTATTGATCTCTTTGTCTCTTCGTCAGTGCCGACAGGGTGTCGGGAACTGACATGGTTTATTGATCTCTTCTTTTCTTTTCTTTTCTTTTTTTTTGAACCACATTACCGATACAAGCGCCCTTTCGGGTTTTCACCGGTACCGGCCCCCTCTTACTTTTTCCCACGCGGCCTCTCGGGTTTCACGCGGCGGGGTACCTGATTTTACCTGTAGCGCCCTCTCGGGTTTTCGCCACAGCCGGGTTATTGCCATTTTTACCCTTGTCCCCGTGTAGGGGCAAGTCCGGCGGGGTATCTCTATTTTTAACCCCATTTTCTTTTCTTCTTTTCTTTTCCTTTTTTTGACAAGCGAGTGATACGCGAGTGTCGGCTAGGGCACGAAGCCTTGCGCCGGAAGGTAAGGCTCATTCGTTGGCAAGAAGAAAATGCCATCGCAACGGGAGAATTCGTGCCGATTTGGACGTAGGGTCCGTAACGGCGATGTTGTGCGGAGTGGGTGGCTAGGGCACGGGGCCTTGCTCCGGAAAGGGGTTTATTCGCTGGCAAGGGATGAATGCCAGTGCAAGAATAGGGGTCCTGCCGATCCGGGCGTAAGGCCCGTGATGGCGATTTTGTATGATGGGGGGGTGGCCGAGGCTCGAGGCTACGTGCCAGGGAAGGACTTGTTTGTTGGCGGGGTAATGGTGCCACGAGTGTGTCGTGGGTAGGGATAAAGTCATCTTCACTTGTACGGGCACCCGTCCGCACAGGATCATGGGGAGGGAATGTTCTCTCGGAGAGATCTTATTATTGTGCCTCATTTACGCACACGTAAATATATAAGTGGACGTATGTATATATACGGATACACATATATGCATACATATATATATATTCATGTTTATTTAGTAATTAGTTTTCTTTTCCTTCTTGTTCCCTTCTCCTTTTCCTTTTCTCTCCCCTTTTATATCTCCTCTTTTTTTCCTTCTTCATTTCCTTTTCCCTTTTTTATTTATCTTCTCTCTTCTCCCTTTTTTTCTTCTTCTTTTTTTTTATTTCCCCGTCCCCTCTTTCCTTTCTCTTTCTCCTTTCGCTTTTCTCTCTGTGTACTCATTTTTTTATCCCCCCCCCCCTTTTTCTTTTTTTTGGTCAAAATTTACCTTTTTTTCTCTTCCCTTCTTTTTCTTTTCTTTTCTCCCTTTCTCTCTTCTTTATTTTCTCTCTCTTCATGATAACCTTATAAAAGGGGGGCGGGGGCGGTTCGAACGGTCATCCCATTTCGAATTCCCCCCGCTCCTCTTTCTCTTTCTCTCTCGGCAGACGACCCCCCCTCTCCTCTTCTTCTTCTTCACCGAACGTCGCCACCGTTGCCGTCGTCGCCGTCGTCTTCGCCGGGGTGAGGGGTCGTGACGGAGGGGTCTTCCCCCTCTTCTCCTTTCTTCTGCTCCCTCTTCCTCTTCCCCTTTTTCCCCCTCCCCCTTTCTTCTTCTTTCGTTCTCTTCTCCTCCTCTCCCTCTTTTCCACCGTGGGGCGACGGGGCCCTAGCCCCCCTTCTTCTTCCTCTTTTCTTCTTCCCCTTCCTCCCCTCCTCTCTTCCTCTTCTCTTTTCCCTCCTTCCCTCTTCCCTTTCCCTTCTTCTCGGCGTGATCGAGGCGGCGAGGAGTGGCGGTGCCGGAGCGTGTCGGGGAAGGGCGGTTAGAGCGCGCCGGCAAGGACGCCTCGAGGTGTGCCGGGGAAGGCTCTTAGGAGTGTGCCGGGGAAGCTTTCACCGAGCGTGCCGGGGAAGCTCTCGCCCAGCGTGCCGGGGAAGACCATAAAGGTGTACCGGGGAGCGGGCAGAGGTGTGTGTCGGAGAAGCCGCGATAGGGTGTGCCGGTGAGGCAACTCCAAGGCGTAGTGGGGAAGACGCCAGGGGGCGTGCCGGGGAAGCGCCGCGGGGGCGTACTGGCGAAGGGGCTTTAGGCTGTGCCTGCGAAGACCTCCAAGGGGTGTGCCGGTGAAGGCGCCAAGGCGGTGTACCGGTGAAGGCCTCCAGGGGGGAGTGTACCGGCCAAGAGACCAGGGGACTTTTAGCTGGGGAAGAAGACTTCTTCGATAGGCGGACTTCTGGTGTTGCCTTTCGGGGCCCACCATGACTTTGTTGGGGCCGTCACTCCTTGTGGACATGCACCCGCGTTTTCCCTTACGCCTCTGGCCTAGGGGAACCTCTGCCAAAATTTCGTCAGAAATTGGCAATGTCTTATTTATTTTACTTGTAGTAAAGCCCCTTTACAGTTTTTCATTTCTCTTTGCCTATGGATTATTCTGATCTTCTATTTGCGTATCTCTGCAGATAAATGGCTGCCCCAAGTGGTTCTTTTACTCCTGCTGCTGCTGTCGGTGCTGACCTTGTTCCGCGGGGTCCAGTGCCAGCGGTCACATGGCTCAACGTGGAGGACTTAGACCGAGAGCACGCGAAGATAGCTGCCTTGGCCGAGTCGTCGGGGTCTGACAGGGAGACCATGGACTTCCGCAGGCTTGCCAGGGTCGAGGGCGGCTTCACATTTGACCGGGCCGCGGGAGAATACAGGAAGGACTTCCCGAAGGACAAACACCTCATCTGCTTTCTGAAGCATTTTCGCTCACGGGATGGGCGAGACTTCCGGGCTGTGAAGAGTGCCGAGCAGGCCATTCTGCAAGCCCGGGACAGCTTATTATACAGTGTCCCCAGGAGCATCCCAATGTACTTGGTGGGAGAGGCCGGGGAGTGGAAGCCCGTCCTAGGGATCAAGGGGGTGCTGCCGGCCGAAGACAAATTGGTGTGAGCACCTCAATTCACCCCGGCAAAATGGGACATGTCCGCTGGGAAGGTGCATGGCGAGCCGCCCCGATTCGGCTTGTTCTTGGCTCCCCTTAAATGGGGTTATAGGGAGGAACCATTCATCTTGGACTGCTTAGCTATCAGGTTCAAGTATGAACTATCGCTGGGCTGGTTTGGGGAGCTGAAGCTTCAAGATGCACACAGCTTCCACGAAGGGGAGGTGGAGTTCACCGAGTATGTACTGTTTAACTACGCCCCACTGCTGGTCCGAGCTGGCATTTATCACAGCGTGTACGCCTCCCGCTACGGCTACCCCATCTCTAAGGGCCTGTGCTGTGGTATGATAGAGGTATTCAGTGCTGAGACCAATACCTTCTAACCTGTGGAGTCTCAGCCAGTTGAGCGGCTTGCCCATCGACGGGGAGCCTTATGAAGAAGTATGCCTCCCCGACCTGATCAAGGATGAAACCAACGAGGATGGCTATTATTCTCTCGGGTATTCGTATCGGTACCTCATGAAGGCATACCGGGAGTTATACCAGCTGTCACATGGTGGGAGGCAGCCCGCCCGTGGGGACAGAAAGAGGGTGCACATGACCCTGTGGCTGTAATACTTCTACGATGGGCTGAAGCAATATGAAGAGTTTCCCTATGTCGGCACCGCTGTTGCTCGCAAGAAGCGCGCGAAGCCCAAGCTTGATGTGAAGATCCCCTCCAGGGGGCGTCGGAGTGGGCCCAATCCGATGGGTGTCGACCCGCAGACTCACTGTGCCACCTATCTCACGTACTGGCTATGTTCATTTGCCATGCCATACGGGGACGAGACGGTGATTCGGCCGGACGTCATCTACCCGGCGTGTCAGATGGCGTGGGGCATCAAGCTATCCCTGTGCCCGACAACTCTCTGCTTGATCTACAAGGCACTGGGAGACATTAGCACCCATCAATTCCTGAGACAGGCCCGGTACGTGTGCCCACTGCACTTCTTCAATGCATGGGTTTGTTCACTGTTCCCCTAGTTCTCCCCACGAGCTCTTCAGGACTGGGGGCTGGTGCCGAGAATGCTGGAGTTTGCCAGTGCAGAGCCGGGCCCTACTTCTACGCGGATGTATGACATTCGGGGCCGGTTGACAACGGTTCCCCGGGACGTGGCCGGCACTATTCACTTCTGGACGCTGGCCGCGCACTCGAGCCCTCTGGTGAATAATAAAAGGGAGTGCAAGGACGACCAGGTGGAGAAGTACATCCACCCCATAAGCCAGGAGAACGTGGTCTGCCCGTTGCTCGAGCCCGAGCTGAGGGACTGGGTGCTATCTATTCGTCCCAGCGTACTGGCGTTCAGAAAGGGGGAGAACGTGCTGCTGGAGCCATATTACCCCTTCCGGTTTGGCCGAAACTTCAGATATGATCAGTATATCCCTGTTTATCATGCACAGTTCGGCTTGCCCTCACGGAATCTCCGGGTAAATTCAGTTGCCGAGCACGCCAGGAGCTGGTGGGACTTCTTCCACCGGGCAGACTCTGCCTCCTTCAGGGTGCCAGCTCCGGGTCGCATCCCCCGAGTGACCCAGGATTACATAAAGTGGTGGAACACCCGGATGGCCTTCTATCGGTTGCATAAGACCGACTGCTGGGATGGGGCCGAGAGGAGGTTTCTCAGCCGGCAGCCAGTGTTGGTACTTGATATTGAGCCGGAGCATCTTCTTCGGCTCTAGAACAAGCAGGAAAAGGAGGTGGCAGCATATCTGGCCGCCCGCCGGGAAGCCCAGGAAGTGAGACCGACGCCGAAGGTGGAATTGCCCCCGGTGGCGAAAGACAGTTATAAGAAGACGCTGCGGGACTTATGCCGGATAGGGAGTGACCACCTGGAGCTCATTAATTACCCGCTCCCTATGGAGGAAGAGGGGACTCCTGCCAGGAGCTGGCGTCCGGAGAGAGACACGCTCTGCCCCTACCGCACGTTCATGAGGCGGGAGGAGAGGAGGCCCGAGAATTATAAGGACACCACATGGCTATATGTCCTGCTCCAGGTGAATGGGTTGAAAATCGAGGATCAGACGGTCGCCATCCTGGGCAAGCGTCTGCACATCCTGTATTATTATGCTGATGGGTGGGGCATGGACCACTTCAACCTCTTCTGCCATCTTTCTTCGAAGAAGCACGCGGACCTGGCCACCCTCATAGACCGGTGCCAGAAGATCGAGGATGTGTGCTGGTTAGTCCGGGAAGCGGCACGTCGGGACAAGGAGCCGTTCCCGAGCTATTGGCCGATAACGCTTCGGCTATACACCGGCCCTCATGGTATTTAATTTTTCCACTTCTTCTATTCTCGTTGTTGTGTCCTTGGCAGATTATCGGATGCTGATCATATATATATATTTGTTCTTCTTAACAGACCACCCTGACAGCACACAGATGGCGACCTACCGTAATCTGCTCCAGCTCGTCCAGAAGCCCGCCTACTTTGAGGCGGCACTGCCAGCCCCGACCACGGCTCCTTTGCCCAAGGCGGCGAAGAGGCCCCGAGCCAAATCTCCTGTGAAAAGGGACGTGGACGCCGCAAAGGTGGCCAAGCAGCGGGACACGAAGCGACGTAAAACAGAGGTGGCCAAGGCTTTGAAGGCCACTCCTCCAACACCACAAATCCAATCCTTTGAGGAGTTTGAGGTTGCTCAGACCGAGCCGAGTCAACCAGCCGGTTAGCGTCCCCGGCCCTCAGTGTGCCTTTTAAGTCTCCCCCTTTTTTATTTTCATTTTGGAAGCAAGGCCTCGACACCTGAATGTTGCCTTTCTGTCTCAGCCCCTATGGAAGAGCCCGCGCCCACACCTATTCCTGACGTGGAGGAGCCAGTTCCTGCGCCCGCCCCTGACATGGGTGAAGCTGCGGCCATAGCAGGGGTGGCTTCGGCGCCGACCCTGACTCCCTTACCATAAGCCAAGGGGAGATCCCGGGCAGAGTCGCCCGTCAAGAAGGCGTTGGCTGCCGCCAAAGCGGCCGGGCGACAAGCGGCGAAGCGAAGGCGGGCCGAGGGGTCCCCGGCTCCGTCAGCCGTCTCCCCGGTGGCTTCCATTCCGTCCTTCGAGGAGTTTCAAGTCACTCGGATCGAGCCGAGTCACCATGCCGGTGAGTCTTGCCGGCCACCGCCGTCTTTTTGGATTTATTTATCTCCTGGACGAGCCCTCTATGGGCATGTGACAATTGCATCTCTTTCTTTCAGGCGATAGGTAAGGGCCGGCACTTGTGCCGATCCCGGGCGAGGACACGGCTACAGCTCCCGAGAAGGCCTTGCCCGCCGAGGAAGCCTGTGGGTCACTCCGCGCTGTAGGAGCCGAAGAGGGTATTTGCCTTTGTCGGCCTAATTGACTTCTTTCATTCTTTGGGAGCCGACTGGGTTTGATATAACCCATTTTTTTCTATGACATGCGCAGCTGGAGCGATTATTGGGCTATTCGAGCCCCGCCTATATCTCCCGGTGACGCAGCTATATGTGCGAAAGAGGCTGAAGTCTGGCGTACCAGCCTTACCCAGCCCGTGGGAGGATGCACCGCCTTCCGACCTCGAAGTGGAGGGCCCCTTGCTAGCGAGGGAGGAATCCGTAGCGGCTGAATCTTCATCGAGTGAAGAGGTAGATTACAACTATTCTTTCGGTGAAGTGGCTTCTGACGAGGGCGCGTCTGAGGCATCGGGGCCACCCAAGCCGGTCTTCAAGGCCCCCTTACTTGCTGGCTCCTCAAGCTCTATGGGGAAGGCTGCTGTAAGTGTGAGCTTGCTTGGGCCGAACCCCCCCCCCCCCCTTTTTCGTGGTTGCCTGATGACCTTACTCCTTTTACCCCAGGATTTTCAGGAACCAGTCGAACTGGAGGCCGTAGAGGGGGCTGCCCTGGCCGAGTCGTCGGTCGACCGCCCGACGGGCGTCGATGCGGGCCTGGGCAAACTAGCCCTTCTGTTCGAGGCCCTGCAGCAGGAGTCGGCGTCGGAGCCTTCAAGTGCTACCGGAACGGCGGACGAGCCTTTGGAGGAGGGGGAGATTGCGCCCGAAGGCAGTCTTATCCCGGCGACCAAGGTAAGCACGTGGGTTTTGCGGTCCCTTTTCGCCTCTTGTCTCCGCATGTTTTACTCCAGACGGCGAGTAGCTGACTCTTCTCTACATGGTCAGGCAACGCCGATGCCGGGGAAGACGTCTAGCTACGTCCGGAAGGCTATCGCCAAACGGACACCGGCCATCGGCCCGATAGTGATGGAGGAGTCGGCTCCAGTTTTGGGCCCAGAGGTGGAGAGTCTGGCGGCACTCGTACGAGCGGGAGGCATCCCTCACCTAATAGTTCCGCTTCCGCCTCTTCCGAAGCTTCCGGCCTAGATGGAGGACCTGTTCTTGAGGCAAATATTTGCGGGGCTCCGCGCACACCTGGAGGGGTCACAAACGCAGGGGAGGGGTCCGCCAGTAATGGCTTCCGGCCCGGCCTTGCTCGAAGCCCCTCCTTTACCTGCAGCAGCGGCACCCGCCTCCCCGTCCAGGGAGTTGGCGGCAGCACCAGATGGCTCGACTGTGATCTTGGCATCTCCCCTAGCGGTGACCTGCCAGGGGCCCTCTGTTGAGCGACGCCAGCCAGAGGACCTGACTCTCGCTCTTCCATCTTCCTCGATCGTGGCGAATGCTAATTTATGGGCCGAGGTAGACAGCTCCGTGGATTTTGTGCCTCTGAGGGTACCCTCAGTCAGTCACACTTCATCAGGCGCGCTGGTCCGGCAGATGTTAGTGACGCTGCGGACGATGCTCTTTGCCGACCCTACCCTATCATACCGGGAGGTGCACAGTATAGTGACCCAGCTAACCAGGGCATTGCAGGTATTGGGTTGCCCACTGGGGGAATGGTCGCGGTGGGTTCTGCTGCTGCTGAAGTATGTGAAGCGCCGCGAGTTCCTGGAGACCCAGGCTCCTGAAGAATGTGCCGCCCTTGACGCCCAGGCAGATGAGTATTTACAGACTTTGGAGGCCCGACGTCATGATGAAGAGCGCCATGTGAAGGCTCTCGGGGAAAGCCAGAGCAATGTTCGCTCCCTTAGGAGCCGAATTGTGAAACTGGAGAGCTACATCGCCACGGCTAGGTCTGACCTTGCCGAAGCCAAAAGAGCGGTCGAGGCGGAAGGCGAGGCTCTCGCCGTTGCCCAGGTCGAGACGGCGTCCGTGGAGGCGGAGCTTGCTCGACTCGAAGAACGGAGGGGTACTTGCGCGACATGACAAATTTCCCTTGCGTCGGAATCCTCCCTCTCGAGGACATCTTCAGGGGCATTGACTAGGTGCCGCTCCCTTACTTTTCTTCCCCTCTTTTTTTTAATGTAACACAGGGGTATGCCCCGAAGCTCATGTAGTCCGATTCCCTTTTATCTGAATAGAACAACAGATTTATGGTTCCACATGCTTTTTCAGCACGTGTTCCCCTAGGGGGGCCTCTCTTCTCCTTCCTCCTCTTTTGCGTATATTGTCTTTTCTCTTTTTTCGTGCCAGGACACACTGGGAGGGCGTGAGTCTTTGCAGTGTTTCGCTCTGGGAGAACCAGGCAGGGGTTCGTGTTAGGGTACGGGAGAGTGCTCGCCTTCTCAGGGGGAGGACGAGGGGACCACTCCACCATACCGAACGGGCAACTCACTAGTCTCGCCACAATGTTGGAAGCGCGTACTGGCCTCAGGCAGGGGGCCTCGGTCAGAGATCGGGTTTCTCGTCATTCAGAGGGGACGGAGAGAAGAGTTTATTTGGTCAATGACCTGGACGGGAGGTCCAAGCCAAAAGGGGTACACACCGCCCGGGGAGGACGGAGAGAAGAGTTTGTTTAGTCAATGACCCGGACGGGAGGTCCAAACCAAAGGAGTACTCACCGCCCCGGGAGGGCGGAGAGAAGAGTTTGTTTAGTCAATGACCCGGACGGGAGGTCCAAGCCAAAGGGGTACTCACCGCCCGGGGAGGACGGAGAGAAGAGTTTATTTAGTCAATGACCCGGACGGGAGGTCCAAGCCAAAGAGGTACTCACCGCCCGGGGAGGACGGAGAGAAGAGTTTATTTAGCCAATGGTCCGGACGGGAGGTCCAAGCCAAAGGGGTACTCACCGCCCGGGGAGGACGGAGAGAAGAGTTTATTTAGTCAATGACCCGAACGAGTGGTCCAAGCCAAAGGGGTACTCACCGCCCGGGGAGGACAGAGAGAAGAGTTTATTTAGCCAATGGTCCGGACGGGAGGTCCAAGCCAAAGGGGTACTCACCGCCCGGGGAGGACGGAGAGAAGAGTTTATTTAGTCAATGACCCGGACGAGAGGTCCAAGCCAAAGGGGTACTCACCGCCCGAGGAGGACGGAGAGAAGAGTTTATTTAGTCAATGGCCCGGACGGGAGATCCAAGCCAAAGGGGTACTCACCGCCCGGGGAGGACGGAGAGAAGAGTTTATTTAGTCAATGACCCGGACGGGAGGTCCGAGCCAAAGGGGTACTCACCGCCCGGGGAGGACGGAGAGAAGAGTTTGTTTAGTCAATGACCCGGACGGGAGGTCCGAGCCAAAGGGGTACTCACCGCCCGGGGAGGACGGAGATAAGAGTTTGTTTAGTCAATGACCCGGACGGGAGGTCCGAGCCAAAGGGGTACTCACCGCCCGGGGAGGACGGAGAGAAGAGTTTGTTTAGTCAATGACCCGGATGGGAGGTCCGAGCCAAAGGGGTACTCACCGCCCGGGGAGGACGGAGAGAAGAGTTTGTTTAGTCAATGACCCGGACGGGAGGTCCGAGCCAAAGGGGTACTCACCGCCCGGGGAGGACGGAGAGAAGAGTTTGTTTTTTTAAAAAAAAAAAATTAGTACCTCCGTTGATACGGGGCAATAACTGGAAATGGGGGGGGTGTTCCCCCCTCTTCTCGGCTTTTATTCTTCCCTTGCTCCTTTCTCTTTTTTTTTTCTCCTTTTCTTCTTCTTTCTCTTTCTTTTCTTTCTTTCTTTCTTCTCTTCTTCTCTCTTCTTCTCCTCTTTTTTTTATTTTCTTTCTTTCTCTCTTCTCTTTTTCTCTCTCTTTTTTTCTTTTCTTCTCCTCTTTTCTTTCTTTCTCTCTTCTCTTTTCTCCTCTTCCCCTTTTCTTACTTTCCTCTTCTTTTTTTTATATTTTTTTCTTTTTTTTTGGAAACATGGATAGTGGTCAAGTCGCTTGGACATTAATCACGCAAATCCGCCCAAAATAGGGCGAAGGTTATATTATTGATTGAATGAGGGTGCCGGAGCGTGGTACAGTCTCAAGTGCCTTCCATTAAGAGGCGGGAACTGAACTTCCCCGCGATGGTTGACAATTACATAGGCCCCACCTTCGTAGACTTTTTGGTCTACGTAGGGTCCGAGCCAGTTCTCATTCAGCTTACCCTTGGGGTTGGCAGCCATGAGATCTCTTCTCTTGACCATGACAAGGTCACCCTTCTTGAATTCGCATTCCTTGACAAGTTTGTCAAAGGCGCGTGCAATCCGGGCCTGGTAAACCTGAATGTTCTGTTGGGCCTGAAGCCGTTTTCCTTCCAGACTGGAGAGTTCTTCGAGTCTTCGCTCGATGTTGGTCTGCCCTTCAAGGACAAGCCCATGCTGAATAGCGACCCTGAGGGAAGGTATCTCCCGCTCAACGGGGACGATTGCCTCCGAGCCATATACGAGAGGGAGGATTGTATACGGTTCGGTATGCCCATAGCGCCTCGTACATCCTCTCTTCCCAGTCCCTTTTGTTAGAGCTAATAGTTTTGGCCAAGAGGGTGCAGAATGTCTTATTAAAAGCTTCGGCCAGCCCATTAGCCTGTGGATTGTAAGGGGTCGATGTCCTCCAATCAATTTTATATTTTTCTGCCAGCCGGTAGACCTTCTGGTTGCGGAAGTGGCTGTCGTTGTCTGACACAATCCGGTCGAGCATGCCGAACCGGAATATAATGTTGCGGCGGACAAACCTAACCACGATTTCTCTGGTGACCTCCCGTAAGGCGACAGCCTTTGCCCAACGGGAGAAGTAGTCGGTTCCTGCCAAGATGTACTTGCAACCTGTGGAAGATGCAGGTAAGGGACCCACGACGTCCGTTCCCCACTGGGCAAACGGCCAACTGGGTGCCGTTGGGTGCAATTGCACGGGGGGCCTTCTGGGTATGGTGGCATGCTCCTGACATTTCTGGCATGACTTAGCATATTTGCAGCAGTCGTCAAACATTGCAGGCCAATAATAGCCGAGCTTTTTTATTTTAATCTTCATTTTCGGCCCCGCCTGGTGTGCGCCAGCTGTCCCGGCATGGACCTCCTTCATGATCCTCCAGGCTTCTTCAGTGGACAAGTATCGGAGGAGAATCTTCCTGCTTGGCGTCGGCCACA
Organism: Amorphophallus konjac; assembly: GCA_022559845.1. Classification (NCBI taxonomy): domain Eukaryota; kingdom Viridiplantae; phylum Streptophyta; class Magnoliopsida; order Alismatales; family Araceae; genus Amorphophallus; species Amorphophallus konjac. The sequence goes on along the minus strand of CM040124.1, from coordinate 27,423,340 downwards.
CTCGGAATAATATTCCCTTTCGGAGCTCATAAGAGTCCTTAATTCTGACTAGCTTGATCTTCTCTTCTCTCTGCTTGGACAGTTGCTGGTATTTGAACCACTGCATCAAGGGGTCTCTCCAGTCAGGTAGGCGACGGCTTCTGCTGTAGTGACCTCTAGCTCTTCTTCTTCTGATTCCTCTTCTATCATCTGGGCATCTGCGTGATTTATTACTCGGATATCGAGAGACCCGTCTGGAGGCACTGCCAGTGAACTTGCCAATTTTGCCAGGGCGTCGGCCTGTGCATTCTCCCCTCTGGCGACATGGCCTATCTCGAGGAGGTAGAATCGCTCCATGAGCCCCTTTGCCTTAGCGTAATAAGGGAGCAGCTCATGTTTTCGGACATCAAACTGCCCCTAGACCGGCTTGACGACCAGCAGCGAGTCGCCGAATACTTGGAGCATTTTGATCTCCATTTGGAGGGCCACCTGGAGGCCGATGATCAGAGCTTCATATTCTACTTCATTATTTGTGCAGGGCTTGCTAATGTAGCAGGAAGTGTGCAGCACTTCTCCGTCTGGCGATTTGAGGACGATGCCGGCTCCGGCCCGTACCTTGGTGCGTCCGGACGGGGTCGCTTCTGTTCTCGAGGCCCCGTCAAAGTATAGCTGCCAGATAGCTTGTTGGACATGATCCACCTCTAGTGTCTCATCCTCGGGCAGCTCTGTGGCCAACGGGGAATCTTTGGGCACAGGGTGCGCTGCGAAGAAATCCGCGACGGCTTGTCCCTTAACGGCCTTTTACGGCACGTATGTGACATCAAACTCCATGAGTAGCACGGCCCACTTGCCAAGGCGCCCCTTCGGGACTGGCTGGGAGAGAATGTGCTTAATGGGGTCAGCTCTGGATATCAAGCTTACGTCATGGGACAGCATGTAGTGCCTCAGCTTCTTGACTGCGAAGACCAAGGCGAGGCAGACTTTCTCGATCGGGGTATACTTGGCCTCTGCCCCCACCAATCTCCGGCTGAGGTAGTAGAGAGCCTGCTCTTTTCCCTCATCATTGTTCTGGGCGAGCATTGCCCCCAGTGAATATTCGGTAGCCGCTATGTAGAGAATAAGCGATCTGCCTTTGACAGGTGCCCCCAGGACTGGTGGGGTCTTCAGGTACTCCTTTAGCTGGTCGAATGCGTGCTGGCATTCGTGACCCCAGCTAAAGGGTACATTCTTCATCATCAGTCTGTGAAAAGGTTGGCAACGCCCTGACAGGTTGGAGATGAACCTGTGGATGTAAGCTAGACGGCCCTGTAGGGGCCTCAGCTCTCCCAGACTCTTCGGAGGGGGCAACTCCTGAATGGCTTTTATCTTGAAGGGGTCAATCTCGATCCCTCTGTGCCGGACAATAAAGCCGAGGAACTTTCCACTGGACACGCCAAAGCCGCACTTCGTGGGATTCATTTTCAGCCCGTACAGTCGGAGCCTTTGGAATACGACCCTGAGGTCATTCAGATGTTCATCTCTCTTCTTAGTCTTGACGACCAGATCGTCAATGTAGCATTCGACCTTGCTGTACAACAGCTCGTCGAAGATCTTGGTCATCGCCCGCTGATATATAGCACCAGCATTCTTGAGGCCGAAGGGCATCCTCTTGTAGTGGAATATCCCCTTGGGCGATCTGAAAGCTGTGTGAATCCGGTCGTGGTCGGCTATCCAGATTTGGTTATAGTCGGACGATCCGTCCATAAAAGACAGGGCCTCATGGCCGGTGGTTGCATCAATCATCACTTCGATGATAGGCACCGGGAAGTCATCCTTTGGGCAGGCTTTATTCAGGTCGCGGAAATCCACGCAAATCCTGATCTGTCCATTCTTCTTCTTCACCGGTACGATGTTGGCCAGCCAGGTAGTGTACTGGTTTTCCGCCACGAAGCCGACATCTATGAGCTTGTCGACCTCCTTACAGATCTGGCTGATCAATTCCGGCCTCATACGCCGGGGAGACTGCTTTACTGGTTCCACCCTGGGATCAATGGCCAAGATGTGTTGATTCACTTCCGGGCTGAGCCCGGGCATTTCTTTGTAGTTCCAGGCAAAGCAATCCTGGAATTCTTGCAGCAGCTTTATGTATTGCTCTCTCTCATGGAGGGGCATAAGAGCACTCAGAAAGGTCGGCCTGGGGTCACCTTCTGTGCCAAGGTTGATCTCAATCAATTCATCGACTGTCGCTTGGCCGCCATTTTCAATTTTCGGCGGGGCTGGCGACAAATCGACAAAGTCTTGGTCTTCATTGTCCTCGGGCTCGAGGACGCCATCCCCCTCTTCTTGTTCCTCAGGCATGGAGGCTGCATTCATCGTGCACTCCTCTTGGACCATAGCTGCCGGGTCCGCGGGGTCTGCTGGTGCAGAAAGGCACAGGGCCACCTCGGGATCTTCTGTGTACTCATCATAGACAACTCCGGTGGGGACCGGGGCAGCCACATCTTCAGGGGCCTGGTACTGGATGGATACTGTATAGGCTCCTCTTCTGGGGTTGTCTGCCACGTGGGGGTGTGGCGGGGCTACCACATAGTCTCCCATTCTGAGCTCGTCCCTGTCAATGAGGTCCTGAGTAATGTCTTTGACGACATAGCAGTCTTTGATGGCGTGACCCAGTATCTGGTGGTAAGGACAGAACAGTGGGTCCCCACTTCTTCGGGTGTCCTGTGGCCTCTTGGACCCCAGGAGGGAGACCTTGCCGTAATGGTAGGCCCAGTCAAAGATACCATGGGTCTTCTCTCTTGGGAAGGAATAGGGCTTCTATAGCTTCTCTTGGAGTGTCAGGCCTCGCTCGACTGGACACCCGGCTAATGGGCTTGCCGTGCTTCTTGTTTCTCTTCTTGACCAGACGGAGGCATCAGGGCTGGCGTCTCGGGGCCGAGGCAGATGGCCACCCCACGGGCGGAGAGAACCCTGAATCAGGTCGGCCACTAGCGAGGTCAACTCAGCCAACCGTGCCTTCACCATCTCGATCTCCCGTTGCTGCCTATGGTACAAGGCGTACATGACGGGGTCGTATCGAGGAGAATTTGGAGCATGGCCCATGCTACTGCTCCTTGCTTCGCCAGCAGGCCGGAGTGAGGGCGCCTCGGTGGTGTGACCCTTCGAGGTTAGTCCCCTGGAAAAGGAGGAGGTCTTCCCCATGCAGCGACGGTGGAGAGGGTTCCAAAGGAACACTTCTTCGTCTTGCGCCCCCTCAGTCGGAGGCGTGAAATATACATCTTGTTGGGCTTCCCGCAAGTCTACAGCTTCCGCGGGGTCATCGCCGGACAGAGCCGAAACCGATATAACATCAGTTTCGTAATAATCTTCTAGTGAAAAGCCCAGACCGGGGTGCTTGGTGATTTGCAGCAATCGTCGATCCAGGTTTGGTGGGTTCCACATCCTTTCAAACATTTTCTTCCGGCTGGAAGGTTGATAGAGAGGAATCTTTTGCTCCCTGACCACTCTGGCTGCCCGGTCAGTCATGTGGGGAAGTCCCGCAATGGGGACGTGCGGGTCATGCAACTCGTCAGGGAACCGGCAATCATCGTCCTCCCTGACTGGCTTTTCCACGGCAACATAAAAGATAGTGGGTGGCCCTTCAGGGTTAGGCACCTCAAAAGTTCTCAGCTGCTCGGCTACTTGACATTCTATTTCTATTACAGGCTTGACGATCCCTGGCAGGACCCTGACATCTTCTAGCAGGTCTTCGAGGCAGGGCACCCCCGATGTAGGGTAGATGGCGAGAGGAGCCGCCTTGAATACCCCTCCTTCTTGTGCAATGAATGGTACATGCGGGGGAGCCACATAGCCTGGGGGCGGTGGAGGGAACCAACCGCCTGGCTCCACTTTCTTCTTCCCCTTGTCTTGGGCGGCTCGGGGAGCTTGCTTCACCTTTTCTAAGTACAGATTGGCATCTGACAAGTGACACTCGAACACCTCGAACGGGTGGAGGTCGGCGAAGATTCTGACTTCCTTCCCCTCGCAAGGGTACTTGATGCATTGATGCAAGGTGGAAGGCACCACTCTGTTCTGGTGTAGCCAAGGCCGGCCAAGCAACGCCTTGTAGGAAGTGTTGGAGTTGATGACGTGAAACTGGACCTTGGTGGTAAAGTCATCAAAGGTCAAGTTGAACTCTGCAACCCCCATGGGCACCTCGCATTTCTGGTTAAAGCCAGCAATCTTGACATTTTTGACCTCAACCAGGTGTATGTCAAAGTAGTGCTTCTGGTACACCCGGTAGGGGAGTATATTTACTGCCGCCCCTGGGTCGATCAGGACCCTGTTGATAGGCTGGCCATTCAATTGCCCTTTCATGTAGAGGGGTCTGTTGTGACTACAGGTCGGCAGGAGCATGTCATCTTCTGTGAAAGCCACAGCTACTTCAAGTGGTATTTCTGCCAAATAGGCTTCAAGGTGTGCTGGCGTCTGGAGCGCGGCGATGATGGCTTGTCGTGTTTCTTCGTCCAAAGACAGCATCTCCCATACGGTAAACCGGGTCGGGATCTGTAGACACGCCATTCCTGACGTCTCCTGAGAAAGTCTCATATTACTATACAACGTCCCGCGACGGCTTACGCGTTTTGAATCACTTGAGTGCTTCCTTTTCTTGAGTCTTCTTCCGCCCTTTTCGGCATCCGGAATCGTCTCGTCACGGCATTCGGACGGCATCAACACCAGTCGAACGCATCAGGAGGATCCGGAACCAAGAAGGATATCTGCCGGACGGCCACCGACGCCCGATCCAAGGACCCGGGTGGGTCTTAATGGGGGCGTCCAGGCCCCTGGACGCCCCCATATTTTAATTTGTTTTATTCTTTTCTCAGGGCCCAACAAATAAAATAAAAAATATATATATTTATGGAGGCGTCCAGGACCCTGGACGCCTCCATAAAAACAAAAATAAAAAATAAGTGTAAAATGCCAGTTGGCATAAAAAAAAAAAAATAAATAAAATTATATATATTAATGGAGGCGTCCAGGTCCCTGGACGCCTCCATAAAAACAAATAAAAAAATAAAAATGCCAGCCTTGGCATAAAAGACAAAAGAAAAATAAAAAAATAATAAACTTTTGGAGGCGTCCAGGCCCCTGGACGCCTCCATCAACTCACTCACGGGCGCCGCCACCGAACGACGGTTTGTCGTGTGTGAAAAAAGCCAAATTTAGAGACGTCCAGCTGACTGGACGCGCCCATTTCTGAATCACGAGGCGCCGCTCACAAAACCACGCGTTGTGCCAAACCGCGTGCGGCCGTCGTCGGTTTTCGGTGGACCTGTTAGAGGCGTCCGGGACCCTGGACGCCCCCATAAAAGTATTCTAAAAAAATCAATAAAAATAGAATAAAATATTATTTCGGCCCTGATGGAGGTGTCCAGGGTCCTGGACGCCTCCACCTTCCGGAACTCTATAAATAGAGGCCCACCCCCTCAGTTCTAGGGGAGCTAAGCAGTGATCCGATAGGCTGCCGGAGCCCAGAGGCTACGGAGTCATTTTTCTAACCCGTGGGTTCTTTTGTAGGTGGAGGTTCTGCCGGCTTCTCGGGTGCTCACGCTCGCGAGAGGAAGGTCGTCTTCATCCACCGCGCTTCCACGTCGTCCCCACGCTGCCGGAGCTCCGCCGGATTTCACCCTCGGCTCATCCAATAAGCCTTTTCTTCCCCTTTTTCTCCATAGTCCTTTACATTCATCATATTGCATCATCTATCCCCCTTCACAAGGGGGCCTCTTCTCTTATACTTCTTACATCCATCATCTCATTTTCCTCCTACTCGAGTCCGAGAGGGGTTTAAAAGATAACACCAACCAGGTGTGTGTCTTGCCATCATTTCGTTATTTTTATCGCAAGGATTCGAATACTACACCTCCATCTTTCTAATCCACTTGTCATTTATTTGTCGTTGTCTTGCAAGGGTACCCGAGGAAAGCCCTCTCCGTCGGCCGGCCGGAAGGAGAGGAAGAAGCAACCCGCCATCTCCCGCTCTTGAGGTAGGCGCGATCACCTTCTTATTTTGGGGTCTTTTGGCCCCTGGCGATCACATCTTATCATCGAGGCCGCGGCGAGTCACTTCCCCAATGGCCGTTTAAATTTCTGTTTCCTATATTCTCTTTATATTTTGTTATATATTCTGCTTATATCATCGAGGCCGCGGCGAGTCACTTCCCCAATGGCCGTTTAATTTTCTATTCCTATAATCTCTTTATGCTTTGTTATATTCTGCTTATATCATCGAGGCCGCGGCGAGTCACATCCCCAATGGCCGTTTAAATTTCCGTTCTTATATTCTCTTTATATTCTGTTATATTCTGCTCATATCATCGAGGCCGCGGCGAGTCACTTCCCCAATGGCCGTTTAAATTTCTGTTCTCATATTTTCTCTATATTCTGTTATATTCTGTTCATATTCTCGAGGCCGCGGCGAGTAACTTCCCCAATGGCCGTTTCAATTCTTGTTATTTAATTTTTGCATCATTCCCGTCCCCCCGAGGTCGCGGCGAGTCACTTCCCGCTATGGCCGTTTAATCCCCATATTTTGCTATATCATACTTGTCCCGCTCGCCCCGCCGGAGCAATCTCCCGTGGTGGCCCCTTCTCTCTTTCCTCTCATCTCTGTGTTGCAGCAAACAAAACAAACAAAAAAGAGGAGCCCGCGCGCTCTCCGCTTCTTCCTCTTCCCCGCTCTACTCCGAACCGCGTGACGTCGCTCACAGATTGGCGATCACGGTGGGACGTCTACTGCTTCCTCTCGGCTACCCTTGCAAGTTCGGCACCATCCGTGCCTCTCCATCTTGGCGCCCGCGCGCGCCCCCGTTGTGCTCACGGCAGCACTGTCAGTTGTTTGGTTGTTTGTTATTATATGTCTGTTATTTTTGTTGTTTTCCCACTCCATATATCTGTCAGCATTCCATTGCATACATCCATTCCTCCTTTCTATCTTTTTTTCATTTTTTGAGGATCACCCTTTCCCGGTGAAGGAAGGACTCTCCGTTTGGGAATTCCTCTCAACGGACTAGAATCTCCTACACTGGGACCTCCGTAAGTCCCCGACATCGAAGAATCTCCTCTTCGTTCACTGGGCTGGTTGTACCATTGAAGTTCCCCGGAGTTAGTCATTTCGTTCGTGGTGAGACGAGAGACCCTAGCTGACACGGCGGTGAAACAAAAACAAACTAGGGTCCCCATTTTGTGTGAACTTCGGATCTCGCTAAAAATACAAAAAAAAATAATCAAAATCAAAACACAAAAAAAGGACGTAAAGGCATCCACTTGTTTGATAATCTCTGCTACCTACTTGCTAGTGTATGTTTTTGCGTTCTGGGAGAACTGTGAGCATGTCTCACGAGTCTTCTGAGGAGAACCACCCTAGCCGTGGTTTGACAGCCGACCCGCGAGTCTATGCTATGGACTCGGGTCCTTCTCATGACCCCTCGCATGAGGTGCAGGTTATTGCCGGGGACACGTCCCCGCCACAGGATATCACTTCCTTACTGGGCGTCCTCGCCAACACGGAGCTTACCTCTGAACAGCTCCGGGCCTTCCAGGCCATTCTAAAGGGGAAATCTGTTTCCCCCACGCCCCAGGAGTCAACTCCGGCTATCGCACCTCTCCACGAGTCCGTGCAGGCCATTCCATCTCCTTCATTGGCGCAAGCCATCCAGTCTCCCTCGCTTCAAGGACAAGCGAGCCAACAACCTCCCTCATTCCAATTCCCGTCACAATCTCAAACTCCCGGTGTTCCTCACACACCGTTTCAGCCAGGGCCAACTGTCGGTGGTCCGACAGTTCCCTCTCATTCCGGGTTTCCCCCTCAAGTCTCCGGGAGACAGTTTCTCCCCCAATGGCAAGTGCCACCTTCACCCCCAGAGGAGCTCGCCCAATCGCTCCTCAATAGGTTCAATCGCATGGACGAGCAGTTTCAAAATCTGAGAAGATGGTGGACGTGAAAGCCACCCCGGAGGTTGCTTTGCCAATCCTCCCTGTCATTCATCTTCCTCCTTCCGAAATGCCCACGTACCGCAGATACAACGGTACCGGCAACCCCTTCATTCACCTCAAGGACTTCATGTATGAGTCCTCCTATTGGCAAAATGATCAGAGGTCCCTGGCGTACCTCTTTCGGAGATCATTGGATGGTCCCGCGCTTGAGTGGTTCTATTCTCTGGAGCCCCGCGAGGCCGAGAATTTTGAAGTAGTTCAGAGAAGGTTCTTGCAGAAATATAGGGATAGGGTCGGTCCCTCACTCTCCATTACCGACCTAGTGGCCGAAAAGATGAAACCCGACGAGGATTTTGTCCGATATGCTGATAGATGGAGGTCTCTGGCGGAGAGAATAAGGGATACCCTCTCCGAGCCCGAACAAGTGAAAATGATTGTGTCTAATGCAACCCCACAGTTCAGACATGTCCTGGCCATGAATAAACTGACTACAATGGAGGAACTCTACGAAAGGGCCCGGTACATCCAAACCCAACTAAAAGACTCCCCCATCATGAACATGTTTGAGTCGCCGAAGCCCAAAGTGGTCAGAAAGACAGGCGCTGGTGTCCCGGGCGGAGCCACAGAAGGGGTCGTGACAAATGAGCAAGTCAGTGCGGTCAACAATGCCAACTATGCAGTCAACCCAAGGCCTCCACAAATGCCCCGACTACCCCTTCAACCAGGTCCTTTCCCTCTCCGTCCTCCACCCCAAAATAATCCACCCCAGGATAATATGCCTCCATTACGCCAACCCCAGCAACAACAACCACAACCTCAGCAACAACAACCACCGCTTCAGTACAACCAAGTTCCACCTCCAGGGAACTATGGTCCCCAACAGCAACAAAGGAGGCCGCTCGGTCCCAAGAGAGCCTACTATCCACCATTGCCAGAAACTTAACAGACATTTTTAATGCCCTCATGGCATCAAACCAACTCGCCTTACCCAGAGAAAGGCTCATGTGGCCCCCCAATGTTGATACCTCCAAATACTGTGTTTACCACAGGCAGCCGGGACACACAGTGGATTACTGCTTCCATTTCAAAGATTACATCCATGATATGAATGATGAACATCAAATAGATTGGGATGAGATGAGACGGTACGTCGCGCTCTCAAGGCTAGGAGACCTCCTCAGAGGCCACAGCAGCAGTTACAACAGCAGCAGCAGCAGCAACCACAACAACAACAGCAGCCTCAGCAGGCCCCACAACAACAGCCCGACATGGGCATAATCCAGAATCCACTACCGGAGCACCAACAGCCCAATCATCAGGTTAACCCCATCTCCTCCTTCCCGGAAGTCGGGAGAGAGCAGGTGTGGCACCAGGAAAGTACCTCCATTCTTTATACCTCCAACCCTATCGTCATGCAACCCCCTCACCTTGCCCGGGTAGCACCTCTCTCTCATCAACCCGCATCGGTATCGCCTTCGCCATTTCCACTACCATTACGCCCTCTCATCCGCACCCCAACCTCCTATCAACCGACACTTTCTACTACGCCTTCACACCCTCTCACCTTCCCCACTCCCCCACTTTACCATCCACCTCTACCACATTTACCCCTACGCCTTCTAAACCCCTTATCATCCGTCCACCATACATAACCCCGTCTTTCTCCACCACATCACCACTAATGCCTTCAAAACCACTCATCACCCACCATCCGCCTCAAAACCTTTACCCGTTTCAAACCTTACCTCCACCTCCACCTTCCAAACCCCTTATCCTTCATAATCCGCGTGATATCCCCTCTACCTCCACCATGCCTCCACCTAACAAACCCCTCATCAGAATCCCTGCTCCCGTCATCACCCCTGCTTCATCAACCATTCCTCCACTACTACCCCTCAAACCCCTGTTAAAACCCACTGCTACCCCCACAGAGGTACAAAAGCCACAGGCAATGGTGCTCCGGAGTGGAAGGATTTTCCACAGGGTTTTCCCCCACAACAGTCAGAATCCCGAGCAATCTCAGCCAGAGAAGGATGACGGAGAACAACCAGAAAAAGCTATCCCTGGAACACAGTATGATCTATTGAAACACTGGACAAGACGCCTGCTCGGATCTCCATCCTGGAGCTTCTTCAAAGATCCACATCCCACCAGGCGGCCTTGATGGAATATCTTCAAAAAGTCATGGTTAATGAAGACCTCCCCGTGGAGAAGATTTCAACCGTCCTGACCCCAACAGACACACAACCGGCCATCATGTTCCACAACTACGAGCTCGCTCCCAAGGAGGCTCGGAAATATGCACTGTGCATTTCAATAAAAATTAATGGGGTATCCATAAACCCGTGTCTTGTGGACACGGGTGCGTCCATAAATGTGATCTCCATGAGCACTCTTCAGTTGTGTGGGATCGACGAGGAACAAATAAGACCTTCCTCGATCACGGTCACGGCCTATGACAATAGCAAAAGGCCGCCGCAGGGGATGATTATTCTGAAGGCAGAACTAGGCCCCATGTCAATTCCCACGGAATTCCATGTCCTCGACATGGACCCCACATTCAAGGCTATACTGGGTCGACCTTACATCGAAGCCATGGACGCTGTGCCTTCCACCAACCATCAATGCCTGAAGTTTCCTTACAATGGGAGAATTATTAAAGTGGTCAGTACACCTGTCCTTCACACAGTGGATGCTATCAACACCTCTCTGCCATCTGTTTGGCCGTCTCATCGGCCCATATTGTCACTGCTGGATGTACGTGATCCATCTCGCATTCCACTAGCACCAAAGGAGCCGGTCAGGGCAACCACAACATCATGTCTCCCTCTTCACTCCAAAGGTTGGGAGATTATGAGGAACATCGGCTACCAACAGGAAAAGGTCTGGGCGCACAGTTACAGGGTATGCTCAAGCCGCCAAAAGAAATTAGGCCGAACCGTAGGTTTGGCCTAGGCTTCAAAGGACCGTTCAAGGCAGATTGGAAGCCCCTCACATGGACTCTATCAAACCACTTCAACAGAGGGCCCGTTGTTCAGATAGGAGATCACCCACGAGAAGCATATGGGGAATCACATGCTGTATATTTTGCTGAAAAATGTCCGAGGATCACCAAAAGAGGCAAGATCAAAGATCCGGAATGCGAGTGGGATAAATGGTTCGACATACGGGACATTTCTGTTGCACTGGAAAGGATGTTCTCGTCCCCACAGCTTGAAGGACCACCATTGATCTCCGAGATACCAGAGAACATTGCCACTCTTGCCAAGGTTCCAAACTATCCTCGTCCTCGCCAGAAGGACTCTGTCATCGGCGGATCTTCATCCGTCCTCAACATAGCTATCGACGGCTCATTAGCCGCCATCCTCTCCATCCACTCGTCTCAGCCTTTGCTGATATTTTCTTCCTGGGCCAGACGATTGTCTGATGATCTTCCCAGGTCCCCTTCTTTGCTTACATACCTGCGCGGGCTTTTCAACCCGCGCCAGGTCTTCAACCATGATCTGCTCTACGAGCCCCACAATCCTCTAGCCATAACCACTTTCCTCTCTCCTCCAATCTCTTTTCACTGCTTTGTCATTAAAAATGAAAACGAAAAAAAAACGTCAATTTTCAAACTCTCCAACAACACATCTTCGTTGAGGAAACCTCCTACATCTCCCACGGGTGCGTACCGCCTTGCGGACCACCCGTCCAAGGTCCGATGAGCGACCTTTTCTACCCCTCCTCTGAGGGGTCTTCTCCTGTACATTCTACACCATCCTCTCGTCTTCCTCTCTTCTGTAAATATTGTCAGTCAATCTAGGAATGACAGGCCAAGGGTAGTACCTAGGAAGAAATCCAAGGGTAGGCAGATCCCTCGTCGATTCCTTCTGGATTTGGCCGCCAGGTGTCAGGCCCTTCTTGCCATCCCCCAGTTGTTAGAAAATCCCATCCAGCTACCCGAAATAGAATGCGAGGGCGACTGTGCATCTGATGAAGGGTATGGAGTCTACGAGATCACGAATGAAGAATGCCCCACTGAAGATGAGGGTGAAGAATATGAGGATGTGGCGGGCGCATACGCTAGTGGAATGAGGAGATTCGACGAGCCGTCAACCGCCGTAGAAGAATCCACCAAGGAAGTCAACTTGGGAACTGAGGAAGACCCTAGGATCATCCTCATAAGTGACAACCTACCACCCTCTGAAGAAGAGGCATTAATTGAGGTTCTCAAGGAATATAAGGACACGTTTGCATGGAGCTACGAGGATATGCCGGGTTTGGATTCAACCTTGGTCGAACACCGTTTAACCCTAAAACCAGGGTCCATCTCGGTAAAACAAAGGTTAAGGCGTTTCCACCCTCAGATGGCTTTGAAAATGAAAGAAGAGGTCGATAAGCTCCACAAAGCCAGGTTCATTAGAGTCGTTCTTTATCCTCAATGGGTGGCGAACATTGTCCCGGTCATGAAGAAAGATGGGAAAGTCAGGATTTGCATCGACTTCCGGGACCTTAACCGCGCGTGTCCAAAGGATGATTTTCCCTTACCTCACATTGATGTGTTGATTGATAACACGGCAGGTTTTGAAACCCTCTCTTTCATGGATGGATTTTCAGGATACAATCAAATTCGTTTGGCAGAAGAGGATCAGGAAAAGACGTCATTCACTACCCCTTGGGGAACATATTGTTACGTGGTCATGCCGTTTGGGTTAAAGAATGCTGGAGCTACTTACCAAAGAGCGATGATGGCCATATTTCATGACATGATGCACATATATCTGGAAGTGTATGTGGATGACTTATTGGTAAAATCAAGGACCAGGATGGAACATCCAGAAGTTTTGGCTAAGGTCTTGCAAAGGTCCAGAGAGTTCCAATTGAAAATGAACCCGAAAAAGTGTGTGTTTGGTGTGTCATCAGGTAAATTGTTGGGGTTCATTGTGAGTAAAAGAGGGATCGAGATTGATCCCGACAAAGCCAAGGCTATCAGGGATATGCCGCCTCCCAAGAATTTGAGGGAAGTCCGAGGTTTAATCGGGAGGTTACAGTTTATTCGTCGGTTTGTGTCTCAACATTCACAAAGGTGTAGACCTCTCTACGAGTTGACCAAGCCAGGAGTAGAATTCCACTGGAATTCTAAATGTCAGAAAGCTTTTGAAGGGTTGAAGGAATATCTGGCTAGTCCACCCGTTCTCATTCCACCCAAACCAGAAAAACCTCTGATCCTTTACGTCTCAGTCTTGGATGACTCCGTGGGAGCCGTCCTCGCACAAGCTGATGAAGAAGGCAAGGAACGGGCAACCTATTACTTGTCCAAACTTCTCAATCCCTGTGAGCAGAAGTACACCGGCATGGAGAAAACCTGTGCTGCCCTCGTTTGGGTAGTGCAGAAATTGAAGCACTACTTCTTGGCTCACGAAGTCCACTTGATTGCTCGGATGAATCCTATCAAATTCCTTCTGGAGAAAGCCGTCCTTACGGATAGGCTAGCACGCTGGCAAAGTTTTCTCTCTCAGTTCGACATCACCTACATCCAGCAAAAGGCGATTAAAGGCTATGCCATAGCCGAGCATCTCGCTCACCATCCTCTTCCCAAGTTCGACCCCGTCCAATCAGAGTTTCCAGATGAGGAACTAATGTCCATCAACCAATCAGATGAGCCAATGTGGACACTATATTTTGATGGAGCTCTGAATTCTCAAGGGAAAGGAATCGGCGTCGCCCTCCTGTCACCGGAAGGCCTCACATTCCCATTGGCGTACCAGCTCAAATTTCCAGTTACCAACAATATAGCCGAATATGAAGCCCTTCTAGCTGGCCTAGGACTCGCTCATTCTTTACGTATCACTGAGTTGCGAGTTGTAGGTGACAGTCAGCTCATCCTTCGCCAGGTACTCACTAAGTATCGCACTCGCGATCCCAAACTCAAGCCATACCAAGAACTCACTGCTGCCTTTGCCAAACTGTTCACAAAACTGATCTTTGTTCATATCCCTCGTCATCAGAATATTCTCGCCGATGCCCTCGCCTCATTGGCATCATCCATAAGGTTCCCTCTAGGAAGATGGTTTAAGTCCATTTCCATCTACAAACTTCACGCCCCTGCAGTCGATGATGCTTCCTACGTAAACATCAAAGACAGGATAGCAAGGAAGATCCTGCAGGAAGATATCCTTGAGAAGAGGGAAATCATGTTGGCAGAGGCCGAAGAAGAACTGGCTGATGAAGAGAAACCATGGTTCTATGAAATTGTCAAATATTGCCAAGATCAGTCTTATCCTGAAGGGGCCACCACAGAGGACAAGAAAGCCATAAGAAGGGTGGCTCAGAAATACACATTGATCGGAGGTCTACTCTATAGGAGGAGCCTTACTGGTATTCTGTTAAGATGTCTTGGTGACGATGAGGTTTGGAAATGTGTAGAGGAGACGCACTCGGGTGTGTGCGGTGGCCACGTGAATAGTCAGATGCTCGCCAAGAAGATCATTCGTCAAGGCTTTTATTGGCCCACTATGGAAGAGGATTGTGCTGTCTATGTCCGTAGGTGTGTCAAGTGTCAACTTCACGCCGATAAAATCCATTCACCATCTTCCTCACTTCATCCAATATCCTCCCCATGGCCTTTCTCCATGTGGGCATTCGACATCATTGGTCCCCTAGGTGATCCCAATTCCCTCACCAAGCAGAAATCTTTCATCCTTACTGCGACGGAATACTTCACCAAATGGGCCGAAGCCGAAGCTTACGCGGAAATCAAGGCGTCAACAGTCTGCAAGTTCATCATGAAGAACATTCTCGCCAGATTCGGCGTCCCAAGCACGATCGTCACCGACAATGGGCCACAATTCATTTCTCAGGACCTACAGGACCTCTGCAAAAGGTACGCAATTGCATTGCATCATTCATCGCCTTATTACCCACAAGGTAACGGCCAAGCGGAGGCCACCAATAAAACATTGCTCAAAATCATCAAAAAAACCTGCGAGTCTAGTAAGTTTTCAGACTGGCCAGAAAAGCTTATCGAAGCCCTATGGGCCTATCGCACTTCAATCCGTACCCCCACCGGGCAGACTCCATTTGCCCTCACTTATGGTATGGAAGCGGTAGTCCCGTACGAGACTCTGATCCCTTCTCTCAGGGTACAATTGGATGAGGAATTTCCCCTCGACGATCGTCGTAATTCACTCCTCGCCCAGTTGGAACTCTTGGATGAGAAGCGGCTGGCCGCCGCCGAACACGCGCGTGTGTATCAAAATAGACTCGCTCGCTTTTACCAAAAGAAAGTCGTTGAGAGAAAATTCAAAGTCGGTGAGATGGTCGTAAAAAGAATTTTTGTCAAACCTGGAGGGCCGCGTTCTAAGCTCCAACCCAATTGGGAAGGACCATTTGTAATTCAAGCCGTGTACCCTGGCAACGCCTACAAGCTAGTCAACGCCGAAGGGACCGAGTTATCCCACCCTTGGAATGGGCTTTATCTTAAGAAATACTACCCTTAGCACAAAACAAAAAAAAAAGATGAAAAGATAAAAACATCAAAAACAAGGAATATTGAAAACCACTAAAAATATGGAAAATTCAAAATGCCGATGCCTGGCAGGCACCATGTAGTTAAGTCCCTGCATCTAAGCTTCATGTTAGGATAGGGCCCATTAAGGCTTGGTAGGCACCGGGTCTTGGTTTGCCAGAACCGTGGAGATCCCTGTCCGGCCACGTCGGCCTATGCTCGCTCGAAGGAAGCTAACATGTGTTCACTTATGTATTTTATTCAAAAAAAGTTGGTAGCATCACCTACGGTAGGGCCACACCTAGAAGATCTCCGGAAGCTGTAATCTTTATTCTTTTCTCTTCGACCAAATGAGACAGTCGGCGCCCTTAAAACGCTGAGCATGAGAAACCGAAACTCAAACCCCAAAGGCAAGAGTAGGACCCATTTCCTCGAGCATCGATCAGAGCACGAGAAGAGGGCAGTGTCCCCGCAGGCATACGAAGAGGGAGCCCACCAATGTCAAACGACTATATCTCCCTCACAGAAAGAAATACAAAATCAAAATCAAGAGAAAAGCCTGGTCGTGACCGTGCCTGGTACGATAAACGGAACCCCTCAAAGCAAAAGTCTGAATCCACAAAGGGGGGCCGTGGAATGTAAATGCTCGAGATTTGGTCCGAAGTTGTCCGAAAGGAAAGAGTTAATGGGCCCTTATTCGCTCGCCGGGTTAACGGCTTTGCCGGTCCTCTCAGGAGGTTTATCCCCTACGCTCTTCCTTCTCCCTCTAAAGATGAAGGTTCGATGGAGTTTCTGAAAGGTGAAAACTGCCCAGGGTCTGCGACCTTATTTTAATATACACATTTTGGTTGCCTACTTTGAAAAGCAAAAGCTATCGCTGCGAAGGAGTCTCTGTGTTTCTGGCTGGTCAAGACCCCTGTTTACCACCTTGATGTCTTCTTGTTTAACCTCGGGCTTAGGCCAATGCAAGCGCGTCACCTATGGGTACGACGGCGTCTGATTCCGGGTCAGCGTCGCGCGGTTGGTCGTTAGGGTTCCAGGGTGTTCCATCTTATACCATCTAGAGTTGTGAGGAAACAGACCCGGGTCGGGCAAATCATCTACCTCAAACACCTTTTGGGTGAATCCCTGTGGTCGGAAGCAACTGGGAGCCTAAGCATGGCATGACGGTATTGTCATCAGGGTAAGTCTTAGCCGGCGGGATCGTCATTCGAGGGGTCTAGAGGCCCAAATCAACCTAGATGTGCACTTAGGATACCTGGGAGGTTAGTAAGAAACCCCTGTCTCACGTAGGTTAGGTGCCATTTGGGTGCTTGCCGGGCGTTAGCAATAAAAAAATTGAAATGATAAAAGCAAAAAAAATAGAAAAGAGAAATGTACATATTTGCAAACAAAAAAATCTTTTTATGATAAAACAAAAAAAATGTCAAATATAAAAAAGAAAACAAATCAATTTTGCATGATTGCATTTACGTGCATCATCTCACTTTAATACCGCTTGCATTCGTGTGCTTGCCTGTCGCATTTATCATCACCGCATCTTTCCCTTGCCTTCGTTAAATAAAGGCTTGGCCCCTTGACCAGTTATCAAGGACAGTCACAGTGACCATTTGCTTATTGAGCAAGGGGCCAAGTCAGAACAGAAATTCTGATTTGTTTGTTTCAGTGATATGTGCAGGGATTCAGGTAACTGAAGCAAAGGTGAAAAACAAACAAACCGAACCTTGTTTTTATTCCAAAAAAACCAAAAAATTTACATCAAGTTCCGCCCTCTCTCTCTGCATTACTCGTCCCACTACTCTCCGGGCAAAACACTCTCAAAGGTGCTACCCAACTACGAAAAGCGGTACTCCTGCCGCTCTGTACTCCTCTTCCTATTCCCACATCCCGGCGTTGATCCGCGGAAGCAGCAGAGAAGCTACCAACACGAAAGCCACGCTCTCGTGCTCTTCGGTAGCGCTCCTCACCTTCTCTCAGCCACTGTTCAGCAAGACCAAGGCTGATTCGGAGTTCGAATAGTTGGGCCTCCATGGCCCTTCGTTCCTCCCTTTCAGTCAATCTGTTGGCTCTTTCTCTCTCTGCGTCTCTTTCTCTCTCTGTCCGTTCTCTCTCACGGTCTTCCCTCTCCAACTGGAGAGTGATCCTCAGTTCCATAGCATCCCTGGATGAGTCGTCATCAGGATGACGCCGCAGTTCCCTCTCCAGTTCTGCTATCCTAGCCTCCTTCTGCGCAGCTTGGGCAAGCGCTTCTTCCGTCTCCTTTTCCTGTCGAGTGTACCATCTCAGATACGCGATAAGGCGTAAACAAAGAGAACTCAACGCTGAAACTTTTACCTGTATACGAAGCATTCCTTCTGCCTCCGCAGCACGCTGCGTGGCGTGAGCAAGTTGCTCATGAAGCGAGTCAAGTTCTGAGGTGGGAATCCACAAGCTGGAAGAGGCACCACCTACTCCCATCGCTGGGGAGGCTGCGCCAATCTGGGCATGCTGCGACCATGTGAATTAGCAGCCAACATCTGGAATCTGGGGTTTTAACTAGGAACGTACTGTACACCTACCAAGGCGCTCGTAGCTCCGCGGGTATCGCCCAACTGTTGTTCCATCTCTGCCAAGCGAGTTCGTAAATTCGCTATCATGGCATCCCGGACATCCTGCAGCCTTACAAGTCAGCATTTTACCAGAAAAACCAAGAAAAGAGAAAGAAGAGAAGAGAAAAGGGGAAACCTACCTCCACAAGTCCCCGGGGTTGGAACCGTTCTGCGTACTTTGTCCTATATAGACGCAAATAGTCTTCGCTGTCCCGCGCCTGCGATTCTACAATCGTGCCACCCCGTTGCCAGTCTTCGTACTGTTCAGGGAACCGCACGCGCCAGTCAATGCAGGTCGCCGGTCCTCGCGTCTTTCTCCCGACACGAGGTGGCGCGGCCGTATCCACCCATTCCTGAGCCAGTCCTAAGGTTCTCATAACCAATCGTAGCCGGAGCGGCTCGATTTCATTCAGGCAGTGCATCCACAGTTCACGTCCGAACCGGGCACGACTTGCTAGAACCCACGGCTGGTCGGCATCGACCATGTCTGAGTAGGGTCTCCAGTTTACCATCGCTGCAGGGAACTCCTGTAGCTCTCGCCTCAGCACCATCAGTTGGTAGGTTAGGGGTGCCGCACTCATGATGGGTTCCCACCGCCTGGCTAGCGGCACCATCGCAGGTCGCCAATGTCGAGCTCTCCCCATGGGGAGGTAATAATAGCTCCATAACTGCTCGGCGCAGGTCATCAGTACCATGCAAAAACACAAAAAAAAAAAATATATACAAAACAAGCAAAACCAAAAAAAATACCTGGATGAATGGTGTGAAGCCACTCACAGTCATCTCACGATCCGTTTCTTGGAATAGGCCTGCAAACAAGTGTGCCAGCATGGCGGCTCCCCAGGCATAATACCCTACTCTTTCAAGGTCTGACAGCAGCTCCAGGAAGCAACATTGGATACCATCCCCTTTCGAGCTCAGTACCAATCTCCCCAAAAGGAAGAGGAGAAATCTCCTCAAATCTATGTTACATCTTTCCCAGTTGCCGAAATCTGTGCAATACACGGCGCGGCATCCTATTTCTATCCTTTCCATGAACTCTTCTGAGGATTCATCATCCCGCCGACGAGTGTCGGTGAGCCCTAATGCATCCATGAGGGACGCCCTAGCTACCGACCTATTTTTCCGACCATCCAGGTCCAGACCCAGTAACTTCTGGGCACCTTCTCTGTAGTCCGCGTAAGTGACTCCGGTCACTGCCTCGCCCTCTACCTTCAGGCTTGTGATCCGGACCACATCCTCCAAGCTGGGCACCATGTGCCCCCAGGGCATCAGGAATGCCCGGCTCACTGGGTCCCATCTCTCACACAAAGGTACCAAATCCCATCACGTCTAGCCTCGCCTTCTGAAAATCTGGGAGGCCCCTGTACGCCGCTACTACCAACTCCCACAAGATTTGTGATTTCATCACAACCTACACATACAAGGAATGGGGGTGAGGTTTGGTCACAAGAAAGGAAGAAAAAATGAGAAAAGGGCAAGAAAACTTGGCTTACGAGTTGTGATTGGGCCCTTTCGCTGAAGTGCCCTTCAAGGTCTGAAAGCCTTCTGGAACTACTACCACTGGACCTGCTTCTCTTCGAGGAATGGGAAGATTCGCCCTCCATCCAACTCTCGGAATTTTGAACTCCTCTTCTCCCGTAAGAACTTGTGCTCCTCGAGTTAGCTCTCAGGATAAAAGGGACAAGAATTTATAGAAATGGAAGGAGTGCGGGCCAAGATTGCCTCCATCACCTGTCGATGATAGCCCTCGCAATAAGACACCGGCCAAGCGGCCCCATGTGTCGCTTCACCGCTCGCACAGGGTGATTGACTGGACGAAGAATAGGACGAATAGCCCCTATGTTGTCTAGGGATACCCTATCATGTTTTGGAGGACGCCCGCAAAATTTGGCACGACATCCGGGAAAAGGAACTAGGGCCGTCAGTATTGACTTCGACGGCAGATTCTCGTGGAAAATGGTCACAACAAGACGTGATTCTCCGCTCGAGGCGGAGTCTCGACAGATCCGTCACATGGGAACAGTGCAGAGGAGAAGAAGTGTAGGGAAGAAGGAACGCACAAGAGAACAAATAAACAGCAGAAAATCAAATCACTCCATAAGCTGTCATAAGCACTACAATCATAGAGAGGTGACGGGTCCGCTAGCCCGCCAATCCTCACCATCACTCATCTCTCCGGGCACTCTCCTCCTCTCCCCCGAGGTGAGGGTCCCTCAGAAGCCTCCAGGATCCCCGTGCAGTAGCACCTGCCTCGCCTCTGGGCGCCTGCTCCGCAGCAGTGACTCGCTGCTCCTCCCCTGGCGTGGCGAAGAAGCCACTGGCGGCAAAGCGACCGGACTGGCGGAGTCGCTCCCCGAACTCTCGCGCTCTCTCGTAGCGCGTCTCCATCCCTCCTAGCCTCTGCACGACGGCCTGAAGGCCCAGCTGGAGCTCCCTCACTTGGGCCTCCAAGGCCCTCCTCTCGGTCAGATCCCGCTGTCGCTCGGACCTTCTCTCGGCCTTCTCTCTCTCTACCTCTCTCCTCATCATCTGCAGAAGAACCCTTAACTCCAGGATGTCTGGAGAAGGTCTCTCCTCACCACGGTGCCGCAGCTCCGCTACAGTCGCCACCCAGGCGTCACGCTCCTCTTCCGCCCGGGTCGCACGGGCCACCGCACCGGCAAGTTGCTCCCGGAGGGAAGCAATCTCGAGAAAAGGGGCCGAGGAGCTAGAAGATCCGCCAGCCGCTCCCACCGTCGCTGTCTGCTGGGCACGCTGGAACAAAATAAACAACGGCCGTCAGTGAAACTCCGAAATCTGAAGTTAAAAGGGCGGCACGTAACTTACCAGGAGCGACAGCTCATGTTGAGCGACGGCCAGTTGCCGCCTAGTCTCTGACAGCTGGGCGCGCGAGCCGCCGATGCCACGCGTGTCCCCAGCTTGGGGAAGCCCCGCGTAACTCTCTCTCTGCCGCCGCAGGAAGTCGGCACTGTCCTGCACCAGTACACCCCCTTGCTGTCCAGGGAGACGTACGGGCCAGTCCTCGAGCCTCGCCTTGCCGCGACTCTCCCTCCTGACGCGGCTCGGCTCGTCTGCACTCGCCCACTCATCGGCCAGGCCCAGGGTCCTTGCCATGTCCTGCACCAAGAAAGGGGTCCCATATCAGTCAAAAGGAACGCGTCCCCTGTCTAGGACGCGTCCATCATTTGAGTGCAACACTCTCCGAACCCTTTCCTCCTCGCCCGGCTCGCTTCAAAACCCAAAATGAATTAAAAGAGGAAGAGATCGGAGGACCTACCGGACCGTGTTCACCTCCTCCCACGCCATCGGGCCCCTCGGGTCCCTCGGGGGCCCGAAGCGGCCCTTCCTCCTCCATGGACGCCGTTCCGTGATCGGGCGCGTCCCTCCTTGGGCGAGGATTTCCTCGTCCCTCTCCACCTTCACCACGGTCGGGCCCACCGAACTCCATCGATCAAAAGAGGAGGAAGACGAAAAAGGGGCAAGCGCGTTTCGGCGGAAGGCGGGCTCGTTTGCGGATGAGGCACGGGAGAAGAAGGACCACCCGTCGCTTTAAATTTAAAATCAAGGATTAAGACGCGTCCTCGCGCCTGGACGCGCCCAAAAGGGGGGAAAGGAAACAAAATCCCCCCGTGCAAAACTTAGTTCCCCGCTGTTCAGAGCAAGGTCTCGCGAAGCACGCCTCAAAGGACAACTCAGTAAGTGTGGGAGAGAGAAAAGTACACACAACACAAAAGCCATTTCCATTTCATATAATAGCCGAAAGTACATCATACAGTGAGAAGGGTGACGTACAAGCAACTCTCTAACTCTCACCGTCACCCTCCTGGTCATCTCCTTCCTCCCTCCTCTGACGGAGATCCCTAGGGGGCCTCCGCGACCTCTGTGAACCCTGAGAAGCCGTGCTCGCCTCGCCCTGCGGTGGCACTCCAGCCTCGAAGGCGCGACGACGCTCCTCGGCCGAAGAAACCAGGTAGCTGCCCATGGAAAAAGAACCAGACTGACGAAGTCGCGCCCCGCGTTCCTTCGCCCTCTGGTACCGCTCCTCGCTCTCCCGAAGCCTCCCCTCCGCCGTGCCAAGACTCAATCGGAGCTCCAGCAGCTGGGCCTCTAGAGCCCTCCTCTCGGTCTGATCCCGCTGTCGCTCCTCCCTCTCTCTCTCTCTATCCCTCTCCCTCTCTCTCTCCACGCTCTCCCTATCCCTCTCCCTCTCCTCTCTCTCCCTCATCGCCTCTCTCCTCGACAGCTCGAGGGCGATCCGCAGATCCACTACGTCGCGAGGAAGCTCCTCAGCCTCCCGTCGCCGCTCCTCCTCTAGCTCCGCAATCCGGACGTCACGCTCTGCCACCCGGGCATCGCGCTCCTGCTCAGCACGAACAGCACGCGCCAGGGCCTCTCGGATCTCGGCCACCTGTCAAGGCACGCATGCACCGTAAGAGAACAGTGATAGAAGGAAAGTAGCTGAAAAGGGTCGCGGCCAAGCAAGCACTCACTCGAGCCTCGCGGTCACGCTCGGCCTCCTCAGCCCGAGCCACCGCGTACGCCAGCTGCTCCTGGAGGGCAGAAACCTCCGGAGGAGGGCCCCGCGAACTGGAACCCGCTCCACCAGCCATCGCGGCTGCCGCTGTCTGGTGGGCCCGCTGAAACACGGGGCAAACGTCAGTCAAAGGCTAAGCATCAAAAATCCAGGTCACAAAAAATGCATTGCATAAACTCACCAGGATCTCCAACTCCTGTCGGATGGCCACCAACTGTCGCCTGGCGTCCGCCAACTGGGCCCGCAGGTCGGCAATCATGGTATCACGAGCATCCTGCATTACACATAAGTTAGTATCCCATGCATACATATAGAAAGGTGGAGCAGTTTCATTTCACTTACCCCTGCCATACCACCCAAGGAGAGGCGGTCCCCGTACGTAGCTCGGTACCGTCTCATGTAGTCTGTGCTATCCTGTACGTGGGACACTACTGGGACCCCGCCCTGCTGCCAGTCCTGGTACTGTGCTGGGAAGCGCGTACGCCAGTCCACGATCTTCGCCTTCCCCTTGGTCTTCCGCCCAATGCGGGCCGGCGCATCTACGTCTACCCACTCCTGGGCCAGCCCCAACGTCCTCATGACCAGTCTAAGCCGCAGCGGCTCAATCTCGTTCAGGCAATGGACCCACACGTCCCGCCTGAAGCGAGGAAGACCCGCTACAACCCAGGGCTGGCCAGCATCGCCCATGCCCAAGTAGGGCCTCCACACCACCTGCATCACCATACATACATCATGTTAGTTACCATTCAGTCACATGCATAAACACAAAAAAATCATGCGCATCATACCATGGCCTCGGGATACTCGCTCAGCTCTCGACGAAGTGACGCCAGCTGGTAGCCGTGGGGTGCTGCAACCACGACCGGCCTCCACTGCCGCGCCAGAGGCACGGCCCTCCTGTTCCCATGCCTAGCCCTCCCCATCGGGAAATAGTAATAGCTCCACACCTGCATCCATCATACATCATTAGTACAATAATTGCATATTTAACTGTGAGAATGCATAAATAAAATGTTTACCTGGAGGAAAGGTGCGAAGCCGCTGACTGTCGTCTCCTTCTCCGAAGTCTGGGAGAGATCGGCAATCAGATGGGCAAGCAGAGCCGCTCCCCACGCATAGTGCCCCACTCTGTCCAGATCCGCCAAGAGCCCGAGGAAACGGCAGTGGATGCCATCCCCCTTCGTCCCCAGCAGAAGGCGGCCCAGGAAGAAGAAAAGAAACCTCCGAAGGTCTAGATCCACCAGCTCCCTCTCGCTCGGATCCTGGGTGAAAGCTGCACGAGCATCCCCCTCCAGTCGAGCCAAGAACTCCGCTCCAGTCTCGCTAACCCGCTGACGCGGGTCGACGAATCCGAGCGCCTCCATGATCTCCACTCGGCCGACTACCCTGCTGTCTCTATCAGTCACGCTCGTCTCTAACCACAGCAGGTCGAGGGCACTCTCTCGGTAGTCGGGGTAGGTGACCCCGCTGACTGCCTCTCCGTCAACTCGTAGCCCGGTGATCCGAGCCACGTCCTCCAGTGACGGCACCATGTGCCCCCAGGGCATCAGAAATGCCCGGCTCGGTGCGTGCCACCGCTCCCTCAGTGCCTGGATAAGAGGAAGGTCGAGCCGGAAGGGCTCGATCCTAAGGAAAGCTCCAAAGCCCATGGCGTCCACACGCGCCCTCTGGAAATCTGGCAGCCCACGGTATGCTGCCACCACCAAGGACCAGCTGATCCGGCCCTTCATCACGCCCTGCAAACCACAAAACCAACAAAGAACACATCAGCATCATGAACAGTAATAAACAATAACACTGTATATATATACTACCTATTCTCTTTATTTTATTTTTACTTTTAAAAATAAAAAAAATATAAAAAAATAAAAAAATAAAAAAAAAATTTTTATTTTCTTGTGGAGGCGTCCAATGCCCTGGACGCCTCCTCCCAATTTCCTTTTTTTTTATTTTAGAAAAAACCCAAAAATGGCCAAAACAAAAATTATTATTAATATATATATATTTATGGAGGCGTCCAAGGCCCAGGACGCCTCCTTATTTTTAATATTATTTTATTCCATTTCATTATTTATGAAAATTAATAAATAAATAAAAAAGGAAAAAGAAAACATGGAGGCGTCCAGGTCCCTGGACGCCTCCTTCTCTCAGTACCCGCCTCTCTCTCACAGCCTCTCGCACACCCGTTTTAGCCTATTGAACCACAGAGTGAGGATTCCGAGGTACTTACCGGGTCGTGATCATCCTCTCCCGCGTCACCAGCATCCGCAGCAGCCTCCGCGGCCAGGAGAGGCACCTCCATCCCCTCCTCCGCAGCAATCTCCTCTGCTGCAGCCTCCTCGGCATCATCCCTCAACCTCCTCGCACGACGAGCCAGTCGTTTTCGCTTCCCTGGAACCTGGCTCGATCCTCCTCGCTCCATGGGGACTAAGAATAGGTCGTCTGGGTGACTGGGTCGTCAGATTGAACAGTAAATGAGCAAAAGGGGGGGGGGGAGCCCTTAAATAGGAATTTCTTTTTTTGGGGCGTCCAGGCGCCTGGACGCCCCCATTTTTTTTATTTTTTTCAAAATTTAAAAAAAAAATTTGGGGCGTCCAGGCGCCTGGACGCCCCCAAAACAAAAATAAAAATAAAAAAAATAAAATAAAAATTTGGGGCGTCCAGACGCATGGACGCCCCTAAAACAAAAAATTAAATAAAATAAAAAAAATAATAGTTGGGGCGTCCAGGACCCTGGACGCCCCCAAAACAAAAAATAAAATAAAAATAAAATAAAAATTAGGGGCGTCCAGACAGTTGGACGCCCCCAAAACAAAAAAAATTAAATAAAATAAAAATAATAGGGGCGTCCAGGCCCCTGGACGCCCCCCATAATAAAAAATTTCAAACAAAAAAAAATATAATATATTTATATAAGAATATGTATATAATCCAAACAAAATAAAAAACACAAAGAAAAAGAAAAAACCATAAAAAAAGATAATAATTATGGGGACGGGGGCCCGAAACATCCAAGTGCCAAATTTTATTCCATCCGAAAAGCAGAGTGAACTACATCAGGGGCTTAGGCGCTTTAGGCCTTAACTTCCCCAGTTCGGTTACATAAGCCCTCCACGGCTCGCATTCTTCCACCACGTGCGCTAACGCCTTTCCCGCAACACTTGTCTTCCAGGGTGCTTTAATGGCCTTCGCTTCCTTCGCGTCCGCTTCAGTACCCAACTCCCTCTTCTTCAAGGGAACGATGCCAGTCGGTGGCGGGAACGAATGGCGTGGGATGCCAATCTGCAGGCAGCACCGATGCGCGTTGTAAAGAACAAACTCGGTCGCGCCGATCAGTTGAAGATCGACTTCGGGAGAAGGCCTCATGAGGAGATCAAGCGAAAGCAAACATGCCGGTGCGCAAGTGAAGAAGCCTTGTGTCACGGTGCGGAAGTGAGACCGCCAGTCTTCGCGTTTCTTCAGCCACGGAACGCGGTTCACTACAGTACCACCAAAGCCTAACACGTCGGCTATGTGGTGAAGCGGGCTTTGTTGGAAGAGCTTCGAAACGGTTGGCATTCCCTCGCGGTGGTCGAATTTGAAATGCAAATCCAGCCAGCAATTCAAGACAAGTGCACAACCAAATGGAGGCTTACCCATGCTCGAGGCGGTAAGGCCGCTGTAAAGATAGGCGAGGACGGCGGGTCCCACCCTCTTTCCACGCCAGATCCCGCAGATAGCACCCAGTTGGTCTTCCTCCACCATGTTGTCGGTATAAGGGAACAAGAGAGCACCCGCCAGACAAATGGTGAACCCCTTCATGATTCCCTCCAAATAGTCATCGTCTGGTGACCCTCTCAGGGCGTCATGACCCACTCCGCGAGCTTTTGGAGATCGATCCCCTTCTGAGTACGGACCTTTCTAGCTGCGTCGGGCGGCATGAAGCTTCCAAGGACGCTTTCAGAAGTACCCCGTGTCAGCATCCGCATAGCCTTCACCTTCCCGTCACTCTTGAATTTCTTCAGACCAAGCAGAAGTTCCACCTCCTCGAGGAGGATGGTCACCTCGAAGGTCGGGAAGATAAAAGTGTGGGTCTGGGGATGCCAGACCTCCACTAGCGCGCCCATAGCCGCCCAGTCCATACGAATCTTCTCGTAATGCTTGGCATGAATAAGGAGCCCCTGCAGATGCCACTTCGAGAGTATGGCCCTCATGCCAATGGAGATATTGGAAGTCAGCCTTGAAAGCCATGGCAGCTTGGAAAACTTCCTCGGGCCTGGGAAGAGTGGATATGGCTGGAGAGGAAAGAAGAAGAAATGAAGGAAGTAAGAAGAAGGTTCACGTGCAGAAATTTGAAAAGAGTCAGCTTACCATATGCGACATGATCGTCCCACTCAGATGACCCTCGAGGTCGGAAAGTCGCCTAATCTCGCTGCTAGGCTTGCTCCTCTTCATAACGCGGGAAGACTCTCCTTCCATCCTGAGATCTCTAGATTCTCCTCTCCTTCCTCTCCTGAGCTTCCAAAACCCACCTTGGTGCATTTGAATGAACTAGCCTAAGGGGAGTTCTTATAGGAAGGGAAGGGTGCTACAGGACAGAACATGTCACATCAGTGGTCATTGTCAAGATTTTGTCTGGATCTCCTTTGAACTGTGGTGCGATTCTACTACCTTTTGATGTTGCTAACCTTTGCTGGCCTGTGCAGGTTTTACTAACGGACGTCTTTGTCCTATCTCCTGTCCCACCTTTCATTGGTTGGTCCCACCATGTCATGCATCATAGTATATGATACCTACGCTACTAGAACATGTCAAGGACCTTGCGGCCCGAACGAATCTGGGATTTGAGTTCCCCTTCAACAAAAACGGTGATGATCCCGGAAGAGTTTGGGTTGTACGGATAGGCCGTCAATTTGTGATAGAATGGGACGACGGTTCCATTCAGTGAGTTGGTGCGCGGATAAACGGGCCCCAGCCCAGTATCAGCCCACCGGGTCGGTATCCTGACCCGTTCTTCACAAGTTGACAATATTATCCTTGGCTATTTTCTATTTTTGTTTGTTTTAAATTTTTCTTTAAACCCAGCATGCATTCATATAGGACTTTGATTTATCGCGGAAGATCATTCAAGCGATTCGATTGTGAAAGCCGTTGTGTTTCAATTCCTACAAATATGAGATATTCCACTCTGAATGAAATACTGAGTTTCTTTGAGACAGCCCTACGCTGCTCTTCCAAAGGAGACCCTTGTTTGGACAGACCCTCAGATATTCCTTTACCTTTTTGACCCACCTTGGCCGCAGCACTTCCACATTGGCTGGTAACCGCTCCCCAAAGGTGAAACCTCCGGTTTATGACCCAGGTACTTCCACACCGAGAAGTTGGTCTTCTTTTGTTTCGTGCCTGAGTACACATCTCACCCTCCCTTATTTGATCTCCGTCCAAGCAATCGTCAATATTTGAAAGACCTCCTTCAAGGTCGCCTCATTGAAACTTCAGGAAAGATTCCAAACAGTAATGTCACAAGCGTGTCTCATCACACCTTGGCATCAACTTATCAGTCCGCTCCCACTCCATTTCACTCCACTTCGATACCATTCCACTACGTATCGCTCCCTTGCAAAGCAGACGCCAAGGCGGGGCAGCTGTAGACACGCCATTCCTGACGTCTCCTGAGAAAGTCTCATATTACTATACAACGTCCCGCGACGGCTTACGCGTTTTGAATCACTTGAGTGCTTCCTTTTCTTGAGTCTTCTTCCGCCCTTTTCGGCATCCGGAATCGTCTCGTCACGGCATTCGGACGGCATCAACACCAGTCGAACGCATCAGGAGGATCCGGAACCAAGAAGGATATCTGCCGGACGGCCACCGACGCCCGATCCAAGGACCCGGGTGGGTCTTAATGGGGGCGTCCAGGCCCCTGGACGCCCCCATGATTTTAATTTGTTTTATTCTTTTCTAAGGGCCCCAACACCAAATATAAAAATATAAAAAATATATATATTTATGGAGGCGTCCAGGACCCTGGACGCCTCCATAAAAACAAAAATAAAAAATAAGTGTAAAATGCCAGTTGGCATAAAAAAACAAAAAAAATATAAATAAAATTATATATATATTAATGGAAGCGTCCAGGTCCCTGGACGCCTCCATAAAAACAAATAAAAAAATAAAAATGCCAGCCTTGGCATAAAAGACAAAAGAAAAATACAAAATAATAAACTTTTGGAGGCGTCCAGACCCATGGACGCCTCCATCAACTCACTCACGGGCGCCGCCCACCGAACGACGGGTTGTCGTGTGTGAAAAAAGCCAAATTTAGAGACGTCCAGCTGACTGGACGCGCCCATTTTTGAATCACGAGGCGCCGCTCACAAAACCACGCGTTGTGCCAAACCGCGTGCGGCCGTCGTCGGTTTTCGGTGGACCTGTTAGAGGCGTCCGGGACCCTGGACGCCCCCATAAAAGTATTCTAAAAAAATCAATAAAAATAGAATAAAATATTATTTCGGCCCTGATGGAGGTGTCCAGGGTCCTGGACGCCTCCACCTTCCGGAGCTCTATAAATAGAGGCCCACCCCCTCAGTTCTAAGGGAGCTAAGCAGTGATCCGATAGGCTGCCGGAGCCCAGAGGCTACGGAGTCATTTTTCTAACCCGTGGGTTCTTTTGTAGGTGGAGGTTCTGCCGGCTTCTCGGGTGCTCACGCTCGCGAGAGGAAGGTCGTCTTCATCCACCGCGCTTCCACGTCGTCCCCACGCTGCCGGAGCTCCGCCGGATTTCACCCTCGGCTCATCCAATAAGCCTTTTCTTCCCCTTTTTCTCCATAGTCCTTTACATTCATCATATTGCATCATCTATCCCCCTTCACAAGGGGGCCTCTTCTCTTATACTTCTTACATCCATCATCTCATTTTCCTCCTACTCGAGTCCGAGAGGGGTTTAAAAGATAACACCAACCAGGTGTGTGTCTTGCCATCATTTCGTTATTTTTATCGCAAGGATTCGAATACTACACCTCCATCTTTCTAATCCACTTGTCATTTATTTGTCGTTGTCTTGCAAGGGTACCCGAGGAAAGCCCTCTCCGTCGGCCGGCCGGAAGGAGAGGAAGAAGCAACCCGCCATCTCCCGCTCTTGAGGTAGGCGCGATCACCTTCTTATTTTGGGGTCTTTTGGCCCCTGGCGATCACATCTTATCATCGAGGCCGCGGCGAGTCACTTCCCCAATGGCCGTTTAAATTTCTGTTTCCTATATTCTCTTTATATTTTGTTATATATTCTGCTTATATCATCGAGGCCGCGGCGAGTCACTTCCCCAATGGCCGTTTAATTTTCTATTCCTATAATCTCTTTATGCTTTGTTATATTCTGCTTATATCATCGAGGCCGCGGCGAGTCACATCCCCAATGGCCGTTTAAATTTCCGTTCTTATATTCTCTTTATATTCTGTTATATTCTGCTCATATCATCGAGGCCGCGGCGAGTCACTTCCCCAATGGCCGTTTAAATTTCTGTTCTCATATTTTCTCTATATTCTGTTATATTCTGTTCATATTCTCGAGGCCGCGGCGAGTAACTTCCCCAATGGCCGTTTCAATTCTTGTTATTTAATTTTTGCATCATTCCCGTCCCCCCGAGGTCGCGGCGAGTCACTTCCCGCTATGGCCGTTTAACCCCCATATTTTGCTATATCACGCTTGTCCCGCTCGCCCCGCCGGAGCAATCTCCCGTGGTGGCCCCTTCTCTCTTTCCTCTCATTTCTGTGTTGCAGCAAACAAACACCCAACAAAAAGAGGAGCCCGCGCGCTCTCCGCTTCTTCCTCTTCCCCGCTCTACTCCGAACCGCGTGACGTCGCTCACAGGATCTTCTTGAGGTGTCTGACTATTCGGTCGGCGGCCCGCACCTTGAGTAGTTTTATCTCTTCGACCTTGCCGCGCCTGCCCCCATCTTGAGGCTGGGGTGTCAGATCAGGGGATGCCTGCTTTGTGGGTTCTGTTGCAGCCTGTTGAGCCGACGGAGCCTGTTGGGTTTCCTCCATTTCTCTCATGAATTCGGCGAGGTTTGGGACGCCGCTAAATTTTTCTTCTGGCTGAGGAAGAGTCGCCGCCGGTGGAGCTTGGGAGTTGCCTGCTTCTCAGGTCGAAGGAGACCCCCGGGAGCGCGTCTGCCCCTCTGCTCGGGCTAATAGGAATTCGGCGAATGAAGGGGTGCCTTGGCTCCTGGCCCCTTTGGGATAGAGACCCGACGGAGGAGGGATCTCGGCGCCTCGGACCTCAGGGTCGGGAACCTAGTAGGGTTGTTCCCCCCTGAGCATGATGTTGAGGTTATCCTGAGGAGGGCGCCCCCACTTCCTTCCCGACTTGGTGGCGTGTTGGGAAGTGGAGACTTCGGCTTGACTCACCTCCGTCGGCTCATGGGGTGGCTCTTCTTCTTTCTCTTCCAGGGAGAGGGCAATGTCGAACAGCGCCGAGAGGGTGCTGCAGGAGATGACGACCTCCCTCTTCTTCTTGCCCCTGGGTCTTCTCTTCTTCTTCTTCTTTTCTGCTGCAGCGGATGGCTGCTCTTGGGGAAGTTCACCCCACAGGGGAGGCTCTTTCTCTTCTTCAGCTTCTGTCCCTGGAGCCAGTTCGAGTGATTCGAACTCCTCCCAGGGGACATACTCCTTCAGCTCCACGGGCCGGATTTCGGGCTGCTCATAATCTTCAAGCCCATCAATAATAGCCTGGAGTCATTCAACCGCCGGGCTGGTCTTCTGATGCATCCGCAGTGGGACACAGCTCTTTTTGTTGTGAGCGGGCCGCCTCATGACTAGCCGAGGGGCCGTGTCGTGGCAAACCGGGCTCGTCGGGGGTGGTGTAGGCAGGGGCGTCACATCCCTTAGATGAACTCCTGGGGCGGGCCGAGGGACGCGTGCTCTTCTATTCTTCCTGGGCGCAGTCTGCCAATCCCCTTCATCTTGAGCCGGGACAGTGATAAAAGTCTCATAAGTGGCGCGGGCGCAGGCCTCCGCCCACTCCTTAGGCAGCTCCTGGTATAACGAGACCATATTGGCGGTTGAGGTTATGCTGGGCAACTCATGCGGCTGCGGGGGGTCTACCTTATGCTCCCCCATGTCCAGCTCCACGTTCTTGATTAGGGATTCAAAACATCCTTAAAGACATAACAGTCTTCAATGGTATGCCCGAGCATCCGGTGGTACAGGCAGAAGCGCGGGTCATCTTTCTTCTTTAGGTCACCGGGCCACTTCGGCTCTGGCAGTGTAATTTTGTCGTAGCTGGTTGCCCATTCGAACAAGAGCTTGGACTTGTCCCGAGAGAAGGAATATAGCTTGTTTCTCATCTTCTCCCTTAGTGAGGGGCCTTCCCGCCGTTCTATGGTTCTGGGCGGAGGAAGGCTGGCAGCCCCCTTGGCTTTTTCCTTCTGTTTCTCAAAGGCCTGGAAATCTAGTGTGTGCACCTCAGGGGGAGCTGGCTTCTTCTCGGCCTGCCTGGCCCTCTGGCTTGACATGGCCGGGGTGGAGGAGTATCGGGCCAGAAATGCCTCGATCTCTGCTACCACATTGTTCAGGCGGTCAAATGTCTTGACCTCGGTGCCAATCATTCTCTCCAGGATATCTTTTTTCAGTTTTTGTTTGTAGATCTGCACCGCATCCTCCTGGTGTGGGGGACGCCTGCCCCTCATGCTGAGGTTTCTCCATCTCTTGATATAGTCGAGAGCCGACTCATCATTCTTCTATCTTGTGGCATAAAGTTCTGCCACAGTGACTTCCCGTTCTGCAACATAGAATCTTTCTTTGAACTTCTTCTGCATGTCGGGCCAGTCAGCAACCGATCCGGGTGACAAGCTGGAGTACCACTCAAAGGCAAGCCCGGTGAGTGTCGAGCCAAAGAACTTCAGGAGATAGGCCTCATTAGCAGCCAAGTCCCCCATGACATTCACATAATAAGCAATGTGCTCCCTGGGAGACCCTTGCCCATTGAACTTCTCAAACTTCGACGGCTTGGTGACGCCAACCGGCAGCTTCTTGGTGGCATAGTGAGCCGGGTAGGGCACCCGGTAGACGTCAAACGGCGTCTGATCCCCGTCACCTCTCTCGGCCAGTTTCATGTCTATCATTTGTTCAAGCATCAACCGGCTAACTGTTGCCGGGTCGACCGGACTCGGATAGAAATGAGCGGGTTGCGCGCTCAGGGTGGCCAACACGGTCGCCCGGGGGGCCATGGGGGACCCTTGGGAAGGTGAGGCCTGTGGTGGGGCCGGTGCCGTGTAATGCACCTGCTGCGAGGGCGTGCCCCCGAGGGGGTTAAGGGTTGCTGGAAGAGCTACTTCTGAAGACTGCCCCCTGTCCCTGGGTGCTTCGGGTAAAACCTCGGTCTGCCATGACACCGGGGGTGGCGTGTTCCGCTCATTCAATTGCTTTTTTAGTGACTCAATTTCTTGATGGAACCGTTGTATCATGAGCAGCATTGCTGGGTCAGCGGTGGGGAGACTGGGCATGCCCCCTGTCTCTTCGACCGGGGCGTCCTCGGATGATGTAGAGGGTCCGCCGCTCGTGTCACCGGTGGTGACCACATTGGCCGTGAGGGCCGCAAGGGGCTCTTCAGGGAAGGTCCCTTTGGCGCCTGTCAGTGTCGCGCTGCCCGCCGCTCTCCCTCTTCTAGTAAGGGGTCCTGGCCTGGCGGCAAGTCTGGCCATTTCTTCAGGATCGGTAGGCAAGGCCCCATACCGACCGTGAACTCCTGCCATATTGCAGGTGAAGGTTTGCCATCTCTTGTTTCTCTTCGTCGCCCTCCTGGACGATCTTCCCGGGAACACCAGCCTGTCGAAGACCAATCGTCGGGGCGGCGCTTCCTCCCGGACAGGGGACTGGCGCGGCTCCTCCGAGCGGTTCCTCGACTCCGCACTGGGTGCGGGTCGGGTTCCTTCCTCCTGGAAAGCGGAGGCCACTACCCCCAGCAGTCTCTGGCGGCCGGCGGGGTTGCTACCCGGGCCTCAGAGGTAATTCCCCATAGCCTGCTCGATCCCCTCCCACTCCTGGTCAGGAAGAGCGGCAAGTGGTTGCGTGCCGACAACAGCGGCGGGAGGGGAGTAGGCCCTGAGTGCCGAGCGGGCAGCATCGTGTTGGCGCCCACGGCGACGGCGGTGGACATTCTCGGGCGGCCCCGGGATGACGGGTGCTGGTTGGCGGATTGGGGTCGGCAGCTCGACCCTTTCACCTCCTCGGGCCCTCCGCGGGCAGAAGGTGCCAGATCCCGCCTGGGCGGGTGCAGTGGGCTGGGCCTCCTTGGGGACCCAGACTTGTTTCAGTTTGGCTGGCCTGTGAGCCGGCGCAGCCTTTGGTGATGCGGCCACAACGGCGGGCGTCACCTTCTCCTTCAGCTTCTCCAGCCCCTGGAAAGAGTTTCAGACTGGGACAGTCGGGACGACGGAGTCCGGTGTTGCCCTGGACCTCTTCCCGTCCAGGCGGACTCGGAGGGCCCCGACAGTCATAGTTTTCCCGGAGTTGGACATGCGGCGCCCAGAACCAGCGCCGGCGTTGCTCCTCCGGAGCCTTCTTCGGTGGGATGCCGACCCTTGATGGGACGGGCCGGTGGTCTGGTGCACGTAGTGCACGTTGCAGCTCAGCGTCGTCGTCGGAACGTTGTTGTTGTTCTTGGCCATAGCTCGGCCGACAGCAGCTTCAGTGGCCCCCGGAGTGGGAGCGTTGGTCTAGGGCTCCTCAGGTGCTTTTACGTCGAGGATGTTGGTAAAGGCCACCCCCAGGAAGTTTGGGAAGCCGACGGTGGGAGGGAAGCTCCCGAAGTTGAGGGGGACCGCCAGGTAGCCGCCTCGGACATGGTTCTCCACGACTTGAGGGCTGCAGATGACAGCCATCATCGGCACCATGATGCAATTCTCTCCTGCATTGAAGAAAGTAGCACAATTAGTGTTACAAGAAGGGGGCAGCAGGGCCCCTAATTCCGGCAAAGAGATGAAGGGTGGATAGGTCCCACCGGGCGTGACAGACTTGTGGACGCACTTTTATTTTAACAAGTATTTTTTTTCTCGTCTGTTGGTTTATTGAGTGCGTGGGCGTGCCAGTCACCGGAGTGACAATTTATTCGGGCCCCGAAGAGCCCATGGTGCGCTCGACCTGACTTCGTCAGACGATTGTATGGTTCGTGTCAGGACCAGATCCCGTCATGCCGTAAAGGTCACGACGTCATTTATATCCCCCATACGAGGGAACACCCTTGATTAATTGCCGAAATTAGGGGCCCTGCGGCCGAAAAGAATAATACTAATTGCGCGAGAAAGGGGCAGGAATAGATCACACTAAGGATTGCATCCGGACCACGAGCCGTTGGCCATGTCGGTCACTTGTGGACCTTTTCATGTTCGGACACGGGTCCGTGATAGAAACGCGACGGAAAACTGGGGCGAATCCGTTCAAATGCCTGCCGAATGCACGGTAATTTTAATAACGGCCCGGAAGGACCCGAGGGCGAGAAATGAATCCGGTCTAATTGGGATGTCGGCCCAATACTAGGTCGGGGCCTGGTCATATCGGGATGATTCCCAAGATCCGGGCTCGGCCTGAGAGGGCGGCATTATTGTTCCTTTTGTCTCGGGTCACGGGGAGAGATGGGGCTGCAATGTGGACCCTAGCATTTTTTATCTGGGATTTTCTTAGTTGTATATTCCTCTCTTTCCTCCGCTGTTTATTACTTCTTTACGCATTTTTCCTGAATGATTTGTTCCTCTTTTATTTATTACTATTATTATTATTTTCTTACCCCCCCCCTCTTACTGTTGTTATCACTGCTACACATTTGGCGTCCTTTAATTAGCATAATTTTTATTAATTCATTTGCTATCTTTATTGTTATTACCATGCTATGCATATATGTACATACATATAGTGTACCGGCGAAAGGAGGGTAGGGCGTACCGGGGAAGGCGTTGAGGGAAGTGTGCCGGCGATAGAAGAAAGTGTGCCGGTGAAAGAAGGTGAAGGTGTACCGGTAAAGGGGGAATAGGGCAGTGAGCGAGGGAGAAGGGTGTACCGCTAAGGGAGGTGAGGGTGTGTGCCGCTGGGGTTGGAAAAGGGTGTACCGGTGGGGGCCCAGAGGAGGTGTACCGGTGGAGGAGTGTGGTGGTGGGAGTGTACCGGCGGAGGTTGGGACAGGCGTGATGAAGGCCCACTAATCTGTTATTCATTTTAAGGCTTTTCTTTTCTTCTTATCTTAATTTTCATGTACTTTTATATGAATTTCTCCTTTCCTTTATTCTGTTCAGCCTCTTTGCCGCAAATCGGACGTTCGGTCTACCGTGTCGTTGATCGGTTCAGTTCTCATCATGCTACCGGCAGCGTCTTGCATAGTTGGAAGAATTTATCATTGATCATTCCATTCGTTTGTTGCTTCCTTTTGCCTTTTTAACATTTTTTTGTTATTTTCTGACAAAAATTCGGCAGCATCTCCCCTTGACCCGAGCGTAAGGGAGATAAAGGGAACGCGCCCACATGGAGTGGCGGAACCCGACAACTGGAGGTGGGTGCCCGGAGGCGGCAACATTTTTATAGAACCTCGAAAAACTCGAAGAAAACAATGAACGGAAGACCTCTAAGACTAGACAGGGTGGGCTGGGGTTGGCCAAGGCGTACCGACCAAGGACGAGCACAGGGTGTGCCGGGCTAGGGAGACTAAGGGCGTACCGCTGAGGCACAAAGGGGGAAGGTGTACCGCTGGGGGCTATCACAGGTGTGCCGGCCAAGGTACCAGAAGGGTGTGCCGCTGAGGGCCACTGTGGGGTGTACCGGCCAAGAGCCAAGAGGGCGTGCCGGAGAGGCATTAGGCTGAAGAAATCAATGGTTGATGTGACACGACCTAAGGGTGTACTAGTAACAACCAAATGAACCTTGGACCTAGACTTGCAAGCCCACTTTCAAATTGGCGGACTCGATGTTGGCGGACCGATATCGCAACACAACCCTTTTCCCGTGGTGACTAAATGATGGTAGGGTGGATTTGAGAGTCTAAACCATGCTGCTTAGGGTGATTGACTTGGCCAATGAGTTCCCCTCCCTTGGATCGGAGCACCCACATCAGTGGGGCGGACGCCGTGCCTTGAGGGTACGGGGGTCTCTCCTCACTCAATCCGCGGTGGCCACTCGCGATCGGGAATCACGGGATCGGGCACTCTCTTCCTTGCCGGCTGAACTAAGAGATGATACTAATAAAACACAAATATTCAGGGAGGGTTCAGCTTATACCTGACCGGTGTGAGGACACCGGCCCCGAGTCGGAGACGTGGGCGAGCGGGGAAGCGTGGGTTCCCCACACGCCGCGCCGGGGAAGCTTGATCTGCCCAAACAAAGTACACCACTACACCTCTCGCAGGAGGGGGATCTTGGGGTGGGGATTAAAGCAATTACAAATAATACTACCTCCACGCAGGGAGGGGCCTTCAGCCGGCCAAGCGGGATGGGGAAGGCGAGGCAAGAACAACGACTAATAGTGGATGCCGAGTCTGCCAACTGTCTACGAACAGAGACAGTGGGTTGGTGTTGCAGCTATAGATTCCACTCACGAATTTTGCTGATGGCGAGGTCAGTGGCAAAAGCTTCGTAACAGGAAGGGGAATGCTTCAGAATTTTTTTGATTTCTTCTGGAGAAGCTACCGATCGGGGCAGAAGATGGAACAGGACCTCTGTTTCTCGGACTAGCAGGGACTGACTTACAATAGTAGGATGCAGAGGGTACTCCGGCCGCTCCCGTTGTTGAAATCAGGCGCCGTCAGAGTCGTTGGAATCGTAGTCAAGTTCTCTTCGCAGAAAAACCGACGGGGAAGCCTTCTGATGTCGGGGGAGGTCTGAGGACGCCAAACACTGCTGACAGGTCGAAGCAGACTGTGTTGTAGCAGAGCGACGCAGCAGAGGGAAAAAAATGGTAACTTCGGCCACCGGAGGCCAAATGGAACTCCGCTTCCTGATTCTGAAAATAGACAGGGAGAAGTAGAACTTTGTAGAAGAAATGGTAGACTGATTCCTCCGAGGTTTGACGTGGCAGGACTCTCAATCCGGTTCTGTTGCTCAGCAGGATCTGTTCCGCGCAGTCAGGGTAGAACGGAGTTTCTGAACAGCCCCGAGCTCCGATGAAGACGAAACCACTTCTGTTGCGAAGAAGACCCGGAGACGCTTCCAACGATGGCTCTTGTGTCTTCAAACTCGTCCGGATGGCATCGTGGTGGTCGCTGCAACAGACTGATTTGTCCGTAACCTGTGGACAGCAACCTGCAGCTCTTGTGTTGGCTTCTAAAGAAGGAGATGGGGGAGGTGTATGTATGAGAGGGGTGATGGGGTGGAAGAAGTAGTGTGTATGGAGGGATGGGGAATGCTAATGGAGATAGGAAGAGGATGGGAGGGGCAGTGGAGCAGGTCCTCAGCTGGAGGTAGGGGAAGGTGGAGTCAATGGAGGTGAATGGAGGGAGATGAGAGGGGCGACCAAGACTAGAAGGGGGGAGAGGGGGGCGGCCAAAACATGGAGGAAAGGTGGATTTCAAATTTGAATTGGCCTAGGGAGGTGGAGGGTTGTGTGGGAACTAGTGGCATTGCATTGGGAGGGAAGAGATTATGTTGGAAGTGGAGGAGATGCCACCTAGGGACAATGGAAGTGGAGTAATGGCAACTTGGGGAAGTGGAGGGGTATTGAATGAGGTGGGTAGCTAGTGGAGGTGGTTGGGGAGGGGAGGAGAGTGAAGGAAATTTGAAATTGGGGTTGGAGGAGAGAGAAAGAGGGGTGAAATAGAGAGATTAAGAGGGGAATGGGTGGGGAATCTCTCCCCTAGGGTCTCTCACCCAAAAACTAGAGGAATCACTCCTTAAACTAGATTTGAACACTCAAATAGAAGGCTTTGTATTCATTCATTCATTAAGTTCAAATGGAGGAAATGGGGTCCTATATATAGGAAACCCACATTTCTACAAAAGACCCTGACAAAAGACTCATTGACAAATAACCGAAGGGGTAGGGGAGCTCATTGGGCTAAGCCCGAAGAAATAGGCCCAATTAGCACATTACACATTCTAATGACACTAAAACATAGGAAAATAAATGCTAGACCTAGGGACATGACTCTAATAAAATTAAAGTTACATCAATGACTCAAATAAAAATTACATTAGACTCAAAATTAAATGGCTAGACCATGCCAGATGAAATAGGAGGTGATGTTCTCATCATACTCCCGGGGTGCGAAGAACTCGACTCCGTTGAGTAAGAGTCTTTCCTAGCTCACCCATGTCTCCACCATCGTGGTCGGCCCTTCAACCTCATAAGATACTGCTGGATTGCCCTGCTCCTGATGGTGTCGTTATGTTCAACCAGTATCAAATCTTTGTGCTCATGCCGGGCTCTCAAGGTTAGAAGGGGATTCTTATTGGTGGGGTCACTCTTAAAGGGGGGTATGGGCTCAATATCCTCGCTAGGTGCCACCGCGGGGCCGTTGCAGGGCACAAGGTCCGCCACACTACAATGAGGGTTGACCCCACATTCCTTCAGAAGGAACAACTCATTGGCATATATACTCAATCGCCCCAAGACCTTAAAGGGTCCAGTCTCTCGATCCCTGAGCGTAGAGGTGACTCTACGGAAGAGCCTCTTCATCCTGACCATCAGATAGTCACCCTCTTGGAAGTCTTGGTTTCTTTTGCAGGTATCAATTCGCCTTTGACAAATCCTTTTACCTTTGATGATGGGCCTGCAAGTATGCAATCCTGAGACATAGTTGGTGAATGCTAGCACTCTATTGGATGTTGGGGGTCCCGGGCACCCAAATGTGGACCTAGCATGTCTAGACTCCCTATGAAGATTAGTGAGGATAGGAGGGCCTGGACCTCCAAATGTAGCTCTATCATGCAAAGGGGTGGCAAATGCCAGGGGACCCGGACATCCAAGAATGCACCTATCATGCTTAAGACTCATGATGAATGGAGGTGGACCATTACATCCGAAAATGGTCCATTCATGCTTCCTACTTGACATGTGGGTGATGTGAATGAATGGACCCGTCTTATGAATCATGCCAAGTGATGTGTTGTGCCAAGACTTATGCATTCCTATCCCAAAGATGACTTCCATGTGTATGGGTGTGGGATGGCCTTTGAACTTCCATGTGAAAGGGTCAAAAGGATCTAGGAAGG
The DNA here is from genome assembly GCA_022559845.1 of Amorphophallus konjac. Lineage (NCBI taxonomy): Eukaryota > Viridiplantae > Streptophyta > Magnoliopsida > Alismatales > Araceae > Amorphophallus > Amorphophallus konjac. The sequence goes on along the minus strand of CM040124.1, from coordinate 27,383,627 downwards.
TGGGCATTATGGAGAGGGGCTCTTCCTTGCTTCCTAGGCATATGGTATCGCATGGGTAACTCGGCTCCCATTGGAAGGGATCAAAGGGGTAATGGACTGGGCTTCCTAGAGGAAGGAACTCTATGTCCACATGGTCTACGCATAGTGGGTCATCCTTCCCTAAGGTAACTGGACCAAGGTCTTTAGTGGGCCAGTCGATCAAGGTACTTGGGATCTTAATGGTAGTGGAGTGGACCATGATGGGTTCTTCATCCATGGGGAGAATGAGAAGGAGGTCACTAGTGTAGCAACCAATGGTGAAGACTGAGGTGATAGAACCATCACATGGGTGGATGAGACTAAGTCTTCTTGGGTGGGCCGCTCCTATGGTCAATAAGCAAGTCAACTTTAGTTGCCATTCTAAACCCTTGAGGAGATCATCCCAACCATTTACCTCATAGTAGGATTGGAATGTGGTGTGATAGGAGTTAATGGGTACTAATTGGAAAGGGTGCTCCATGGTTGGGGTTTGAAAGTACAAGGCATGAGGGATGGGATTTTGCTTGAGCCATTTGATGATGAGTTCTCCTACGGTCACCACCTTTTGCGTGAGATTGAGTGGTTTGGGGAGGTATGTGTTCGTTTGGACGGGGATGAGTTGATGTCCTTCTTCCTTATTGATAGGAGTATGAATTTCCTTGAATGTGGGGAAGGGATTTGGGTTGGTGTCCAATCCCGGGGATTTGGTCTTGTGGGCCGGGTTCTCCTCATGTTCACTCGTGACCTCATTCATTCTTTGAAGTGGGTTGAGAGGGCATGGTGGCCGGGTATGGGGCTCCGGTGGGTGAGGGAACAAAAGGTTGTTGAAACCATAGGCTCCCGGGAGATGTGGGGGATGAACTAGGCAAGACCAACGCAATGGGTGGAAGGTGGTATTCCGTTCATCAAGCCATTGTTTCCCTAGGATTATGCAAGGGCCTTCCAAAGTACCAATTTGACACCATGCTCCATCAAAGTATTTGATCTCTCCAAACCATTTATGGAATTCAACGAAGACTAGGTCTCCGTTGTGCACAATTTGTCCGGTCGTAGAGAGGGTGGCTACAATTTCGGGGGATACCCAATTATCTTCTACCATGTAGATGAAGTCAATTTCTGTGGGACTCTCATTAGGTAGGTATGCTTGGGATATGATGGGAATTTGGGCCTTTTGATCTGTAGACTCAATGACAATGGGAGGTGGATAATGCATGGAACGATCCGATGAGAACTCTAATGCAAGCGTGCCCATGGACTTGACTTGTGAGAACAAGTCAAAGACTTGCTCTGATACCACTTGATGTGACACGACCTAAGGGTGTACTAGTAACAACCAAATGAACCTTGGACCTAGACTTGCAAGCCCACTTTCAAATTGGCGGACTCGATGTTGGCGGACCGATATCGCAACACAACCCTTTTCCCGTGGTGACTAAATGATGGTAGGGTGGATTTGAGAGTCTAAACCATGCTGCTTAGGGTGATTGACTTGGCCAATGAGTTCCCCTCCCTTGGATCGGAGCACCCACATCAGTGGGGCGGACGCCGTGCCTTGAGGGTACGGGGGTCTCTCCTCACTCAATCCGCGGTGGCCACTCGCGATCGGGAATCACGGGATCGGGCACTCTCTTCCTTGCCGGCTGAACTAAGAGATGATACTAATAAAACATAAATATTCAGGGAGGGTTCAGCTTATACCTGACCGGTGTGAGGACACCGGCCCCGAGTCGGAGACGTGGGCGAGCGGGGAAGCGTGGGTTCCCCACACGCCGCGCCGGGGAAGCTTGATCTGCCCAAACAAAGTACACCACTACACCTCTCGCAGGAGGGGGATCTTGGGGTGGGGATTAAAGCAATTACAAATAATACTACCTCCACGCAGGGAGGGGCCTTCAGCCGGCCAAGCGGGATGGGGAAGGCGAGGCAAGAACAACGACTAATAGTGGATGCCGAGTCTGCCAACTGTCTACGAACAGAGACAGTGGGTTGGTGTTGCAGCTATAGATTCCACTCACGAATTTTGCTGATGGCGAGGTCAGTGGCAAAAGCTTCGTAACAGGAAGGGGAATGCTTCAGAATTTTTTTGATTTCTTCTGGAGAAGCTACCGATCGGGGCAGAAGATGGAACAGGACCTCTGTTTCTCGGACTAGCAGGGACTGACTTACAACAGTAGGATGCAGAGGGTACTCCGGCCGCTCCCATTGTTGAAATCAGGCGCCGTCAGAGTCTTTGGAATCTTAGTCAAGTTCTCTTCATAGAAAAACTGACGGGGAAGCCTTCTGATGTCGGGGGAGGTCTGAGGATGCCGAACACTGCTGACAGGTCGAAGCAGACTGTGTTGTAGCAGAGCGATGCAGCAGAGGGAAAAAAATGGTAACTTCGGCCACCGGAGGCTAAATGGAACTCCGCTTCCTGATTCTGAAAATAGACAGGGAGAAGTAGAACTTTGTAGAAGAAATGGTAGACTGATTCCTCCGAGGTTTGACGTGGCAGGACTCTCAATCGGTTCTGTTGCTCAGCAGGATCTGTTCCGCGCAGTCGGGGTAGAACGGAGTTTCTGAACAGCCCCGAGCTCCGATGAAGACGAAACCACTTCTGTTACGAAGAAGACCCGGAGACGCTTCCAACGATGGCTCTTGTGTCTTCAAACTCGTCTGGATGGCGTCGTGGTGGTCGCTGCAACAGACTGATTTTTCCGTAACCTGTGGACAGCAACCTGCAGCTCTTGTGTTGGCTTCTAAAGAAGGAGATGGGGGAGGTGTATGTATGAGAGGGGTGATGGGGTGGAAGAAGTAGTGTGTATGGAGGGATGGGGAATGCTAATGGAGATAGGAAGAGGATGGGAGGGGCAGTGGAGCAGGTCCTCAGCTGGAGGTAGGGGAAGGTGGAGTCAATGGAGGTGAATGGAGGGAGATGAGAGGGGCGACCAAGACTAGAAGGGGGGAGAGGGGGGCGGCCAAAACATGGAGGGAAGGTGGATTTCAAATTTGAATTGGCCTAGGGAGGTGGAGGGTTGTGTGGGAACTAGTGGCATTGCATTGGGAGGGAAGAGATTATGTTGGAAGTGGAGGAGATGCCACCTAGGGACAATGGAAGTGGAGTAATGGCAACTTGGGGAAGTGGAGGGGTATTGAATGAGGTGGGTAGCTAGTGGAGGTGGTTGGGGAGGGGAGGAGAGAGAAGGAAATTCGAAATTGGGGTTGGAGGAGAGAGAAAGAGGGGTGAAATAGAGAGATTAAGAGGGGAATGGGTGGGGAATCTCTCCCCTAGGGTCTCTCACCCAAAAACTAGAGGAATCACTCCTTAAACTAGATTTGAACACTCAAATAGAAGGCTTTGTATTCATTCATTCATTAAGTTCAAATGGAGGAAATGGGGTCCTATATATAGGAAACCCACATTTCTACAAAAGACCCTGACAAAAGGTTCATTGACAAATAACCGAAGGGGTAGGGGAGCTCATTGGGCTAAGCCCGAAGAAATAGGCCCAATTAGCACATTACACATTCTAATGACACTCAAACATAGGAAAATAAATGCTAGACCTAGGGACATGACTCTAATAAAATTAAAATTACATCAATGACTCAAATAAAAATTACATTAGACTCAAAATTAAATGGCTAGACCATGCCGGATGAAATAGGAGGTGATGTTCTCATCAATGGTGCACCGGCTAGGAAGGGCCAAGGATGTGCCGGCCAGAAGGGGTTAAGGGACATTGGTGAAGTAAAAAGGGTTTACAGGCTGGATTGAACCTACGCCAAGTAATGCATTAGTTGGCTAAGGGAAAGGGATCAGGGCTGTTTGGGGAAGCAGTAGGCCTGAGCAGGGGTAATGGGATTGGGTGGTGTCAGAGAAGGGAATGGATGCTATCCAAAAGGGGAACCCGCCCTTGACGAACCATGAGGTCGATGGAAGGGGCTATCGTCGGCCTGACATATCTATGGATGAATGCAAACGAGAGAATCCAAGGAGAACAGGGGAAAGAGAAAGAGAGCAAACCACAAAACACGCAGCTGACCAAAGCTAATCAACAAAGGAAAGCAATACTCTTCTTTCATTCATAAAGGAAATGACAAGGCCACGCTCGAGGCTATACAATGAGATGGGGAGAGGGAAGAGGCCGTAAGAACATGAGAGAGAACGTAAAAAAAGAGGGGGAACCAGGGGTCCAGGATGGGGCCAAAACCCTCTGGGACTCTCCCCATTACATTCACGGGCTCTCTCTCTCTCCCTTACTCTCTTTCTCTTCTCGTTGCTGGGTGGCTGCCGGGAGACTCCACGCCGGAGCCCTCGCCCTTCTCTTCTCTTTTCTTCTTCTTCTCCTCGTATGCCACTCTCTCTGTTCGTCTATGTATCCCTTCTGTGTGCCTCTCCCCTCTTCCTGCCGGGGCGGGAGTGACTTTATATTCCCAGCAGCGGGAGCCTTCGAACACAACCGTCAGAGGCGGGAAGCGGCTGGTGATGATGGGGTTTGACGTCTTCTGTCCTGGCTGTCAGGGGAGTAGCCTGCGTGGCCCAACGGTTGGTTGACACCTCAGACAGCTCACTACGCGCCAAGGAGACGTAGCGCATGGGCACCACGTCGTTCAGCCATTGACATGTCTTAATGATGTGCCGCTGGTGGGCTGAAGAAGTGTGCCGTAGGAGGGCCAAAAGGGCGTGCCGTTGAAGCTTGCCCAAGCGTGCCGCTAAAGGGGGCAAAAGGGGTGCCGTCGGGCCCAAAAGAGTGTGCCGTGGAAGGCACTTCAAAGTGTGCCGCTGAAGGGCACCAAAGAGTGTGCCGCTGAAGGCCCACTGTGCATGCCGTTGAAGCCCCTGGTGGGTGTGCCGCTGAAGAACCCCTGGGGAATGTCGCTGAAGAACCCCTAGGGGTGTGCCGCTGAAGCCCAGGATGGGCGTGCCGCTGAAGACCCCTTGGGGGTGTACCGCTGAAGACCCTCCCTTGAGGTGTGCCGCTGAAGCGCAGTATGGGGTGTGCCACTGGGGGGCTCCCATGGGTGTGCCGCTGAAGGCACCCTGGGGTGTGCCGTTGAGGCCCCTTGGGGGTGTGCCGCTGAAAGCACCCTGGGGTGTGCCGCTGGGGCTCCCTGGGGTGTGCCGTTGAGAGGCTAAATGGGTATTTTTGAGCCCGTTGTGAGCACGGGTTGTGGCCCGTTTGATCTCATTCGAGGCCCATGGATTGTGGGTCTCTTGATGGTTGATTTCTCTTCACTGTCGTGACTTCGGAGACGGCTTCGCGGCAGTGTGCATATTTTGGGAGTCCGGATGACCAGTCTTACCGGGGCTTCTTCACTTGGTGCAGTTGGTAGTGCTGGGCCGAGTAGGATATCTGTGTGTACAATTTTTGGTGTCCACAGAGCCTCCTCTAGACTTCCAAAAATTGTGAATTTGGAGGTTTACAGTTCCATTTTTAATTCTCTGGAAGTCCATAGAACCGTTGCAGGAGATAGATATTTTTGCTTTGAAAAGCTTCTGGTGCGTCGACGTAGCAAGGCCATTGCGTCGACGCAACTTCATGTGGCCTTGAGTCGGCTGACGAGCTGGCGTTGATGTGGTCGACGCAGTGAGGCCACTTGCGTTGACGCACCCTTCACCTACGGGCCATCTGTCACGGCTATGAGCTATTTGTCACCGCTAACGGTTATTTTTCACCCTTATAGTTTATTTGGCTGCCTTACATAGCCATTTGTCACCCTTATCCTCACAAGCCATCGCCTTTGAAGATTTTCACTTTGCCTTGGCCATCGCCTTTAGCCATTTGTCACCGCTACTGGATATTTGTTACTGTTGTTGCCCCATTTGTCACCTCTATCAACCATTTGTCAGCCCTAGCTTGACATTTATCATCCTTGTGTAATATGGGATGTTTCTGCTAGATTGTGTTGACGCATAGGGCCGTTGCGTTGACGCAACTATGTTGATTCTGCTGACTTTAGCTTCGCAAGCCATTTTATACCCTTGTAAATATATTTGTCACCCTTATGCGCCATTTGTCAGCCGTATAGCTTATTTGTCACCCTTGTCTTCATGAGCCATCACCTTTGTTGTTTTTCCTCAGGCTTGAGCTATCCCCTTATCTATTTGTCACCGTTGCAGCCCATTTGTCACTTGTGCTGGCCATTTTTCACTCGTGTATGTTTATTTGTCAACTCTGTGAGGTATTTGACACTCTTCATCATTTCTCTCGGCTTTGACGCAATGAGACGATGGGGTCGACGCAGCTGATGAAGACTACTTGAAGACTTGCTGGAGATGCTCTGGAGTCGACGCATCAGTGCATATAGCGTCGACGCAGGTAACAACCGCTTGGGCTTTTCTTCCTTCTGTGAGTAGTGGGGTCGACGCAGCGACACCAGGGGGTCAACGCAGCTTCACTCTAGGGTCGATGTAACCTTGGACCATGTTGAATTTTCTGCTTAAACCTTTGATTGAGCACGTACAATGCTTCTCATTAGCATTGCCATTTCTGCTATTGGTGCAAGCTTGAGCTTGCTGGCTTGCTGTTGCTACTGTTGGCTTTGTTGTTTGCTTGATGCTCATAGCCTATCTTCTATCTTCACATGGCTCAACTTCAATGCACCATATCATATGGCACCATGCGCTGACTTTGACCTGAAACTTATACATGTTGGCATCATTAAATCCATATAAGACTCATCAATGACTCATGGTCAGACATCATCAAAACAATAGAATTAAGCATGTTCCACACATGCCCAACAAGCAAGACGTTTTCTTTCTAAATTGTCAAACAAAACGGCGGAGTTGGCGCCGAATCATGACTAAAGAACGCGTCTTAGGAGGCTGACTCGTTCAGTATTCACGTCCACCAGGGCAAACACATCAAATTCTTACATTGGTTGAAGACGCGTATGGTGGGGCTGCCATGTTTTTAAGAACGTGTCCCCCTTGACAGTTATGTTTAAGATAATCCCTAAAAAATTTCTTTAAAAAAGGGTAAATTATCAGAAAAATAGAAAAATTACTCAAATAACTCAAATGTGAGAGCTACTTTGGGGGCATCGTGGTGTACTATGAGATTTATCCAATGTAATGTCAAAAATGGTGTGTCTACAATTGGGGGCATTGGACTAGTTCTGACGAGCACGACCCCGACTAGTCCTTGTTTAGTATTACTTGTACGGTGTCTCAGTTTTTGCCTAGGGTGTGTAAGGAGACATCTGAGGCGTGAACTAAGTCGTCAGTGGACGCATCTGGTCTTGCTTCTAGTGGACTTAGTTCTCTTGTCACATGACATAGGACACTCTTGGCTCGCGATTCGAGGTTGAGTTTCCCATATGTGTTGACATGGTTCTTCGAGTGGTTTGTGTTCTCCTGACACTGAGGTTTCACTTGTAATCAGTGTAGAGTACACGATGACGAGGTCGTGTATGCGTCAGTACTCTTGAACAGTGTGGTCTTGAGTTGGGCTTTTGTCAGTGAGGACGAGCCTGCACAATAGAGGTGTCATAGTGTTTCCTGGCAGTGTAGCCAGAGTCTTCATGTTTGGTTCGGCGATTCCCGACTGTGAGATCGGGCTTACTTTTCTTGCCGTTAGGAGTAGCTTGTAGCGAGCCGTGGTTTCTTCGACTATTGTCGTTACGGCTGTTGCTTTTGTTTTTGTTACTCATGTTATTGTTGTTATTGTTAGCACTGTGGTTTACCGTTGTTGTTTCGTGATGGGGATCCACGGGACCCCTAATGATCTAATGAGATGAGGCTCACCCCTTTTTTTTAGGTATAGCGGTTCCTCCTCGTGGTTCGGAGGTGCAGTGTTGTGGTTGTTAGTGCCAGCTTCACCAGAGTTGAGAGTGTGCCCGACATTAGAGTACGTTTTTTTTCATGTAGACTGTACTTAGTTGGACTGGACTCTGTAGTTGTCTATTATTAGCTTTGTAGTTAATTTGTTAATAGCAAATGTAATTTTATTTTCTATCATTTAAACTATTAATTATATAGTTGTTCCTACATTATTTTAAATTTCAATATACCTCCACACACCTTATTAACCCTTCCGACCTTTCCCGCTCGTGAGTGGCCTCTCAGGATCCAAGTGATATCGGGTTCGCCCGGTATCCTGGTTCTGGGTCGTTACATCCCTCCTCTCTCTCTCTCCAACTCACACAGAGTCAATCAAGGGTATAGTGGTCATTTAACACCTAGATAACAAGAATATTGACAATTTTTTGAATATTCACTATTTCATCGACGGAAGTTAATTACAATGACATTTTTGCACAATTAAGATTTACATAGTGATATATCTACTACTTTTTTTTACAAATTCTCATCTAACAATAGTTATGATGCAAAAAAACCTTTTAAATACTACCTAACGGATCTCTCTTTCATTGCAACGCTATCGTGAGCTAAATCACTCGACTCCACGTTCACTACTATATCGAAGGTTTCAGTTCTGCCTGCAACACCTGTGCGCTTTTTGGATCACCACATGACCTACAATCTTACCCCGCTTTGCTTCGGACTTATCTTCGGATTAATTCATTTTTATTCCAAAGTTATTATATTTTGTGGGAGTTGAATTTAGCAAATTCACTTAAAATTAGATTAATTCAAATTAATCCATCTCACTTCCAGAGTTGAAACAACTTAAATAGGTGCGTAAAATTATCTTAATTTGGCCCCCACTTAATTTTGATCTCTCACCCACCTTTTCTCTATCTATCGTTCACTCATTTTTTGTGGGGGTTAACCCAAATACTGACAAATCATGTGGGATATCACTTGGTGAGGTCTCAAGAGAGTTATATAATTTAATTGTTATTAGAATAAAATGAGATAAAATTTGGTTAAGTCCATACTAAACGTGATGCTCTGCCAAAGAAGTGCTTAGGAAACAAGAAAAATGTCACACCACTAAATTTTCTTATTTTATTATCAAACAGATAAATACAGTTACAAAAGAATCTCACACGCGGGTTCTTAGAATGTATTGCGTTACTCCACATCTCTGAAAGAATCTTCCGTTGCTTTATTAATTATTCACCGATTCTGCAACTTCCAAGAAGAGCACTGCGGGAGTCGTCGGCAGCTAATCAAGAGACAAGCTTCAAGGGTCGAATCATTCCATTGCCTTCATGATCTAGAATCTGCACAAATACATTTGTGGATGAGGAGATGCATTCAAAATAAAGAAAGGGGCAAGTAAAAAATAACGGGAAGCAGAGTACTGGACACTCACATGGCAGTGGTAGACATAACCAGGTTCAGCGGTGGCGTCGAACGGGTAGGGTTTGTTGTTGTCCACCAGGCTGAACTTGACGATGACGCTGGTCAGGTGCCCCTCCGCAATCTTCACGGCGTTCTTCCACGTCTTCTCGTACTCCGGAATCGGTGCGACACTTCCTGTTGCGTGGGCTCCAACGTTACACCGCACCGCGTCCTTCTTCTCCACCATGCAGGTCTTGAAGGTCTGCAGGTCCAGCAGCTCCTGCACCTTCACGGCCTGGAACGAGGCCAAGTGCAGATGGAGCGGGTGGTTGTCCTCGGTCAGGTTGATCACATTCCACAGCTCCGTCGTACCGGGCTTCGGTGTCTCCGTCACCGGGTCTAACAACGTCAGCCCGTTGATGTAGAGCTGCACCGGCTGGCCCGTCGTGTTGCTGATCTCTCGTACAGGGTGATGTATCTCGTCACTGTCGCCTCGCTCAGCGACGCCGGCGTGTAGCTGACAAGGCTTGCGGGGATCACCGACCTGTCTGCGGGGTATGGCTTCCCCTGCACGACCACGAACTTCATCACCTTGCCATCGAGAGGGCCGGTTGGGTCCCCTCCAGGATACGGGTATGGCGCGTCATTTAGGAGCTCTATCTCCGTGGCTGACGATTGGGAGAAGTCGACGACGACGTCTGCGATCTCAGATGGAGAGAGGAGCAGAGTGGTCGTGACCACTGGACTCGGCAAGTACGACGAGTCCGAGGCAACGACGGTGAAGGGGAGGCCGTTGGACAGTGAGAGTCGTAGATATCGGGCGTTGCCGGCGTTGAGGATTCTGAACCGGTACTTGCGGCTCTTCACGTTCATGTATGGCCAGGCCTTGCCGTTCACGGTCATGACTTCTCCGAAGAACTCCGGGTGCCATTGCGGGTGGACGGAGGGATCCACGCCGGTGGCGTTGAGGTAGAGCGACCCGTCCTTGGTAAAGCTGCGGTCGACGATCACGAGCTGCCGATCAAATTCGGAGCCGGATGGGAGACTTAGCCGGGCGTCAAGGGCGGGGTCGCGGATGGTGTAGGTGCCGAGGAGGCCCGCCAAGAGGTTCGCCGGAATCATCCCCAGCGCGTGGTCGTGGTACCAGAGGTTGCCGGAGTGCTGGACGTTGGGGTAGGTGTATGTGGCCCGGGTCCACGCGGGGCCCCTTTCTTGGAAACCGGCAGTGAACCAAGCCAGGGCGCTGCCGTCGCTGTGGGGTGGATTGACGCCGCTGTGGAGATGGACGGACGTGGGCACGCCGCCGTTCTTGGGTATGGCGGTGGGAAGAGTAGGGTCCCATGGGAGAATGTGGCGTTGCGGTAGAAAATTGAGCCATGTCACCGACAGCGGTATCCCTTGGATGGCCTCGATGGCTGGCCCGGGGAACGTGGCTGTGGCTCTGCTGGTTCCATAGACGAACACGGCCGTCGGAGGCAGATCACGGTGAAATTTCTGCGCCGTGGAAGGCAGGAAGAACATGCATAATGAGATAATAAAACTTTCTAACTTACAGCAGTCGAAGTAAATTATATGCATGACGCGGACACCTACGCACCCATTGCTTCTGGTACATCCCAATGGCCAGCCTTGTAGGAATTGGCGAGCCTCGTCTTATGGAGTATCCGTACAGCTTGGGCATTTGTGGTAGCTCGTCGACGTACATCGTTAAAGATCCAGCGACCTGCTTAAGTGACTCTGTCGTCACCGGGGGGGCTTGTGCAAAACTGTCTCTTGCGTAAACCAGAATGAGGAGGGTAAACCACAGTGTACTCCCCATCCTCGTTGCCCACCCTATATATAGCATGGACAAATCAACGTAGAGAGTAGTACATGAGTGTTCTAATATTTCCTCTTGATATATACACAGATATAGATGTACTGCATGCTGGTATATATAGTACTTCTGGCAGTATGATGGTGTAATCTCATCCCGAAAATTTAAATTCGGTAAGTTAGTTTATGTTCATTGCGTATTTCCCAAAAAAAAATAGTACCACATGACTCAGAAGGATATATATGCATAAGAAAGTGATGAAGAGGATGGATTTGTCATCTTCAATCTTATACCTGATCTCTCTCTGCTGTTGAGCGCCAGGCTTTGAAGAGAAGAAGGGAAAGATGGTAATCGATCAAACGAGTAGAGAAGGTACTGACGAGGATCGATCGGGTGAAGATACTGTGAAGATTGAGGCAAATGCTTGCGGGGATAGGGATGATGGACGAGAGAACGATTCGGTCCCGTATATATATATATCTGCGAGAAGTGCAGAAACTGATCGAGCTAGTTTCATGAGTACAAAACACTGGGCGGGGTAGGTGAGCATTGAGAGGTTTTTAAGAATTCAAACCCACAGAAAAAATGTAGGCAAATCAGCCGGAAACGTTTGACATGGATATGACTGCGCCAGAAGCCGCTAAACTCGGGATGCCCTTTCTATTTGTCTACACCTTAATTACACTTGCGAAATTTTTTACCCAATCTCCTACACCCATCACCCGTATTGGAGCTTTTTTCCGCTGCTCATCTGCTGTCCTGACTCCCGAGGGAGACGGGTGAAAACTGTATGTATATGTCCTTCTGTATTTTATAGTTAACTTCTAGACGACTCCTCCCCTGCCCCCATTGATCACGATCCGTTCACAAATAAGACGTACGGCCGGGAAAGTAAGAAGTAAAAAAAAAAAGGGATAATTAAGTAAGAGGGCAGGATAAACTATTGGGAAATGAAGCGGATTTCATTTTTCTATTGCAAATGGGATGCCCCCTCACGTTCAAGGCCTTGACATGTTTTTCCCCACATTAAAACTGCCTTTAGAATTCCCCCCGTCTCACCCGTCGTCGCCGTAGGGAAGTTGGATTAAGCCGATTAACGATTTTGTAAGGCATGAGAGTGCCCCTGAAGAAAGAGCATGTGTTGACCGAAAGTAATAAAGAGAAACACGTCAAAAATGGATGATCACCGGTGGGATCCCCTCCAACATACTTGCCTCCTTTATGGAAGAATGACAGTGGATAACATTTGAAAAATACTATTATTGTATAATTCATTTTCATTATTTTGTTATTGAAAAGTACAAACTTTAATCATAAAAAATCTATCTTTAAAATTATGTTCGAATGTTTTATTACACAGAAAATTAATTATCTGTATATCTCTGAAAAATATTTGAATTTCCGCTTTACCCATACTTTTATAGAATTTACCCATAAACCTCTAAAATCTCAAACAACTTCTCGTTGTGTCCCTGCCGCCAATGAATTGTGACAGTGGTTAACCTCACGTGAGTTAACAGAGGTCAAATTACTGACTTATCCCTAATCAACACACACTCTCTCTCTCCTCATCTATATCTCTCTATGTTCTCTCTCTAATTACTCATCGTTCCAAGGTGGGGTGATCCTCGGTACTGCCTAGTTAATTAGGTCGGGGCGGTGCTCTCAGGGATGGTAGACGAAGAGGAAGAGGCAAATAGTGGAGGAGCCACACCGACGTGGTGAGTGTATGTGGGATTGGGTTTGAGACTCCGGTGAGGTGAGTATTTTCTGATGATATTTTTTGATGGGTGTAGCCCATCCTTTTATAGGGGAGCTTCCTCCACCTCTCCTCCGTCCCACCGCTCTTGTTCACCTCCCACTTCCCACATGTCATGATTTCCAGATGAATAGAGGCACTTGTCAAGGTTAGGCACTGATTCTGGACTTTGTATGCGTGGTTTGGTGGTCATCCACCAATACCTCCCACTTAGCTTACAAATTATTATACTCTCGGTCCGTGAGCAGTATAACATTTCCTTCATTTGGCCAATAAAATTATACTCTCACTGTCCATGAGTAGTATAATATTTCTGTTAAAACACTCTCACTATCCGTGAGTTATTTTCGACATACTCTCACTATCATGTGAGTAGTATTTCCAATATTCACCATCACTATTTGTAAGTACTATACTCTCACTATCTATGAGTAATATTTTTGATACACTCCCACTATCCGTTAAAGGTATCATTATTTATATTATCTCACTATCCGTGAGTACTATTTTGATACACTCTCACTATATATCAGAGATATCATTATTTTCATTATTTATATTATCTCACTATCATTATTTGTAAGTACTATACTCTCACTATACTTTCACTGAGATACTTATGTTGGCTTATATTCATAAATAAATTCATTATCTATGAATTTATTTCTTTCTGGCTTATATTCTCACAAATGATATGATTGTCGATCTTTTGACAAAAAGTATCTCAGTGAAAAATTTCATTAAGTATGTTGGCTTAATGGGACTTAGGAACATATAAGCCAGAAAGAAATTATCTATGAAATTATTTCTTTCTGGCTTATATGTTCCTAAGTCCCATTAAGCCAACATACTTAATGAAATTTTTCACTGAGATACTTTTTGTCAAAAGATCGACAATCATATCATTTGTGAGAATATAAGTAAAATTTATTTCTTCTTTCAGCACAATATCTCAAATATAACAATATTGTGCTTCAATATATTTTCTTCTTGAACTATTTACTCTAATGTTAATCAAGCTAATTGCCGCCTGATTATCACAGTATAGCTCAATTAGGATCCATCTACCAAGTTAAGATTCAAATCGTTCAAGAACCATCTGATCCAAACCGCAGAGTAGCAATTGTACTATATGCAACGCACTCAACTTTATGTGTGTAACGAGCGACACACCCTTGTTTCTTACTTTCCCAAGGAATAGCAACACTACCAAAGATGAACAAATGTCCTAATGTGGACTTTCCGTCATCTTTATCCCCTCGAAAGTCTGCATCCAAATATCTGAGGACCTCAAGTGTATCAGCTTAATAAATAAGACTACGGTGTAAAGTTCCTCTCAGATATTTCATAATTCTTTTAATAGCTTCCCAATGTGTTGGACCAGAATTATTTTGGTATCTACTTATCAAACTGACTGGGTATGCTAAGTCCGGTCTCGTACACATCATCACATATATCAAGCTTCTGACTGCTTGTGTATACGACACCATCAGCGGCTCATGTCCCTCTCCGAGACATTGTTCCTTACACAATCATTTCTGATGGACTAATGGTGTAGATGTCGGATTGTAATCCTGCATTCCGAATCTCTTGAGTACAGACCTTAAATATTTTTTATGCTTTATACTCAACATTCTAAACTTTCTATCCGTTAGGATTTGTACACCAAGAACATAAGATGTCTCACCCATATCCTTCATCTTAAATTTTTAACTAAGTTCAGATTTGACTTTATTCAACATCTCTATATTATTACTGGCAAGCAAAATATCATCTACATATAGGGATAAAATGATATATGAAGAGGCGTGATCTCACACTGGTCCTGAGCTGAGGAGACGATCACCGGATAGTGAACTGCAAGGAAGGAAAACGGATCAGGGGGCCCAGGGATGGTTCCTTGGGGCAAACCCTCCGATGCTTAAGTCAGTAGAGCAATGGTGGAAGCTATGTAGGGAGGAGGAAGGAGATGCACGAGATCCCTCTACACCAAGGTGGTGAAGTGGTTCCTGCTCAGGGAGTTTAGGCGTATGTTTGCCCTTACCTTTCGTTGGAGGGAGTCCTAGGTTTAAATAGTGCACTGGCCTCATGAGTCCCGTAAGCTGAGAGGTTTCAGGCGGGAGTTACGTCCTCAACGTGGGCTCTTTACGTCCTCATCGTGGGATCTTTATATCCTTGAGGGATCATGGGTCCCTTATCCTCATAAACTCCTGCTTATAAAGGATTCTCAACGGCAGTATGGATAAGCGTTCGTCGGTTGACTCGAGCATGAGGGGTGCTAACCCTGTCCGGGTGATAGGTATAGCTCGGGTGCAGATAAGTCGGAGTGGGCATATTGCGCCTGCCTTTATCCCGGCGAGGGGATAGATCGGGCGTGGGTCTTTCTCTGACCTGACCGATGTTCGGGCCTTCCGAGCCTAAGGGCCGCCGAGGAAGGTTGTGTCCCGAATGATCTTATTGGGCTTTTTAGCCTAAGTGGGCTCTGCGGGGATGTCACTTGGATGAGCTGGGCCTCGTTTGGTCCTGATGGACCTAGTTTGGCTGCTCTTTAGATGGGCTACAGAAATCTCTCTCTCCACTTGTCCCCCTCCTACTCCCGAGCCTTGGTAGGCTTGGAAGAGTAGCAGTTAGGATTTTGGACCAGCGTGGCTCGGGTGGGTGGAGATTTGGCGGTGTTAAGACGCCACGTGCCGTGGTCACCTGGACCCGTAATAATGATAATCTTACCGGATTTGGAATGAAGGGGCCCCCTTTTTCTCGGAGGTCGGAACGGCGCGCCGCCTCCCACGTGGGGATAAAGGTGTTGGGCGCTTGTTGTCATTCCAGACTCCCTCTGTCTTTAGGGTTTGGCTCGCCTTCGTGCTTGCTTTAGGCTCTTTGATGCGTCGTGAGGACACGACGAAAGACCAGAGGCTTGCAGCGGCATTCGCGGAGTTGGCGGAGATAATCGCAGAGGCAGTCCGGTGGCTTCCTCTTCCTCCGGAATCTTTGGGGTCCCGATAGCGTCTTTCTTCAAGCTCTTCTCAGGATTCAATCGCGGATCAGCGTCCGGATGCTGAAGAGTGGGAGGATGAGCCAGTGGTGAAGGCGACGGTTCCAAGCTGCTGTGAACTGGGGGAGGCGGAGGTGAGAAGGCTGAAGCACCAGTTTCGCCTGCCCCACAAGTTTTGCTTTGTCGCGGCTGCTCCGCACGAGATGAACTTGGAGTCTCGTACATGTCATATCTGTACCTTCCTTCTGTCGTGGAAAGGCGGGTTCCGCCTTCCCTTCGAGCCTTTCGTTCTTAAGCTTCTCAATTTTTTTCAGTTGGCGCCCATTCAGTTGGTAGCCAATTCCTATCTTCTCCTTTCCGCCTTTCGCATCCTCTGCCGCCAATGCGGGGTTCCTCCTTCCTTGGACCTCTTTCACTATTTTTTCGAGTTGAAGGCGCATCCCTCGGCCGGGAAGGGTTTCTATTTTATCCAGGCGAGGCGGAATAGGAGCTGCATCTCCTTGGCTGCAAAAGATTCTTCGCATAAGGGGTGAAAAACTCAATTCTTCTGGGTGGGGATCTGCTCGGTGGAGGAGACCTGGAGGTGTCCCGTAATCCCCAATTTCCATCCGAATATCCCTCCCAGGTAGGATGAGTTCCCTCCACACGTGGAGGAGTATGCGACTATCTTGCTGAAGCGCCGCCAGTCCACAGAAGAGCTGGTTACTCCAGAGAACATCGAGCAGTGTCTTCTTTCACGGCTGCATCCGTCAGGTTCAGGAGCCACAAATTAGACTCTTCTTCGGATGTTGAGACCAATTTTCTTTTTCTGACTATATCTTTTTTCTGTGCAGACACCAGGCGACCGACTTTGGAGGAGACCACAGAGGTGATCGATCTCGGCAATGACTCGGCCACCGACGAGCCGCGATCTCCCGAGGGGCGCACCCAAGCCCAAGGTAAGGGCAAGAGGGCAGCCCAGGAGGAGTCTTCCAAGCTGCGAGGGGCCAAGCGCAAGGATCCCGTGGAGGGCATGATACGGGATGCCGTGAAGGTCAAGAAGCGGGCCAGGAAGGCCGGATCCGTCTCCGTCGTCGAGGGCGGCTCTAGCTCGGCGGCTCTCCCCTCTTCTGAATGAGACATGGCCGACCTTGTTAGGCCGGCTCTCCTATCTGCCAAGCAAGAGAGGGCCGAGGAGGTTGGAGCTGCTCTTGCAGTTGGTGACGACGTTGGTTCGGCTCTCCCCTCAGTCGGAGCCGAGGGGGCCGAGGCTGCTTCTGTGATTGGCAGTGGCGCTGGCCCAGCTCTCCCCTCGGCCGAAACCAAGGGGGCCATGGACGAGGCAGGTGACGCTGGGGCCGCGACCGAGATTGGGGTGGGCGACGCTCCAGGTGGCGGTGCAGGTGCCGAATCGGTCCAGGTTGGAGGGCCGCTGGAAAATCTGACCGAGGCACGAGAGGCGACCGAGGCCGCGGCTCGGTCTGGGCCGACCTGTGGGATACCGACCGAAGGGGGGATCTCCACTCCGGCGGCCTTGGAGAGGCTTGGCATCCAGGGCCCTTTGTATCACGAGTGTCGCGGCATAGCTGCGAAGGTAAGGGGGGGAAGCTGTAACGACCCGAGAATCCGATTACCGGGAAGGCCCGATAACCCGAGACTCGTACCGCCACCCACGAGTCCGAAGACTCGGAAGGGTTAAAAGGATGGTGTGGAGACTACACAAGCATCACAAATAATTGCAGAAATTAAACAGATATACTATTAAGCAGGAAATAAATTAACATTTTACATTTTACATGGTCCACAATAAAAAACAACAATAACAGCAGTCCACGACTAGTACAGTGACAACAAAGGAAAGTACAGCTACACGGGACATACCCCGGCTCTGACCTCTGGCACTACCTCTGGGCACCCGCACCACGCTGCGCTCCTGACGCGCTCCCCGAAGGTGGCGCCTCACCTGAAACACGGTGAAAACACGCAGGGAATGAGTCTCGGAACAAGACTCAGTAGGGATCACTCGAACCCTACCTCGCAAAATGAGAAACCACTACTCTAGCGGTAGGAAAGTACCTCGGAAAGGAAAGCCCTGCACTCTACAGAACTAGACCCTACGGCACGTAAACCGACACACGTGCCACGGTACGAGAAGACCGAGACCAACGGTCGAATCGTAAAACCCGACGGTCGGAAACACACGACTGACAGTCTGACACTCCGTACTCGACAGGAGTACCACCCACTAGAAGCACAGCCGGTAGCGTCCCCTGACGTCTTACACCGCACCGCAGGTGAACCGCCTGACGTGGTAGGTCCTACCCGAGGCGTGAACACCGTACAAGTAACCACAAACAAGTAACTAGCAGGGGTCACGCCCGTCGACGCGGGTCCAACCGCCCCCAACCACGTGTGCACACACAGACCTTGCGTCACTAGGTCTGGTCCTCTGACCGGTTTTCCCCCGTAGCCGGACTCTGGCTACCGACGAGGGGCCTACGGGAACCGGTCCACAAACCGTCTCGAAAGGTTGGTGCCCGTACACCACTCCCAGGTGAGACCAGCACCTCGTACTGGTGGGCTACGACTAGTGGAGGGTCACTGAAGGAGTAGACTCTCAAGTCAACGGAAAACGACGTCCGAGTCCGACAACGTGTGGTAATCACCCCACGCACCAGCCCCGTCGCACGGTGGCCACAGTCGGAGAAAAACAGACTCACCGCCCACGGCCAAACTCATGACCAAGGCAAACGGAACCTCCAGACACCAAAGACACGGTCACGGAACTCCACGGGGTGCCCGGGACGCACACACGGCCCAAGGGGAACACCCAACAACAGCCAGATCGCGCTAGGGATACCTAGCGCGACACGGAAGAACGCGCTATGGAACCCTAGCGCGACAGGGAAGATCGCGCTAGGTCTCCCAAGCGCGACAGGGACCATCGCGCTAGGGAACCCTAGCGCGACAAGAACCATCGCGCTAGGTCCTCCTAGCGCGACAAGGATGATCGCGCTATGACCCTATAGCGCGACAGGAACCGCCTCCTGTTCATCTTCTCCGATGAACGCGCTCGGTCGGGGCAGCGCGACCTCCAAGAACGCGCTACTGGAGTATAGCGCGTTCTCAGTCCGCGGCCGAAAACGGTAAGAACGCCCAACAATTCTAACCACGCCCCCATGCCTCCATAGGAGAAGGGGAAAATAAAGGGGAAGACCCCTGGGGACCCCTAGCATGATTCTAGGCCATCAAAACACGAAATCATGCATCAAATCCATAGATCGGGCGAGCTCTCCCCAAATCATGGAAAAACCCAAAAACGCTCAAACGATCCCCTCTCGGCCTCCCCGCGGCCTATAAATCGCGGAAAAGATCGACATGAGGCTAAAGAACGTCACCCTACCTCGATGGAGCGAATGCTCCGCCGGATCGATCACGAATCACGAAGAATGCTCGAAGCTTCACGAACTCCCCACGCTTCCCACGCATGCCGCACGCCCACGAGATTGTCTCACCGCCGCCCACACGCCCGCGCCGTCGCCCCGCCGCCGTCCGTAGCCGGAGAGGGGCTCGCCGCGTCCGAATGGGAGAGAGGGAGAGAGGAGGGTGTCACGGTGGGAAGAAACGGAGGAAGAAGAAGAAGAAAGAGAAAGGAGAAAAGAAAAAGAAAAGGAATTAGGGCTATATAGAAAATCCGAATTTTCAGAAAAATACCAAAAAATAGAAAAATATATTTCTGGAATCCTCGGAACGCACCGATCGCAACGGTACCACTCGTGCCTGGGGGAACCGCCCGGTTCGCCCGCAGCGAGCTTCCGAAGGAAAAGCCGAAACACACACCGGGAATCGGAAAACACACGCGGAAAAGCCGCGGAACGCCTCCGGGCCTCCGGAACGACTCCGGATCGCGCCGATCCGAACACGAAAGATGTCCGAAACGAAATTTCGGACACAACGGAGCCGGACGGTCTGAAAACCAGATCCGGGACCCACGAAGAAGGATCCGAAAGGTCCAGGATATTACAGCCCTCCCCCCTTAAGGAATTTCATCCTCGAAATTGAGAACAACCCAAGGGGAAAGAAGAGGAAGACTCACTCAAACAGATACGGGAACTGCTGACGCATCTCGTCCTCACGTTCCCACGAAGCCTCACCACCAGAGTGTCGTTGCCACACGACCTTTACCAAGAGAATGACCTTGTTCCGCAGGCGCTGCTCTCGCCTATCCTCCACGCGAATCGGAAACTCTGGGAGAGAAAGATCTGGAGTCACCTCAGGCCAAACAGAAAACTCGAGCACATGAGAGTCATCGGGCATATACTTCCGCAACATCGAGACGTGGAACACGTCATGCACCGACGCCAACTCAGGAGGTAACTGCAACCGGTAAGCAACCTCACCGATGCGTTCCACAATCGCGAAAGGACCAATATAGCGGGGACTCAGCTTCCCACGCCGTCCAAAACGCATCACCCCCTTCATCGGAGAAACTCTCAAGAACACATGATCGCCCACGGCGAACTCGAGGGGCTGCCTCCTACGGTCAGCATAGCTCTTCTGCCGACTCTGGGCCGCCAACATGTTCTGACGAACCAGGTGCACAACATCCACACATTGCTGCACCAACTCCGGTCCCGTCAAAACACGCTCACCCACCTCAAACCAATCAAGCGGAGTCCGACAAGGACGCCCATACAGTGCCTCATAAGGAGCCATGCCGATGCTCGAATGATAGCTGTTGTTATAGGCAAACTCCACCAACGGTAGGTGATGAATCCAACTCCCCTGCCACTCCAGGCAGCAGGATCTCAGCATGTCTTTCCAAAGTCTGAATGGTCCTCTCAGACTGACCATCTGACTGAGGATGATACGCCGAGCTAAATGCCAACTCCGTGCCAAGAGCTCGCTGGAAACTCCTCCAGAACCCCAGAAGTGAAGCGCGGATCCCGATCCGACACGATCGAAATGGGAACCCCATGCAGCGGCACGATCCGCTCCACATAAAGACGAGCCAACTTAGGCACGCTCCAGCTGACCTTGACCGGTAGCAACCGCGTCACCTTCGTCAGCCGATCCACCAGTAACCAAATACTGTCCTGCCCACTCGGGGTCCTTGGCAACCCCACCATAAAATCCGTGGTCACATGGTCCCACTTCCAAGCAGGAACATCCAAGGGCTGGAGAGTACCGCCTGATCGCTGATGCTCCGCCTTCACCTGCTGACAGATCAGGCACCTGGCCACAAATTCGGCGACATCTCTCTTCATGCCAGGCCACCAAAACTGCCTCCGCAAGTTCCGATACATCTTCGTCGCACCCGGGTGTACAGTGTACCTGCTCCCATGAGCCTCGCGTAACACCGCACAACGAACCTGCTCCTCCGCTGGGACGTACAGCCTGCCACGAAACCTCGCAGCACCATCCTCGCCAAGTTCCACGTCAGCCATCGCAAGAATCCGGGGCAACTCAGGGTCCGCATGCTGAGCCTCTGTCACCTGACGACGGATAGCAGGAGTGACAGTCAGACTCGCAAGCACCGCAAACCCTCGCTCCTGGGGAATCTTGAGCCTGAAAGAAACTTCGGGCACCTGTTCCCAGAGCCTCCACTTCCTCAGCATCAAGGTACTGGCCGCCACCTTTCGACTCAAGGCATCGGCGACGACATTCATCCTGCCTGGCTGATAAGACAGGGTGAAGTCATAGTCCTTCATGAACTCCATCCAACGCCTTTGTCTGAGGTTCAGATCTCTCTGCGAGAACACATACCTCAAACTCTGATGGTCAGTGAACACCTCGAACTTCTCACCGTACAGATAATGCCTCCAGATCTTCAGCGCGAAGATCACCGCCGCCAACTCAAGGTCATGGGTAGGGTAGTTCTCCTCGTGGGGCTTTAGCTGCCGAGATGCATAAGCCACCACTCTACCATGCTGCATCAGAACAGCACCCAATCTGACGCCGGAAGCATCTGTACACACCACAAAACCTCCCGATCCAGAAGGTAAAACCAACACCGGAGCCGAGGTGAGCAATCTCTTCAGTTCCCTGAAGCTCTGCTCACACTCCTCGGACCAGACGAAAGGCACATCCTTCCGCGTGAGCCTCGTCATCGGGGTCGCAATGCGGGAAAAATCCTGGATAAACCAGCGATAGTAACCCGCAAGCCCCAAGAAACTCCGGATCTCCGTCACCGACCTCGGCCTCGGCCATTGCATCACAGCCTCGACCTTGGCGGGATCCACGGAAATGTCATCACCAGAAATCACGTGCCCCAGAAAGTGCACCTCGCTGAGCCAAAACTCGCACTTGCTGAGCTTCGCATACAACTGGTGATCTCGCAACGTCTGCAGCACCACACTCAAATGGTACGCATGCTCCTCAGCAAACCGCGAATAAACAAGGATGTCATCCACAAAGATGACCACGAACTGGTCCAAATACGGATGGAGCACCCTCTACATCAAGTCCATGAAGGCTGCTGGGGCATTGGTGAGCCCGAACGGCATCACCAGAAACTCATAATGCCCGTACCTCGTACTGAACGCAGTCTTCTCCACATCGGACTCGCGAATTCTCAGCTGATAGTAACGGGACCGCAAATCAATCCGCGAGAACACTCGCGCAGACTGAAGCTGGTCGAACAAATCATCAATCCGTGGCAACGGATACTTGTTCTTAATGGTCACTTCATTTAGCTGCCGATAGTCAATGCATAGCCGCAGACTACCGTCCTTCTTCTTCACGAACAATACGGGCGCACCCCAAGGGGAAAAGCTCGGACGAATGTACCCCTTAGCCAACAGTTCCTGCAACTGCGCCCTCAACTCCCTTAGCTCAGCGGGGGCCATACGGTAGGGAGCCTTCGCCAAAGGTCCCGTACCAGGCACAACCTCGATCACGAAATCGATCTCCCGCTGGGGAGGTAATCCAGGCAACTCCTCAGGAAAAATATCGGGAAACTCGCACACCACCGCAATGTCCTCGACATCCGGCTCCATCCGGTCCGACACAACCACGGACATGAGAAAACCCTGACAACCTGAATCAAGCAATCGACGGGCTCGAATAGCAGAGATAAGGAATCGAGAAGAGGTGGAACGGATACCTTGGAAATAGAAGGTCCGCTTGCTCGGATGCTGGCAGTAGACCCTCTTCATTCCACAATCCACCACCGCTCCATGAGTCTCGAGCCAAT
This sequence comes from Amorphophallus konjac, assembly GCA_022559845.1. Taxonomy (NCBI): domain Eukaryota; kingdom Viridiplantae; phylum Streptophyta; class Magnoliopsida; order Alismatales; family Araceae; genus Amorphophallus; species Amorphophallus konjac. The sequence continues at coordinate 27,360,690 of CM040124.1, read as the reverse complement.
CCATGCCTAGAATCACGTCGTAATCCCGAAGCTGCAACGCATACAACCTTCCTGGCATACTCCGCCCATCGATCCACACCGGAACCTGGTCGAAGCAATACGGAGTGACCATAAAATCACCCGAAGGTAACTCCACTGCCAAATCACAGGACAACTGGGTCACCGGCTCCTCGACGCTCGACGCGAAATCCTCCGAAATAAACGAATGAGACGCGCCAGAATCAAATAAAACCCGAGCCGCACAACCCAAAATCTGAACGGTACCTTCCACGAGCTGCGACGCCACTGCCTCTGCCCTGGTCAAGTGCGTGATCTGGCCACGAGCTCTCTGCCTGCCTCCCACACTAGCTGACCTGGGTAGCGGCGGATACTGTCCCTGTTGCTGCTGCTGCTGCTGGGGAACCTGCTGCTGCGGCGGTCTCTGAGGACAGTCACGCGCCATATGCCCTGGCTGGTCACACCGAAAACAGATGATCGGCGCCGTGCACTGCCTGCCTGGGTGGGTCCCACCACACCGTGGACAAGGTCGTCGCGATCCACCAACCGATCCCTGACGCTGCAAAGGAAACGGCTGCTACACACTGCCCGATGAAGCCTGCCCTTGATCCTTGTGCTTCTTCCGGAGACTCTTCTTCAAGAACTTCTTGACCTTCGAGCCAAAGGACGCAGATCCTGCCACTGACGCTGCCGGTGCCGGTACTCCTGAACCACCCGACGCATGCTGGAAGAAACTTTGCTGCTGGGTAGCCGACTGCTGGCTGCGACCTGACAAGGACTGCCCCTGGCTGACCGGTCCTCGAGTCCTCTGCATATCCATCTCCAAGGAAATCGTAACACGAGACGCTGTCTCTAGATCAGTGGCCCCATTCGCGATCAAATGGTGCCTCAGCTCCAGCCTCAAGCCCTGCACAAACTGCGTCGTCCTCACCCTCTCATGCTCCATGATATGAGGTGTGTACCGACCTAGCTCGACAAATCGGGCCCTGTACTGCAACACGGACATGTCACCCTGCACCAGCTCCAGAAACTCCCGCATACGCTGCGTAGCAACGACGTCTGGACAGTACGTACGCTCGAAAGCACTGACAAAGTCACCCCACTCGACCTGCTCAAGTGGACGAAGCTGAAAGGACGTCTTCCACTCGGAAGACCACCACCTCCGAGCCGTACCCTGCAACTGGTTGTAGGCCAACACCACTCTGTCCTCAGCAGTACTCTTCGCAGAACTGAACACCCGCTCCATCTCATCAAGCCAATCTCGAGCCGCATCAGGGTCTGCCTGGCCGCTAAAGTAAGGTGGATGGAACTGCATGAAGTCCTTCACCGCTCGGCCCGACCCACCCCTGACTGACGAGCCCTCACCAGTCTCTCCGCCGAACTGCTGAGACATGAGATGGTACATGCCACGGAAGAAATCCTCGGCCCCCGGAGCTCTCGCAGCATCCGCGGCCTCGGTAGCTCCCGGAACTCTGCTATGCTCCTCCTGGTCCCTCTGGACCCCCTGCTGGATCTCCTGACCTCCAGCCGACTGCCCCTGCTGAGAGCGAGAACTCCTCCTCGACGCCATCCTCGCTCCTAAAGCACAAGACAGAAAACACGAAAATGGCAATGTCAGAATAAAACACGCGGTGCCCAATGCCAGCGTCACATGTACATCATTGTTGTGGACTAGTGGACCACTACAATTACCTATGATTCTCATGTAATTCCACAACCGCGCTCTGATACCAGCTGTAACGACCCGAGAATCCGATTACCGGGAAGGCCCGATAACCCGAGACTCGTACCGCCACCCACGAGTCCGAAGACTCGGAAGGGTTAAAAGGATGGTGTGGAGACTACACAAGTATCACAAATAATTGCAGAAATTAAACAGATATACTATTAAGCAGGAAATAAATTAACAATTTACATTTTACATGGTCCACAATAAAAAACAACAATAACAGCAGTCCACGACTAGTACAGTGACAAGAAAGGAAAGTACAGCTACACGGGGCATACCCCGGCTCTGACCTCTGGCACTACCTCTGGGCACCCGCACCACGCTGCGCTCCTGACGCGCTCCCCGAAGGTGGCGCCTCACCTGAAACACGGTGAAAACACGCAGGGAATGAGTCTCGGAACAAGACTCATTAGGGATCACTCGAACCCTACCTCGCAAAACGAGAAACCACTACTCTAGCGGTAGGAAAGTACCTCGGAAAGGAAAGCCCTGCACTCTACAGAACTAGACCCTACGGCACGCAAACCGACACACGTGCCATGGTACGAGAAGATCGAGACCAACGGTCGAATCGTAAAACCTGACGGTCGGAAACACACGACTGACAGTCTGACACTCCGTACTCGACAGGAGTACCACCCACTAGAAGCACAGCCGGTAGCGTCCCCTGACGTCTTACACCGCACCGCAGGTGAACCGCCTGACGTGGTAGGTCCTACCCGAGGCGTGAACACCGTACAAGTAACCACAAACAAGTAACTAGCTGGGGTCACGCCCGTCGACGTGGGTCCAACCGCCCCCAACCACGTGTGCACACACAGACCTTGCGTCACTAGGTCTGGTCCTCTGACCGGTTTTCCCCCGTAGCCGGACTCTGGCTACCGACGAGGGGCCTACGGGAACCGGTCCACAAACCGTCTCGAAAGGTGGGTGCCCGTACACCACTCCCAGGTGAGACCAGCACCTCGTACTGGTGGGCTACGACTAGTGGAGGGTCACTGAAGGAGTAGACTCTCAAGTCAACAGAAAACGACGTCCGAGTCCGACAACGTGTGGGAATCACCCCACGCACCAGCCCCGTCGCACGGTGGCCACAGTCGGAGAAAAACGGACTCACCGCCCACGGCCAAACTCATGACCAAGGCAAACGGAACCTCCGGACACCAAAGACACGGTCACGGAACTCCACGGGGTGCCCGGGACGCACACACGGCCCAAGGGGAACACCCAACAACAGCCAGATCGCGCTAGGGATACCTAGCGCGACACGGAAGAACGCACTATGGAACCCTAGCGTGACAGGGAAGATCGCGCTAGGTCTCCCTAGCGCGACAGGGACCATCGCGCTAGGGAACCCTAGCGCGACAAGAACCATCGCGCTAGGTCCTCCTAGCGCGACAAGGATGATCGCGCTATGACCCCATAGCGCGACAGGAACTGCCTCCTGTTCATCTTCTCCGATGAACGCGCTCGGTCGGGGCAGCGCGACCTCCAAGAACGCGCTACTGGAGTATAGCGCGTTCTCAGTCCGCGGCCGAAAACGGTAAGAACGCCCAAAAATTCTAACCACGCCCCCATGCCTCCATAGGAGAGGGGGAAAACAAAGGGGAAGACCCCTGGGGACCCCTAGCATGATTCTAGGCCATCAAAACACGAAATCATGCATCAAATCCATAGATCGGGCGAGCTCTCCCCAAATCATGGAAAAACTCAAAAATGCTCAAACGATCCCCTCTCGGCCTCCCCGCGGCCTATAAATCGCGGAAAAAGATCGGCATGAGGCTAAGGAACGTCACCCTACCTCAATGGAGCGAATGCTCCGCCGGGATCGATCACGAATCACGAAGAATGCTCGAAGCTTCACGAACTCCCCACGCTTCCCACGCACGCCGCACGCCCACGAGATCGTCTCACCGCCGCCCACACGCCCGCGCCGTCGCCCCGCCGCCGTCCGTAGCCGGAGAGGGGCTCGCCGCGTCCGAATGGGAGAGAGGGAGAGAGGAGGGTGTCACGGTGGGAAGAAACGGAGGAAGAAGAAGAAGAAAGAGAAAGGAGAAAAGAAAAAGAAAAGGAATTAGGGCTATATAGAAAATCCAAATTTTCGGAAAAATACCGAAAAATAGAAAAATACATTTCTGGAATCCTCGGAACGCACCGATCGCAACGGTACCACTCGTGCCTGGGGGAACCGCCCGGTTCACCCGCAGCGAGCTTCCGAAGGAAAAGCCGAAACACACACCGGGAATCAGAAAACACACGCGGAAAAGCCGCGGAACGCCTCCGGGCCTCCGGAACGACTCCGGATCGCGCCGATCCGAACACGAAAGATGTCCGAAACGAAATTTCAGACACAACAGAGCCGGACGCTCCGAAAACCAGATCCGAGACCCACGAAGAAGGATCCGAAAGGTCCGGGATATTACAGAAGCAGGTAGCAATCCCCGTCTATAGCCCTCGAGGCAGTTATGGAGGGCGGCTTGGTCCTGGCCTAGATAGGGGCCACTCTGACGGAAGCATACGCTCGGTTGGAGTCAGGGCTGGCGACCCTGGCCTGGACCCTCGGTGGGTCTGACAGGAAGTTGGCTCAGCTTGCCGAGGAGCGTGATGGGCTTCGGCGGGAGCTTTCCTCAGTTAGGGAGCTGGTACGGTCGAGCCAGGTGGAGGCCCGAGCGCTAACCGAGCAGCTAGCTAAGGCCCGTGAATCGCTCGAGAGGAAGAGCATGCTTCTTGAAGAGGAGCACCTTGTTCGCGTCGAGCTGGATGGCCGGTGGGAGGCCGAGCACTCTGAGCTGGTGGATCAGGCGGAGGAAGCTGAGCGCCTTCGGGGGGAGGCCGAGCCCGATCGAGCCGAGGCAGAGAAGCGGGCGGCGGAGGCCGAGGAGCGGACGGCTGAGGCCGAGCGGAAAATAGCCGAGGCGGAGCGGGAGAAGGTCGAGCTCGTTGGTAGGGTGGGATTGGCCGGGGCGGAGGCGCTTGAGCAGTACAAATGCTCGGAGGCCTATCGGGTCGACCTTAAGGGGGCTGCCCTCCCCTACTACGAGTCAGCACTTCGCCGAGGCATCCGCAAGGGGTTCAAGCAGGGCTACAACTAGGCCGTATCTTATGCCGAGGAGCAGGCGTCCGGGATAATTAAATTCCTGTCCGGACAATGCTACGACTCGGATCTGTCATCCTCCGGCTCCTCTGCTTCGGCGTCAGAGGAAGAAGATCAGGAGGGCTCTTTGCCCGAGGGGTCGCCAGCTCCAGATGTCTCGGGAGGGCACGCAACTGAGACAGTTCCCACGCCGGTGGGGTCAGAGCCAGGGTCGGCCGTCGCCAAGGGTGCCGGGGGCAAACCGCCTGAGCCTTCCACTTCCGAGCTTCAAGGTGGGCCAGAGGCCTAATGTATCTACTTTGCTTCCTCTTTTTGTATGTCTTTTTCCTTTTGAAGAAAAAACTTTCTCTGTTGTGTAGGAAAATAGATAAGGCAATAGCATTATGACGAAGACTTAACTGTTCCGTATCGCCATTGCCGTATTTCGTTCAGCGTATCCGCAATAGTTGGAAAGTGCCGATAATTTCTACGTGATTTTCGCGTGATGGTTAGGCGAGCCTCTTATAGGGCGTCTTTCCATTTTCTCATGCTTTGAATGTTTGGCCGCTTCGTGTGTCCCGCTGGGGCGGAAACGAGGAGTTTTGAGGTGACAGTTCGTAGGAAGAGGTCCCTTTGGCATATTTTTCGAGGGGAGAATCATTTAAGATAAATAACCTCCCTTCGTCTATAAAAGGTCTGAAGGGCATCCCTTCCTCTCCACGGCTTAGGGTTTTCCTCAACAGTATTTTCTCATTTCTTCTTCACGTAGCACTATGCCAATATAATCGAAACATGGAAAATACTCTGGAAGATGAGGTTGCCGATGATGGAGGGAAGAGAGTCCTTGCTACTTCGGATTTGAAGGAGGTTCGACGGCCGGCGGACAGATTTGAAGAAGGTTCGACGTGCGGAGGCACGTCGTCTTCTTTTTATCAGTTCCGGCGGCGCTTGCGGGGGGGCGAGATGGCGGACGGATGGGGGCATCAGGCATCCTGCCGCCAGTCCCTTCCTGCTCGTTCCATGGAGGGGGGGAGGAAGCCAATTAAGCTCCCTCTTTTTCGGGCTTTCCCCTGCCTCCTCGTCCAGCTCTGCTGGTTTCTTTTTCCCTCTCGCAGCCTCTTTTTCCCTCTTCTGCTCTTCTCATCATTTCTTTCACTCTTCGGAGGATGCCTGAGCTTCCTTCCTTCCAAAGAGTTGGCATATTGGTGGGGAAGATGTCTTCATATGCGTTCCCTCTCCCCTTCCTCTTCCAAGTTCAACTTGGAAGGTAGCCTTCTTCTTCCTAATCCCTTTATCACCTTTGTCTCGAGCTACCCGAGCCAACGGGGTCGACTACCCTTTATCCAAGTCAGTTTCTGCACGAGACAGAGTCAGTGGCTGGACGCAGGAAGGTCAACCGAGTCAGCCGAGCGATGGGCTCATACGGCGACGCCAGATATATTTTTTACTTTTTTGACATGTATTTTCTTGGCTTCGGCCTTCATGATGTACAAGCGAGTTGTTTGAATAAAGGAAAGGGAAAACCTTTTGTTTTATTCCATGTTGCTTACACAATGTTCGGTATTCATAAGTAGAACTTGCGTAGTGTAATCGTGTTCCAGGTCCGAGGGATAGGCTCTCCTTCCATCGTAGATAACCGGTATGCTCCTTTCCCGAGCGTCTCGATCACTCGGTAGGGGCCTTCCCAATTAGGGAATAGCTTGCCCACGGCCTCAAGTGGTCGAGAGGCTTCGGCTTTTCTGAGAACGAAATCTCCTGGTTGAAAGCATCTATCTCGGACTTTGGCGTTGTAGTATCGAGTGAGGCGGCGATGGTATTCCGCTGCTCGGATGCCGGCAATCTCTCGGAGTTCATCGGTTAGGTCGAGGTTTTCGAGCAGTTTCTGATCGTTTGCCTCTGGAGAGAAACAGATGACTCGGAGGGAGGGATTGGCAATCTCCAACGGGATGACGGCCTCCGCGCCGTATACCAACTGAAAAGGACTTTCACTGGTTGCCGTTCTGGGAGTCGTTCTGTGTGACCAAAGTACGCTCGGTAATTCCTCAAGCCAGCTGCCCTTGGCTTTGATGAGCCTGGTCTTGATGCCTTTTAAGATAGTCTTATTGGCATTTTCGACCAGCCCGTTAGCTTGAGGGCGGGCGACCGAGGTGAAGTGATTGCGAATGCCCAGGTTGGCACATCTATCTCAGAAATAACGAGAATCAAATTGCCGACCATTATCGCTTACTATCACCCGGGAGATGCCGTAACGACATATGATCGACTTCCAGATGAAATTTCAGACGACTGTCTCGGTGATCCTTGCTGTGGCTTCGGTCTCGATCCATTTGGTGAAGTAGTCGATGGCGACGATGATGAACTTCTTTTGGGCCTGGGCCGTGGGGAATGGCCCGAGGATGTCAATTCCCCAGCGAGCGAAAGGATATGGCTCGGCTAAGGTGATGAGCTCCGTTGCAGGCTGATGGACCAAGTGGTCAAATCGCTGGCATCAGTCACAGTGTTGTGTGTAGGTCGAGCAGTCACGCTGTAGAGTGGGCCACCAGTAACCTTGCCGTAGCAAGATCCTGGCGAGCGACCTTCCTCCTAAATGCACTCCGCATAGACCTTCGTGAACTTCTTGAATCGCTCGGTTGGCTTCATCAGTGCTGAGGCACTTCAGGAGGGGACCGGAGAAGGATCTCCGGTAAAGAGTGTCGTCCAGAGTGACGAATCACCGAGCTTGGTACTTCAATCTTCGGGCTTCCCGAGGGTCGGGAGGCTCTTGAGAATCTTGGAGACACGACAGGTACGGGGTACGTCAGTTGCTTGGGGAGGCCGAGTCAACAGCCAGGAGCTCCGAGTCGATGCTCGGTCGCTCCAGCTCTTCGAGGAGGACCGATCGAGTACCCTCGGGGTCAAGAGAGGAGGCCAGCCGAGAGAGGGCGTCCGCTCGGGAGTTTTTCTTCTGAGCTATTTGGACTACCTCAAAACTCTCAAACTGTTGTGCCACGGCTCTGACCAGCTGGAGATATTTGACCATCGGTGCTTCTTGAGCTTCGTAATCGCCATTGACCTGGCTAGCGACCATCTGGGAGTCAGTGTGAATTTTGACTCTCTCCGCCCCCGGCCGTCGGGCCATATGGGCTCTCGAGATGAGAGCCTCATACTCGGAAGCGTTGTTGGATGTCTGGAAGTTGAACTTCAAGGCATATTGTAGCTCTGCTCCTTCGGGGGACTTCAGGAGGATTCCAGCGCCGCTTCCGGTTGAGTTGGAGGACCCGTCGACGAACAGTTCCCATGTTGGCCCGGGCGTGGACGGAGATCTTTCTTCTGTCGGGATGGTGCTCTCGGTGATGAAGTCAGTGAGTGACTGGCCTTTGATAGCCGAGCGAGGCCAGTACGATATATCGTAGGTCCCAAGCATGATGGCCCACTTGACGAGGCGTCCCGAGGCTTCAGGGTGAGCGAGGACCTTCTTCAATGGTTCGCCGGTTAGCACGGTGATGGAGTGCCCTTGGAAATAGGGCCGGAGGTGCTTGGCCGAGGTAACCGACGCTAGCACGAGTCTCTCGGTTGCGGGGTACCTCCTTTCAGCCTTGTTGAGCACCTTGCTGGTGTAGTAGACCGGTCTCTCAACTCCCGAGTCATTTCTGACTAGGACCGAGCTAACTGTCGATGGGGTTGCCGAGAGATAGAGATGCAGGGCTTCGCCTGGGACAGGCTTGGACAGCACTGGAGGCGAAGCCCGGAACTCTTTAAGCTTGGTGAACCCTTTTTGGCATTCCCCGTCCCATGTGAACGTAGCAGATGCCTATTTGGGCCCCCTCAATAGCTTGAAGAATGGTAGGCATCGTTCGGCCGCACGGAACAGGAATCTGCTGAGCGCGACAATGCGTCCAGTAAGGCGTTGAACGTCTTTGATGCAGGTGGGTGGGCGCATGTCCAGGATGGCCTAGACCTTGTCGGGGTTGGCCTCGATCCCACGCTGGGTGACTAAGAAACCCAGAAATTTCCCGGATCTTACTCCGAAGGCACACTTGGTTGGATTGAGCTTCATACTGTACCTCAGGAGGGTGTCGAAGGTCTCAGCTAGGTCGTTGAAGTGGTCCTCGGCCTTGGGGGTCTTGACGAGCATGTCGTCAATATAGGCCTCGACGTTCCGGCCGAGCTGTCCCTCAAACATATGGTTGACCAACCTCTGGTACGTGGCTCCAGCATTTTTCAACCCAAAAGGCATCCAGGTGTAGCAGTATACGCCGAAGTCGGTGATAAAGGCGGTCTTCTCTATGTCTTCTGGATTCATTCTGATATGATGGTAACCTGAATAGGAATCCAAAAAATTGAGTATCTCGTTGCCCGAGGTTGAGTCAACCAGTTGGTTGATGCTCGGTAATGGATAGCAGTCTTTAGGGGTGGCCTTATTCAAGTCGGTGAAGTCCACGCACATCCGCCACTTTCCTGAAGCTTTCGGCACCAGGACGACGTTGGCCAGCTACGTCGAGTACATGACCCATTTAAAAAGACCAGTCTTTTGCCCCTTGGTGACTTTCTCCTTGATGATCGCCTGCTTCTCTGGCTCGTGCTTCCTTCTCCGTTGTTGTACAAGTTTGATGGTTGGGTCGAGGTTGAGCTTATGCATGCCGTCTCCTCTAGTATCCTGGGGAGTTGATCATCAGACCACGCAAAGACTCGGATGTACGCGGAAAGAAACTCTTTGTATTACTGTTAGACCTCAGATGGTAGGTCGGCTCTAATCTTTATTCCTAGGGTCGGGTCGTCGTTTAGGAAAATCGCTAGCAATTTGCCTCCAGGCTCGACGGTTGTGGATTTTTCCTCGACTTCCTGGGGGCCCTTGTTCTTCCCGTCCGGCCTTGTGGCTTCAACCGAGATATTATAGCACCTTCTGGCCGTGGCCTAGTTACCTCGGACTTCCCCCAACCCATTTTTGGTGGGGAACTTCATCTTTTGGTGATAGGTAGAAGGCATCGCTTTCGTTCGACTGAGGATTCCTCGGCCGAAGATTACGTTTTATGCTATCATACCTTTGATCACTATGAAGTCCACCATGACCGTAACGGTTTTGGGTGGGGTGCCGAGAGTAACTGGCAGGCTTAGGGATCCCTCGGGATAAGTGGCCTGGCCATTGAACCCGCAAAGGGTGGTTCGGATCGGGCGGAGTTTAGACGGATCCTCCCCCATCTTAAGGAAATATTCATAGGATAATACATCAGGGGCACTTCCATTGTCAACTAGAATCCTGTCTACGTTACAATGGTTTCATGTGGCCGATATGACTAGAGCGTAGTCATGCCGGGTGCTTAGCCCTTCCAGGTCTTGGTCGGAGAAGACTATGACTTGGGGCTCACTTGGCGGGGCCCTGGGAGGCTTAATGGCTCGGCTCGCCCGCTCAGCATGACGCTTCCTTCCTCGGCCACTGTCTCCTCTTGATGCAGCTCCTCCAGCGATGACGTTGATGTGGACCCATCGGGGGGCGTTGTCGATTTCCTCTGGGGTGCCTCGGTCTTCCTTGTGCCCAGCAACGAACTGGGATAGGTGTCCTTGATGGACGAGGCGCTCGATCTCATCCTGGAGCTGGTGGCAATTACCGATGTGGTGCCCGTGATCGATGTGGAACAGGTAATGCTTGCTGCGATTGCGGTTCTTCGACCTCATTGGCTCGGGTTGGCGGAGGAGGCCCGAGCCTTTGATGTCCTCGTAAATCTCGTAAACCGGAGTGGTTAAAGGAGTGTACCGCTCGTACTTTCGTGACGGTTCCTTGTGTTCCCCGTCTCAGTTCCGCCTTTTTCCTGGACCCAAACTTGGCTCGGGTGCCCGCTTCTTGTCCCCCTCCCGACCCGAGCCTGTTGCGTCTCGGCATGCGCTGAGCACTTCTTCGCACTCGGCATGGCGTAAAGCCAGAGTCACTAGCTTGGCAAGCGTCGAGGGAGGGTGGAGGACAAGTTCGCGGCGAAGGTTCTCATCGCAGGTGCCCCCGATCAACGCGGTTATGGCCGAGGTGACGTCCAGGCGGGGGATCCTCAGGGCTTCCGATTTAAATCGGGTAATGTAAGCCCGAAGTTTCTCCCCTTGCGCCTGTTTGAGGGCCAAAAGCCCAGCTACCGACCTTGGGGGACCGCTGCCGGTGAAACTCTCCTTGAATACTCACCCGAATTGCTTGAAGTCCCGGATGGATCCGGGGGCGAGGGCCCGGAACCATACTTGGGCGCCTTTGACCAGGGTGGTCACAAAGGCTCGACATTTGATGGCGTCGGACGCTCCATGAAGGGTCATCAGGGCGTCGAAGCTGTCGAAGTGATCGGCCGGGTCGCCCTGGCCGTCATAAAACTTGAAGGTCGGGATGGAGGTTCTGGGAGATACCTCTGCCTTCAAGATATAGTCAGAGAACGGGGATTTCTCCTCGTCCTCCGTGGAAGAGATTTTCTACAGGGCGCATAGGGCGCGCTCCTGTTCTGCGAAACGCCTCTCGAATTCTCGCAGTCGGAGGGATAGCTACGGCTGTCGCTGCGCCGTCGGGCTGGGGGGGGCTATCTTCGCGTTCCCCAGGGACTTCGGTCTCTGGGTTCAGACGGCGTGCCCTAGGTTTTCCCCTCCTCGACGTAGATGAGGCTTCTTGTTCTAGAGGGGGGGCTTGTGAAGGTCCTCCTGACCTGTTACGGATGATCTGCCGGCCTCGGAGGGTGAAGCGGCCTCCGGCGATGTGCTGGGACACGTTCTCGCGGGGAGGGCTCTCCGGAGGGGCGCGTGACCTTCCATCCCTGGCCGCCTGGGTCCTCATGAGTTCCACGAGGACATCCAGTTTTGCGTTGAGAGCTTGGAAGGCGTCAGCGCCGCCGTTGAGTGGCAGCCCTACCGCCGACGGGGGAGGGGGCGGGAGCCCTACCGTCGCAGGGGGAGGGGGCGGTCCGTCGGCGGGGATGCTGGCATTGGAGGGGGGGTTTTGTGAGCCTTGGGAGGGGCCTTCTCCCGCCGCCACCATGGCCTTTCTCCTGTCACCGGTGGACCTCCTCCCTGAACTCCTTCGCACCATGCTGGCTCTTTGGTCGTTTTCCACAGACGGCGCCTGATGAAGAGGCGTGATCTCGCGCTGGTCCTGCGCTGAGGAGATGATCACCGGATAGTGAACTACAAGGAAGGGAAACGGATCAAGGGGCCCAGGGATGGTTCCCTGTGGCAAACCCTCTGATGCTTAAGTCAGTAGAGCAATGGTGGAAGCTATGTAGGGAGAAGGAAGGAGATGCATGAGATCCCTCTACACCAAGGTGGTGAAATGGTTCCTGCTCAGGGAGTTTAGGCGTATGTTTGCCCTTACCTTTCGTTGGAGGGAGTCCCAGGTTTAAATAGTACACTGGCCTCATGAGTCCCGTAAGCTGAGGGGTTTCAGGCGGGAGTTACATCCTCAACGTGGGCTCTTTACGTCCTCATCGTGGGATCTTTATAGCCTTGAGGGATCATGGGTCCCTTATCCTCATAAACTCCTACTTATAAAGGGTTCTCAACGGCAGTATGAATAAGCATTCATCGGTTGACTCGAGCATGAGGGGTGCCAACCCTGTCCGGGTGATAGGCATAGCTCGGGTGAAGATAGGTCGGAGTAGGTATTGTGCGCCTGCCTTTATCCCGACGAGGGGATAGATCGGGCGTGGGTCTTTCTCTGACTTGACCGATGTTCAGGCCTTCCGAGTCTAAGGGCCGTCGAGGAAGGTTATGATCCCGAATGATCTTATTGGGCTTTTTAGCCTAAGTGGGCCCTGCGGGGCTGTCACTTGGATGAGTTGGGCCTCGTTTGGTCCCGATGGACCTAGTTTGGCTGCTCTTTAGATGGGCTACCGAAATCCCTCTCTCCAATATACTTGCTCCTACTTTTCATGACATACACACAGCTATCGAACTTGTTTGAAACAAATCTTAGTTGGACAACTAGTTCGTGAAATTTTAGATATCATTGTCTAGAAGATTGTTTTAAACCATATATCGATTTTTTTAACTTGCATACCCTTTTATCTTAGTCTCCCACCTGAAGTCTCTCAAGTTATTGCATATAAATATCTTCATTCAACTCTTTATTAAGGAATGTTCTTTTTACATCTATCTAGTGCAGATCCAAATCAAAATATGTAACAATTGCCAATATCATTCTTATGGATGCAAACTTAGCCACTGGAGAATATATTTCTTAAAAATATATCCCTAACTTCTGTGTAAATCCTTTGGCAACTAATCGGGACTTATATCTATCAATAGACTCATCAACTCGAAGTTTTTTTAAAAATATCTATTTGCATCCTATAGCCTTTCTATTCTTTGATAGATCACATAATTCTCATATATTGTTCCTTTTCACAAAATCAATTTCTTCATTCATGGCACCTTGTCATAATTCCGAATCATACGATTTCATCGCATCTATATAATTCATGGGATCTACACAATTTTCTTCTTCCATGTCTATTATAAGACATGAAAGCTCACATGAATACAAATGATAATCATCCATCCATGCTAGTAAAGTTCTTAATCTTTTGTTACATATTCCAAGTTGATCAAGCTACACTTCATTCATAGGCATTGGATCATTTTCCATATTACGAGATTCCTTCTCAATTTTTGGATAATTCTTAGGGATATTGTTGTAATAGTCATCATCTATTACAAGTAGAGGTTCCTTCTCCTTTTTATGAGATTCATCTTCCTCTAGATTTTCTATAAATACCGCATCCATATACTCAATGATCACCTTTTCTTTATAAAAAAATATATAATCAATATACTCAATGATTTCTTACAATATCTTATAAATATGTATTTTAATATCTTTGAGTCTACCTTATCTCTAAGTTGACTAAGAATGAGAATGTGAGTAATTGACCCCCACTTCTTGAGATGATTCAAATCAGGTTTCCTCCTATTCTATAATTCATAAGGTGTACTTTCTACAAATTTTGTGAGAATTATGTTCAAGACATGATTTGACGTGAGTAATATCTCTCCCCACAAATTCTTAGGGAGACCTGAATGCGATAGCATACATCTAACAACATTCATTAAAATTTGGTTCTTTCTTTCTGTCACACCATTCTATTGTGACGTATAAAGCATTGTCATATATCTTTTAATTCTATGTTCTTGATAATATGACTCAAATTCTCTTGAGTTATATTCCCCACCTCTATCCGCTCTTAACACCTTAATATTTCTTCCATGCATGTTACCTTTCCATTTCCATTTTATATTTCTGGAAGCAAACAAATGCCTCTTATTTTGCAGAAATCAGATAACATAGGTAAATCTAGAATAATCATCTTTGAAGGTTATGAAATATTCCTTGTTGATATATGTATGTATGCTTAGGGAGTCACAAATGTCTGAGTAGACCAACCCTTGCAATTCTTCCAATCTATACCCTACTGCGAAAGGTTTCTTACTCATTTTTCTGACTATATAAACAATATTCACAAGGTGATAGTTCCACCTTTGTCAAACCCGACAGTTGATCCATCTTTATCATCTGTTTCATTTTAGATTTTTCGGGATGTCCCAATCTAAATTGTCATATATCACATTCCAATAAAGAACACAAGGAATACTTAAAATTTTAATATTATTATTCTCGATGTCAATTATAGGGATACATTATAAATCATGTTCAGGGACAAACCTCCCTATAGTAAGTACTCTTTTGTCTTTCCCTATTGACACTTTATTATTACAGAACCACACTTCTAAGCCATTTTTCATCGAGGCCGGTACAGAGATTAGATTCTGCCAAATTTTAGGTGCATAAAGCACATCCTTAAGCACCATAATGTTATCTCTAAGATCCATCCTATTTGTACCAACAACTTCTACATCCAGATAAGTGTTGTACCCTTCATTTTCCTGCCTTGAGTTTGTTCAGCATCATCGGCCCCTTCTTCGTCTTTGTAATATGCATAATGACTCTAGAATCGACCCAACATTCATTTGAGTCGGCCATCATGGTATTACATTTCGTGACACTCATGAATTCCCCCTTTTCAGCGCTTTTATTTTTCGGGAGCTTGTTTCTACCCTCATTCTCTTGCCTTTGGGAACAATTTACCTTAAAATGGCCAAATTTCTCACATGTGTAGCAAAAACCACGAAGAACCTTCTTTCATTTTCTTTGGAATTTGTTGCCCTTAAATTGAGACACATTTATTCCAAGTGAGTGATTCTGACCGGTGGGCTTCTGGTGTACGGTATTGACCTTCTGTATGTTCATCTTCAGTTCTTTTCGCGTAGTTCTTTTCTCCTGGTTATTAAGTCGAGCTCAATTGCGTGCTAACCTAGTAGGTAGGTCCATGTCACTTATAATGGAACCACTTATTCTTAAGATTTTGACAGTCGTGGATTAGCGATAGATTAATGACGGATTAGCGACAGAATTTTTTTATCGTAAATTTGTCGCTAATTCACGGTCGATCAGAGGTGGATTTTTTATTCTGCCGCTAATCAGGGACGAATTAGTAGTAAAAATATTATTGACCATTGATAATTACCCGATAATTTAGATCAATCGCTAATTAGTCACGAATCCAGCATTAAAGTCTTCAGCGACATATTAGATGCCGATTACAGAACAAATTTTTTCATCGTTAATCCCACTTTTTTGTAGTGCTAGTGATGTTAGCAAACTATTTAATATAGTTGTCACATGTATCTTCTCTAGAATTTTAGTTCTAGCAGTTGATAGCTCCTTAACCATGACAATTATTTTGTTTACATACTCAACCACGCTATCACATTCCTACATCTTACATGTGTTGTAACGATGTAACAGGAGTTGAGTATTCACCTCAATCTTGGTGTCATATTCCTCCTGAATAGTTTTCCACAATTCATTGGTGGTTTTGTAAGTTTCAAAAAAATTAATCAAATTATCCTCCATGAACATGAGTATTAGGCCCTTAGCCTTTTTGTCATCTATCAATAAATATTGCTCCCATTTTTTCTTTTCTACCTCCATGGATATTTTATTAACTTCCGAAGCATTGGTGTCAATGACATATTTTATATTGTCATGAATGAGGGCATATCAGATTTTCCGATGTCACATGTCATAATTAGTTCCATTAAATTTTTTTAATTTTGTCAACTTCGAAGTAATGAACTTACTAGTCATTCCAATTAAAATGAATCTAAAAATTGGACAGCTTAATTCGATTATAACTTTAAACATGATGCCAAAAATTATGCTAAGATTTATGTTGATTAATTTTGTCATTTCTTTGTGAAGGGTTTTTCAAATTTTGTCTTGCATAGTTTGTGAGCAAAAATAACTAAGTACTCAGTAACAATTAAGCTACAATTAAATAATAATTTGATTATTTTTTAATTAATCATGCATCAATTCCTAATAATATGAATAATTATCTGTACATTTTAAATATCAACAAATAAATAAGGATATGCACGTAAATATGTAATTTTCACAAAATAGGGCATATGTTTAATTTCACAAAAGGATTTGAGTATGGAATTAATTAGGGCCTCCTTTTAATGTATCTCACGCATAGGTATGGCTTTATAGGATTTTATCTTTATTTCCTTTTTTATTAGCCTAAAAACTCCCCCTCTTTTTTAACAAACTAAATAAGGGGTGGGAGGGGAAAAAAGGAGGAGAGACAGACCTCCTTCTTTTTCTTCTTTGACTGGCCCCCTTCCCCCACCCCCCCTTTTTTTAAAAAAAAAACGTATGCGGTTCAAGTGAACCACAGTCTCCGTGTGACTTTCCTGTTTCATGTGAAAGTGAAAGGTGGTGGGTCGTCCTGCTCCTTGTGACTTTCTTTTTTTTTAATAACCAAAACAAGAGTGGGGGAAGGACCGATCTCCTTCTTCCTTCTAAGGTGGATGACCTATCTCCGCGGCGGTGGAGAAGTCAACCACGGCGTGAGGCGACGTAGCGGGGCCTAATGGCGGCAGGGGCCAGCGGCAGCGGTGGTGTCGAGTAGGACGAGCGACGGCAGTTGCGTTGGCAGCAACGAGTGAGGGTGACGATGGGCATGTGTCGTGACCGACAGGGGGTGGCAAGGCGGGGAGGTGGAGGGCAACGCAAGTAATGTCGATGGCGAGGGGGTCTTGCAACGGTGGTCTCAAGATGATGCTGGAGGGATGAGCCGCAGCAGTGGTGAGCCTAGTGTCGTCGGCAGTGGCGAGCGAGGGCGGCCAGCCGGGATTAAAGCAGGGGGGCAGTAGTAGTGATGGCGCGGTGTACCAGGCGCGGCTGCGACGATCGTCGTGGAGGCGAGGGATCGAAGCTATTCTTTTAGCAACAATCTGAGAGGCCGACAACAGTGACACCGGTGGCACCAAGCAGGGGTGGGCTGAGATGTGGCCGTCAGCATTCGGGCAGGGGCGACGCGGCGGGGGGTTGGCGACAAGGGGACTCAACGACGGTGAACCCGACGATAGGGGAGGCTGGAGAGAACGCGGCGGCCGATGGTGGCTATGCCAACTGGCAGGGTGGCAGTCGAGCAAGGGTGCGGTTGCAAAGGCGGGTGGCAGCCCAGTGGAGGCATGACGGCAGATCGAGGCGCTAAGCTCTAATACCAATGTAGAAGCTACACCGACGAGGTGAGTATGTGTGGGATTAGGTTTGGGACTCCGGCACGGTGGGTGTTTTCTAATGATATTTTTTTATGGGTGTAACTCATCCTTTTATAGGGGAGCTTCCCCACATGCCCTTCGTCCCACCCCTCCTGTGCACCCTCCCACTTCCCTCATGACGTGATTTCCGGATAAATGGAGGCACTTGTCAAGGTTAGGCACCGATTTTGGACTTTGGGTGTGTGCTTTGGTGGTCATCCACCAACAAACAGAGTGAAGGAGACGACTCCTCCTTGCAATGGCAGGTGAGAGAGGGAGAGGCCGATGAGGCTACAGAGGTGGCCGATCTGTAGCAGGATCAGTGTTGAAGTTGTGACGGGTTGATGCAAGGGCGACCGGGGGTAGTTGGCAGTGACAAAGCAAGGTTGGCTGTGGATCAGGCCAATTGCAGTCGTGCAGCTCATCGTTGGAGAAGGCCACAGTCGGCCGACCGGTCGGGGTGTGAGGGAGGAGGAGACGGTGGTGCACCCAGAGGACCTGATATTGGCAGCAAAACTAAAAATGGTGGCGGAGCGGATAGAGAGGTAGATCCCCCCAAAGCCTTAGTTGACGAGGCTAAAGATGTCCTCTCTCTCTCTCTCTCTCTCTCTCTCTCTCTCTCTCTCTCTCTCTCTCTCTCTCTCTCTCTCTCTCTCTCTCTCTCTCTCTCTATGTGTGTGTGTGTGTGTGCGCGCGCGCGCGTGCACATGCCTGGTTGTCGGTGCTAGAGACCACCTTCGGTGCCCTCCCCCCCTCTCCTGCCCTCTCTCTCTCATGGTTGTGGTGGTGAAACGGTCCAATTGCCTTGCATGTTGCCTCCATTAATTAAGACGGAAAGTAACATAGGGGCATAACTATTTGTTTAAAGGGTTTTGGGGGGTTTAAAGGTAAATTCCATAAATGTGAGGGTATAACGATAATTTGAGCATTTTTAATGGTATACATGTAATTTTCTCTTTATTGTATTCCATATTATTAAATAGAAGTTATTTTACTCAAGTATCCTTCTTTCTTTACCGAAGAACAACTTCAAATTTTTAAATAGAGGACATGATACCGCTAGTGTGGCTGAAGATGGTGGCGGAGCGGATAGAGAGGCAGATCCCCCCGAAGCCCTCGTTGGCGAATCTCTCTCTCTCTCTCTCTCTCTCTCTCTCTCTCTCTCTCTCTCTCTCTCTCTCTCTCTCTCTCTCTCTCTCTCTCTCTCTCTCTCTCTGCACAGTCAAGGTTGTCGGTATGTGCTAGAGACCTCCTCTAGTGCCCTCCCCTCCTCTCATGCCCTCTCTCTCTCATGCTAGTGGGGGTAAAACGGTCCAAGCGCCTTAGTCGTTACTAGGCTTGAAAATTATCCGTTTAAAATTTGAACTGAATTCGAATTTGTATTCGTTTAATCATATAATTATCCTAATAAAATATATGACGGATAATTTAATCGAATATCCAATTATTAATCGGATATTGAGATATCCGTGTTAGATATTATCCGACAGAATATAAACTTTAGATAAAAATCTAAGGATACACATATTCTATATATAATTAACTCAAATCTTAAAATATTATTTTATTACTCTTTTTTATCTTTTTTGTCTCAAAATATAATTTAAAAATAAGAAATCCACTTACACCTATTTAGTAAGTTATCTCCTATTTTTTAAGATGAAGTCTAATCTTTTGATAACATCTCCCAAAATAAAAATAACTTCCACTCTTTCTATTTTTTTTGAGAAAATAATATACGACGCTCTCACACGGCTCACACGACTCAGCTCTAAGTAGGTTTAGTAATTATCCTTTTAAAATTCGAACCGAATTTAAATTCTTATTAATCCGATAATTATCTGAATAAAATATCCAACGGATAATTCGATTATTAATCGGATACGAATCTGGATATCATACTATCCGGTCTGTATCCGATCCGTTTACAGGTCTAGTCGTTATATGTTAGGACGTAGAGTAACCTAGGGGCATAAAAATTTGTTTAAAGCGTTTTTTGGGAGGTTCAAAGGTAAATTCCATAAATGAGAGAGTATAACGATAGTTTGAACATTTTTAGGGGTATACACGTAGTTTGCTCTTTATATATTTTAGATTATTAAATAGACGTTATTTTATTCAAGTATCCTTCTTTCTTTACGAAAGAACAACTTCAAATTTTTAATCATCCTTCTCTCTTGGAATCTGTATCATGTCTTCAAAGTTCACCTCAAGGTAGATGACAAAGAAGTTTTTTTTCTGACCTCCGGGTCTATCTGCTCCTCTCATTATAGACTGATGTATTCGTTAGTTTTTGGAAATGATAATATTGTGCCAAAATTTAAAAGTTCATCCAAGGATGGATCAGAAAAGAAAATTGATGTCGGGTACTTAATTAGAGGGGGTATATTAAGAAGTAGACAAACCATCTTCGATCATATATATACCACGGATGGCGGTCGTAAAGGGTGTGCTTACTAATCAAATCGTCGGACACACCGCCAACGGCTCAGCTGCTACCACCACTTGCTCGACCAACCTTTTGTTTTAAGCATGCATTAATGTGTATCCCACAAGGAAATTTCAGAATCGAACATTCGAATGTTAAAAGGTCGTCCCGATTTATGCGACTTCTAATTAAGTTGGCTCTATATACCTAACAGTTCATAATTAAAATAATCAATGTACATGACTTGTTTATTAGGTGTTTGGCACGTCTGCGTCGAGTAGTTAGCTTGACGCGTGCTGGGACAGACCGCGTTGTCGGGGAGAGTTGAATCCAGTGTACGTGCGCAGACAGGTCGGGAGCCAGAGTTCCTCCGTATTTCCACATTGACTATCGAGGGGCCGGCCGGGTGGCCGGGATTGTTTGGTGGTCGCACGCTGCATGGTCGTGCAGAAATGGGAGTTTCCAAATTAAGTCGCCCATGCAGTTCGATCACCAGCTAGCTTGCAGCCAACACTCCTTGCACCCACGCAACGTGAGCTGCGTGCATGCTTCTGTCAGCACACAACCGTGCATGGCCGACCCCTCCGTGCATGGAGCAGAGCCCCATCGATCGAGTGGATATATAAACGCCGGCGGTGGTGGCCAAGGAAGATGCCCAAGCCACTGGTAAATGGATGATCGTCGAGAGTAGGCTTGTAATTCGAAAGTAGGCGATGTTAGATGAGACAGGAAGGGCCTGAACGGGAGATGATGACGCCGGCGGGAGTGGGACTGGAGTAGGTCGAGGCTCCGGTGGGTTTCTCGGAGGACTCTGCTTCCAAAGGAAGAGTAGTTGGAGAATTGAGGATGAAAATAAGATCAGATGTGATTCAATCTGACACCATATAATTAGAGTTGTCGAAATTGAGCTATCTTAATTATTCAAAAGTTCAAGGTGTTGAATGGGAACAGTCTCGTGATTAAATGGTTCTGCGTCCTCTCGTATGGTCGAGAGATTTCGTGTTCGAATTCGTCCTCTCATATGGTTGAGAGATATCACGTTGAAATCTATAAAATCGCGGTGTTAATATATACCGACCTAGAGTCGTAAACACATGAATCACAACTCATTTAATCAATATAAGACTGTTGTCTAGAGATTATGTCCAAATTTCAACATCCTCACGCACTCGAGCAGCTCAATTCTAGACTAATTATGATAGGTTTCAAATTATCAAAAAAGTCAAAAGTGTTGAATAGAGATAGGTCCACTATTTTAAGTATATATTCTTTTTAATCCATCATGTAGTTCTTGTAAACCCCAATTCTATGATAAGAATGAGGGTATCTTGTTTGATCTTATGTTCATGTAGACCTCAGTTCTATATAAAGAATGTCCATATCGATTTATCATGGTACCTAAGTTAAGGGAACCATATTCTACCTAGTTTTATCGAACTCGTGATTATACCGTTATTATCGCCATTCTACGGCCTTTGTCATATTTTTGGACTCTATTCTATCAATGTTGTCATACGTATCTACAAGCTTGATTATTGAAATTCTATATTGGCTATATAAACAAGAGTGGATGTCAAAACACATGATAAATGCCTGCGCATATGGGGCCCGATCTGGTCCTGGGAGGAGCACCCGAAAGTACTTGTGCCCATGGGAGTTAAAATGATAAGGTATCTGGCATTATACCGAGTACTTGACTTGCTTGATTGGACATTCCACACACATCTTGTACTTGAATCGTACTTGACTTTACATGAAATGCGTGGCCCGAAAAAGGGTAATTTACTTGCTTGATACATGATAGCCAAAGTTCTTGACATGATTTGTTAAATGTACTTGCTTGAATATCTCGAATAAACTTGTTATCTTGTTGAAAGTTCATGATAAGTTCATCTTATTTCCTTGATACTACATTCTATCTATCCTGTCGTGTTATGCGAGCATGCATAGCTTTATTGCATTCATAAAAATGTAATTACTTAAACCCCTCGCTAGTACTTGAGATATAATTTCCTACTGAGCGTTCGCTCATTCCGTTTGTCCCTTTTTACTTTTCAGGTAAGTCCGACGACGATGGAAGTCAATCGGATGGGAATGATCAAGAGTGAAAGTGATAGAGCTTCTACAAGTGTCGTCTAGTTGGTTCTATAGTTTTCTCGAGTCAACTATGTACTTTTCTTTTTGTTAAACAGAGTATTTGATTTGTAATAGTCTATCCATTATGAAATAAGGATTGGGGTTATCTTGCTATTTTGCGCATCTCTGTCTTCGTGTCGAATACACGACCACTCTGATTGACATGATTGATATAGACACGTCACGCATCTCCGGGTATCTTCCGCGCTCGGGGCGTGACAGTCTTTGTGGTATCAGAGCCTAAGGTATTCAATTCCTAGGAAACCCAAGTCCAAGGATAGGTTTCAAAACCTTTAACCAAGTGAGAGTGGGTAGAACCAAGGGTTAAATGATCAATGAGTCCTTTATAAGATCATAGTGATATAATACTAACATAGCTATTGTAATTGTAGGATAATGGCTGCCGAACGTGCTCAATGGCGCAACATGCAGCGTACCCTTCAAGGGATGACCCAAGTGCTACAACAGGTAGCACAAGGTGGTGCTCCACGAGCTGGAAGCTTACACCAAGCATTCAAGAATATGAATCCCCCGAAGTTCATGGGATCGACCGATCCAGACGATGCCGAGCATTGGGTTCGGGAGATTGAACGTATATTCCGTGTTATGCAATGCACGGATCAGGACAAAGTCTTATTAGCTACTTTCCAGTTAGAAAAGGATGCTAGATGCTGGTGGGAGTCGATTGAAGCTACTACTGACCCAACTCAAGTTACATGGGGTGAATTCGTTGAATATTTCAACGCCAAATATTTCTCTGATAGGGTCCAGGAAAAGAAGGCCGCCGAATTTGCCGCATTAAAGCAAAGATCTTTATCGGTGGCTGATTATGAAGCACAGTTTTCTAGACTGTCTAGATATGCTAAGCATTTAATTAGCACGGAAAAGATGAAAGCCCGTAGATTTCTTAATGGGCTTAGGCCCCACTACATTACTCAACTGGCGCCTATGGATATTCAAATTTATACTGAAATAGTGCGCCGAGCTCAGTTGCTTGAAGATGCCACGGAACTATCTGATAGGATCCGTGGGAAAGACAAAAAGGAGCAAGTCACAAGTTCGGGTTCTTTTAAACCCAACTTTAAGAAGAGGCCCAATAATGGAGGTTCTTCCTCTCAAGATCAGAAGTTCAAGAAATCCAAGCCTTTCTCTATCACCACTACACCTTCAAACGTAGTATGCAAGCATTGTGACAAGGCTGGTCACAAAACAGAAGAATGCTGGAGGAAATTAGGAGCATGTCTCCGTTGTGGGAGTCGTGAACATCGGATTCCCGATTGTCCATTAATGAATGACCAAGACGGTGAGGGTAAACGCCCAGTGACAAGGAACGCGCGTCTTCATGCAATCCAAGAGACCGAACCAGAAGAAGAAGGCGGATTGGTGGAAGGTACATTAAAAATTTGTTCCAAATATGCACATGTCTTATTTGATACGGGTGCATCGCATTCCATTATTTCCAAGAAGTTTGCTGACCCATTACCTCTAGAACCAGAATGGATGAAGTTAATATTGTCTACTCCTCTCGGAAACGAGACGGATATCACACATCATTACCAAAACTGTGAGGTATTGGTTCGAGGAAAGAATTTTCCTATTGATCTTATCTGCTTAGATCTAAAAGAGTACAATGTTATACTAGGAGCAGATTGGTTATCCAAATACCAGGCAACGGTTGATTGCCGTGATAGCAAGATTGTTTTCAAGGAATTTCCGGAACTGACTTATACTAGTCCTAAGAGTCGAAGCAAATCCCCTCTTATTTCGGCTCTTCGAGCAAGCAAGCTCGTCAAGAAAGGATGTGTATCCTTCCTTGCTTTTGTCACTATTAAAGAAGCTAAAGAAACCAAGATAGAGGACATTCAGGTAGTGCGAGAATTTCCAGACGTATTTCCGGAAGAATTGCCGGGATTACCCCCGCAAAGAGATGTGGCCTTTACCATCGACTTAGCCCCTGGTGCTGGTCCTGTTTCAAAGGCACCCTATAGAATGTCCCCTGCAGAACTAAAAGAATTGAAGAAGCAATTGATGGAATTGATTCAAAAAGGGTTCATTAGACCAAGTACTTCCCCGTGGGGAGCCCCAGTCCTATTTGTAAGGAAGAAGGATGGATCCATGAGATTGTGTATCGACTATCGACAGTTGAATCATCTTACTATCAAGAACAAGTATCCACTGCCGAGAATCGATGAATTATTTGATCAGATTTCTGGATCCAAACATTTCTCCAAGATTGATCTCAGGTCTGGTTATCATCAATTGAGGATTAAAGACGAAGATATTCATAAAACTGCGTTCAGAAGCAGGTATGGCCACTATGAATTTGTTGTTATGCCTTTTGGACTAACAAATGCCCCTGCTGCCTTTATGCAGTTGATGAATAGCATATTCAGGCCTTATCTAGATCAATTTGTGGTGGTTTTCATTGATGATATATTGATATATTCCAAGACTAAGGAAGAACATGAAGAGCATTTGAGGATTTCATTACAAATCTTGAGGACAAATCAATTATATGCTAAGCTCAGCAAGTGCGAATTCTGGCTTGAAGAAGTGGCTTTTCTCGGACATGTGATATCCAAGGATGGATTATCTGTAGATCCGTCAAAGGTTGAAGCAGTTAGGAAATGGGAAAGACCAACCAATGCTAGCGAGATCAGAAGTTTCTTAGGCCTTGCAGGCTATTACAGGCGATTCATCAAAGACTTCTCAACAATCGCCGTGCCACTTACAAGGTTAACTCGTAAGGAGATCCGATACGAATGGAGTGAGGAATGTGAAAGAAGTTTCCAAACTCTCAAAGATCATCTCACTACAGCTCCAGTGTTAGCTCTACCAACAGAAGAAGAGAAATTCGAGGTCTACACTGATGTTTCTGGCATTGGCCTTGGATGTGTCCTAATGCAACAAGGAAAGGTCATAGCATACTCTTCACGTCAACTGAAGAAGCATGAGGAGAATTACCCCGTCCATGACTTAGAACTGGCCGCGGTAGTATTTGCCCTAAAGATATGGAGACACTACTTATATGAGTACAGTTTACTGTATACTCCGATCACAAAAGTCTCAAATATCTATTTTCACAAAAGGAGCTAAACATGAGACAAAGACGCTGGCTAGAATATCTCAAGGACTTCGACTTCAATATACAATACCATCCCGGAAAGGGTAATTATGTTGCTGACGCCCTTAGTCGAAAGCCGAGAGCAATGATAGCAAATTGTATGATGCAAGAATGGAGGTTACTTGAACAATTCTCCGAGCTCAATATAAGCTTGGACACGGAATCCAAAATTGTCACACTATCTCATGTAAGCATACAGTCAGATTTGTTATCTGAGATACAAACACTTCAGGATGATGATCCTATATTAGTAGAAATCAAAGGCAGATTAGAAGGACAATCTGATTTTCAACTAACTTCTGATGGAAGATTATCGTTCAAAGATAGAACTTGTATACCCGATTGTCCGGAATTAAAGAAGAAGATCTTAGATGAAGCTCACAGATCAAGATACACTATTCATCCTGGATCAACTAAAATGTACCAAGATGTAAAGAGGAACTTTTGGTGGCCCAATATGAAAAGAGAAATAGCGGACTATGTATCACGCTGTCTCACATGCCAACAGGTCAAGGCGGAACACCAAAAGCCTGCGGGAAAACTACATCCTCTAGATATTCCTAAGTGGAAATGGGAGGATATTGGTATGGACTTCATCATGGGTTTGTCTAAATCTAAAGGAGGACATGATGGAATCTGGGTTATCATTGACCGATTGACTAAATCGGCACATTTCTTGCCAATCAAAAGCCGATGGTCAATTGATGTGCTAGCTGCACTATACATCAAAGAAATAGTCAGGATACATGGAATTCCTGTCTCAATCGTGTCTGATAGAGATCCCCGTTTTACTTCTCATTTTTGGAAGGGATTACAACATTCGTTGGGAACAAGGCTCAACTTTAGTACTGCTTTTCACCCACAAACGGATGGTCAGACCGAGCGAACTAATCAAGTTGTTGAAGATATGCTGAGAGCATGCATTATTGACTTTGGAGGAAGCTGGCATGACCACTTACCTTTAGTTGAATTTGCATATAATAATAGCTACCAAGCTAGTATCCAAATGGCACCTTTCGAAGCCTTATACGGAAGGAGTTGCCGATCTCCCATATGTTGGAACGAAGTTGGAGAGAAACAACTATTAGGTCCAGACATGGTAAGGGATACAACTGAGAAGATACAGGTAATCAGAGAAAGATTACAAGTTGCTCAGACAAGGCAAAAGGCTTATGCTGATACCAGGAGAAGAGATCTTGAATTCCAGGTTGGAGATCATGTATTTCTTAAAATATCCCCTGGACGTGGCATACGAAGATTTGGTGTTAAGGGCAAGCTTACGCCAAGATTCATCGGACCATTTGAGGTACTCGAAAGAGTTGGCGAGGTTGCTTATCGCATCGCGTTGCCTCCTCAGTTGTCCGAGGTACACAATGTATTTCACATATCTATGTTGAAGAAGTATGTGCACGATCCGTCACATATTATTGAGCATGGAGATCTGGTGATCCAGAAAGATCTCACATATGAACAGAGGCCTTTAAAGATATTAGATCGAGAAATACGAGCTCTAAGGAATAAGGTTATTCCCATGCTTAAGGTGCAATGGAATAAGAATCCTGAACACGAAGCGACATGGGAGACCGAGGAATCTATGAAGAAACGATTTCCCGAGTTATTCTAAGAGGTATATGTCCTACACTCTCCACGTGTATAATTATATATATATTGAATTTGGGGACCAAATTCTTTTTAAGTGGGGGAGGGTGTAGCAACCCTAATAAATGAATAATTGAAATGAATTAAAACATATATATTACAGAAGTAATATATATAAAAGGAATAGGGTTAATTGGACGAAATAAAACAAATTAAAAATAACGCCTCTTATTAAGGCGTTAATTTATAAAGAAACGCCTCTATCCATGGCGTGAATAAAGAAAGGACGCCCACACCTACGGTCGTCAGTTCTCACGCGACCAAATGGGTAAGTAAAAGAAACGCCCCTATCTTGGGCGTGTTTTAAAACACGAAACGCCCTTTTTCAAGGCGCTTTTTAAGAAACGCCCTTATGCAAGGCGTTAATTAAAGAATACACGCCCTGACCAAAGTCGTTAATTCCATTCGGAACCGTTCGACCCAGAGCTTATCCAGAGTAAGTGATAAGTATTAGAAAGAGTTATAACGTGGCAATAACTCTATCTTAGAAACATTACTTCTAATCAAACTCTAGCCCTAATAGGATTCCCAAAAAAATCCTATAAATAGTCTTGATCGAACAACCCTAAACCTATTTGATTCATTCGACTGCAGAGGTACGTGAAGAACAAACTGTTCTTCTAATTCCTTTTGTTCTCTGCTTTGCCTACGTGAAGAACTAATGATTCTTCACCCTCTTTCTTCTTACAGGTTGAAGAAGCCTAGACTTCGTGAAGAACAAGGGTAAGTTCTTCTATCTTCCATCTTCAGCCAAGCATTATGAAGAAATTACTAATATCTCTTCATATCCCTCTGTAGGAAAACTCTAGTGATCTATCAAAGAACAAAGGTTCTTTGCCTGCTGCTGGTTGCTGCTGTTAGAAGCTTCAGGGTGTTCTTATCAAGATCTTCACGTGTCTTTCATCTTCAAATCCATTATTAAGGTAGGATTTTCTCAAGTTATTGTAGCCCAAATAAGAATTAATGCAAGATATCTATACATAAGCATGGCATGCATACTGTTTATAAGGTTTTATTACGTTCTCTGCAATATTTTGAAAGAAACGCCCTTGATCAGGGCGCTAATTTAAAATACACGACCATGCAGTGGTCGTCAATTTAATATTTGACGCCATGTACGCAGGCGTTAATTTCATAAGACTCACCTGAAAATTGATAATTGATCCTGTTTAAAATTCAATAAATTATGAAATATAGATTCTAATATCTTGCATACCCCTACCTGTGAATTCCTGTTATACTGCAACGACATGTCTCATGTCCCTTGAAATTTTATTTCCTGTAATATTGTAAAATTCTTGAAATTCACGACTTGGACAAAGTCGTTTTCCATATTTTAACGCCCCAGAACAAGGCGTGAATCTGAAAAGTAACGCCCCTTCCTAGGGCGTGTATCTGTTAAAATCCTGAAATTTACATATTCTGTAAAATGGAATTAGAAAGTAACGCCCCTTCCAAGGGCGCGTTTTTGATCTCAACTTTGAATAAACGCCCCCAGGCAAGGCGTGTTTTTGATAAATTAATGAAATAATGAAAATTCTGCAAATTGGCAATATATGTAAACGCCCTCATGTTAGGCGTTAATTATTCAATACACGACTTTACTCAAGTCGTTATTTTACTGTAACCTGATTTCGTCTTGATTCTATTACCGATGGTTTCATATTATACATATATATATATATATATATATATATATATATATATATATATATATATATATATATATATATATATCGGCACTATTCTCCATTCCGTGAGTATAGTCCCACTTTTTACGTTGATTTATCGATCACACTCAACTCTCATTGACATACAAGCTCTCCATTGGACATTCCGTTCCTTTGGACTAGCGAGTTAGTCATAGAGACCTCCGTAAGACTCCTCGTAGCCTTGGATTCCCTCAAGGCCGACTGAGCTGGTTGTACCCTAAAAACCCATTACACGATCCTTGCCATGTCAATCTAAAGAAACATGGTATACCGGCCCTTATGATTATACAAAGAGTATATCATAAGAAATTCTTAATGGGATGATGATATCATGCCATATCATGTCGTTCTTGTAAACCCCAATTCTATGATAAGAATGAGGGTATCTTGCTTGATCTTATGTTCATGTGGACCTCAGTTCTATATAAAGAATGTCCATATCGATTTATCATGGTACCTAAGTTAAGGGAACCATATTCTACCTAGTTTTATCGAACTCGTGATTATACCGTTATTATCGCCATTCTACGGCCTTTGTCATATTTTTGGACTCTATTCTATCAATGTTGTCATACGTATCTACAAGCTTGATTATTGAAATTCTATATTGGCTATATAAACAAGAGTGGATGTCAAAACACATGATAAATGCCTGCGCATATAGGGCCCGATCTGGTCCTGGGAGGAGCACCCGAAAGTACTTGTGCCCATGGGAGTTAAAATGATAAGGTATCTGGCATTATACCGAGTACTTGACTTGCTTGATTGGACATTCCACACACATCTTGTACTTGACTCGTACTTGACATGAAATGAAATGCGTGGCCCGAAAAAGGGTAATTTACTTGCTTGCTTGATACATGATAGCCAAAGTTCTTGACATGATTTGTTAAATGTACTTGCTTGAATATCTCGAATAAACTTGTTATCTTGTTGAAAGTTCATGATAAGTTCATCTTATTTCCTTGATACTACATTCTATCTATCCTGTCGTGTTATGCGAGCATGCATAGCTTTATTGCATTCATAAAAATGTAATTACTTAAACCCCTCGCTAGTACTTGAGATATAATTTCCTACTGAGCGTTCGCTCATTCCGTTTGTCCCTTTTTACTTTTCAGGTAAGTCCGACGACGATGGAAGTCAATCGGATGGGAATGATCAAGAGTGAAAGTGATAGAGCTTCTACAAGTGTCGTCTAGTTGGTTCTATAGTTTTCTCGAGTCAACTATGTACTTTTCTTTTTGTTAAACAGAGTATTGGATTTGTAATAGTCTATCCATTATGAAATAAGGATTGGGGTTATCTTGCTATTTTGCGCATCTCTGTCTTCGTGTCGAATACACGACCACTCTGATTGACATGATTGATATAGACACGTCACGCATCTCCGGGTATCTTCCGCGCTCGGGGCGTGACAGTCTATATACCCTAATAAAGTTTGGTTTTATCAAATATACCCTCCATCTAAACATATTATCATGAATATCCTTCATTTAGATAGAAATGTTACAATTATACCCCTTTAATTTATTGTCATCGACGGAGAATAATATTCTATGAAATATGTCATCCACGGTCGTTAGATTTAGGATATATTTGACAAAATCAAACTTTACAGGGATATATATACAAAAATCTTACTCTTTAACTCACACTTAACTCGGGTTAAACACACGGAAGTTACGGCGAGGGCATAATCGTGACATTACCCATATTTCGAGGATATTCGTGATAATATGCTCCAATGAAGGGTATATTTGACAAAATTAAATTTTACAAGGATATATATGTAAAAATCTCCTTTTTTTTTTTACAGATACAGGCTGCCGGTTACACAGATAAGAGCATATTTACGCAATTACTTTACAATTTACACAATTACAATATAGATTTACGCAAATGTGTAGTGCAATGTATTTACATATATAAGTTATCCGTTACACAAAAAAGACTATGTTTACGCAATTGTGATACAACTTTACACAATTAGGATATAGATTTACATAGATGTGCAATATAACCTACTTACATATGTAGGCTGACAGCTACATAAATATAATCATATTTACACAGTTAGAATGCCAGTTTATATACATATTTAATACTACAACCCATTAACCCATTAACACTTATAATTGATAACTTATAATATGCCATATTTACATAAGTGTATTAAAATAACACAATACACAACCTATCTACATATATAAGTTATCAATTATATAAAAAACATCTTGTTTGTACAATTCTAATACAATTTACATGTACAAGAGGCACACGAGGAGGTGGCAAGATAGATGACTTGGCAAGGGATAGGCATGGGTTTGTAAATATGTTGAGACTAGATATATTTAGGTAATTATTTATTAAGATATGATTTTTTAAGTTTCAAAAGAATAACGTCTCTTCTGCTTATTATTCTTATATGAATATGAGACCCTGTGGACTGTGTCATTAATTTCCAGTTCACCAGTATTTGAAGTGATGGGGGCACATCCAAATTAAAGAGTCTGAATGCTCTTAGTCGGTTTTAAATACATCACTGAGCAGATAAATATCCAATACTATGTTACATTTGTATTTATCTACCCAATAATGTGTTCATGTGCTTAGTGTTGCATCTACGTGTTCAACATATATATATATATATATAATATGATGAGCAGATGAATCCAAATGTTACTTAAATTTAACGTTGTATCTATATATATATATATATATATATATATATATATATGCAAGGTTGTATTTGAAATCGGTGGAGAAGTTTTACAAGTAAAAAGAGAGAGAGAGAGAGAGAGAGAAAATTGGTGGGACGTGTGACAGCCTTTCATTAATTGGAGACTATTAATTAGAGTACTCTGGTCCTCTCTTGCACAGAGAGGATCCAGACCAGATCCATCCCAAGATCGACTGCCAAGAGATATCAATTCCCGGTCCTTCAAGGAGGCTGAAACCGTTAGCTTCATTAAATAACAGTTTTGATCGGATCTAATGGAGTCCATCATCTTATATAGCTTCAATGCATCCGATGATAAGTGGTTTACACAGTGGGTGCATGCCACGAAACTCTAGTGGAGTGGTGGAAAGTTACGTTGATCTCGATGTTCTTCAGGGAGGTGTTTGTGTTAATAGCATCATCAGCGCATCCAAATGCTGCATAGGGGAGCTACTTTCCACTAGAACAAACAGCTCCACCTGAAGGCTCTCGGTATGAAAAATGAGGGGAAAGGCATGTGTATCAAAACTCCCAATCTATGTATGAAAAATAAAGGGACAGACCCCTGCTCCACATTTCGTCGAACAATTTCCGTGCCTGCTCTAATTGGTCCTCACGGAGAGGCGTCTGATCGATCAGAGAGCTGGAAAGTTTACTGCATTTGGAATATATAACACACTTCTCCTCTATCGTCTTCACAAGATCCTTGGCTTCGTCAATGCACCTCCCTTCGGCCAGATACTAAATTATTGAAGGCTAAATGAACTGTATAAAATATTTATATATGGAGATGTATGAACTCCAAAACCTCCAAATTAATCATCACACTGCATGCGGTGTGTAAAGCTCGCAATTTGAATATTCTTGGATCCAGGCGATCGATGCTACTGGGTGGCAACGACACGACGGCAGTCTCCTTGACCAAGAACCTCGCAGTGCTCCCGAACAACCCACAAGTACTCAGGAAAACCCAGGAGGAGCTCGATCTCCACGTCGGCCGGCGCTGGAACGTCCAAGAGGCCGACGTCAAGAACCTCGTCTACGTCACTCCAGGTCGTCGTCAAGGAGACCTTCCGGCTGTACCCCCACCGCCAAGCCCTCGCATGCAGTCGCACGAGGCCACGGGGGACTGCGACGTCGCCGGATTACACGGCCCCGCCGGCACCCACGTGTTCACAAACGTCTGGAAGCCGCAACGGGGCCCGGGGGCGTGGGGGCCGGACGACCCCGCGCGGTACAAGCCCGAGGGGTTCCTTCAGGGGCAGGGGAGCCATCGGCACGCCGACGTGAATGGCCGGCACTTCGAGCTCATCCCCTTCGGCGCCGGGCGGAGGATGTGCCCGGGGGTCTCGTTCGCCCTCCACGTCATCCACCTGGCACTGGCCCGGGTCATCCATAGCTTCGAGCTGTGGAGGTCGCCGCCGTCCAAGGCGGGGGCCCCCGTCGGGATGGGCGACTCTCTCTTTGACCCGGAACCCTTGGAAGTAGTCCTCACGCCACGGCTGCCACCTAACCACCACCGGGGAGCTAAGATGGCATCAACCGGCCGGTGTCGACATGGATGCCCTCGCTGAGGAGGATGGATGGCCGCAGGAGCGTGTGCATGGTGGCTTACATCACGCCCATGCCATGCCAAGGAGTTGGATAAGGATTGTACGAGTGATCAGTCAAAGAAGGGGGCCTCCCCCCCCCCCCCAACAACGTTAAAGGGAGATCCTGTGAGATCTTGTCGGGATTTAATTCATTATCTATCCTTATCCTTTATAAGGAGTTTATTCGCTCCATCTTTGTTTGATAAAACTATCTCTATATATTTTAAATCTTTTACAATTATGAATTATCTTTCTATTTTTATCCGTATATTACTTATCATAATATCTCTAAAATTTTAAAATAGTCATTTTATCCTTCTGTAAAGTATTGGGATAATTTTTTTAAGAAGCTTTAATGATAAAGACACGATGACTATTTTTAAAAATTTTAAAATAGTATAATAAATATGATAAAAATATGAGTATAAATAAATTTCACAAGATTCAAAAATATAGAGATAATTTTTATTTCCTTTTTATAACCACACAGTCCTGTGATCAGGGAGGGGAGCAGACGGATAGGGGATCAAAATGGACGCGTCACATAGGACATCCAATATCTCTAGGGAGGCACCTACAAATGCATCCTTGTGCAAATGGGGAGACGCCCAATAGAAGATCCGTGCCCTCCATGTGGGGGGAGGGTTTAACCAATGTGAAAAGTCATTGGTGTTGAAATTTATATTTTAAATTTTAACAAGTTTAAGTCAATCAAATGGTCAAAAATAAAAATAAAAATAAAAATAATTATCAAAAATCACACACATGTTCGACCAATGCAAGACAAGGTAATTTACGTGTGTGTGAGAAAGAGGATACGGGCCAAAGAGCCCATCAGCTCAAATAGCCTAACCTACGTAGTCTCCTCAAAGAGTACACAATAAAGACAAGAGTATCAACTAAAAATATATGAAAACCTTTTCCATTTTTTAATATGAAACTAATCAACACAAAGAGGGTATTTGAGGTGAGTCGATTTCCTGTGAGAGGCACGGCTTAGGATTTTCTCTCACTCGATGACTATCTCTCTCGCGCTCCTCTCCTCCATCGTCTTCTTCTTCTTGCAGAGTCTCCTGTCACAGTAGTATTCGTCCTCGACAAGATTAGTTGGAGTGCACCTTCGCATCGTCATCGGTTTGTATCGTCGTATCTTGGGGGAAGTTACGTCGCGAAACCTATCTACACCGAAGTAGAGGCGGAACGACTCTAAAGAAAGCGACTACGCGGGTCGACCCGAGTTTATTTTTCTTGATCATTTAATTCTCTTTGATTTTTATACTTAGATCTAGTAAAAAATCTCTACCCGTGAATTGTCATTTCTAATAATCGGTTCTACTATCTATATTTTACATCCGTGGGGGCACAGTATCTATAGACTTATATATATATAGATCCTTGTGCTTGTAACAGGAGAGGAGTTGTTTGGGGTGTCTTAAAACAATGTAAATAATAATTTTAGATTATTAATTTTAAAATATATAAAAATAAAATTTAAAATTATTAAGTTAAAATATTTAATTTTAATTTTTTTAATATTTTAAATTAAAATTTAAAATTAATTAAAAAGAGTGACACATGAGTTAACTAATTTTTTAGAAGTCATCAATTTACGACATTTCAAATATAAAAAATATATTTAAATAATTATATAATATTTTAAATATTAATTATATAATATTTTAGAGCGTGATTTATAGTATCGATCTGATACGTTACGTATCTCACGTATCAGATCATACTAGTCGGAGATCAATATGATCGATATATGATACACAATCAGTACGCTATGTATATCTTTTTAAATATCTTATGCTCTATTTAAAGTCAAAAGGTATTGATATATGAGTTGGTTGGAAGCAACTCTTTATATGTGAGGAATGTACAAATAGCACATTTATTATTATTATTATTTATTTTTAAGATTTTAAAGTAAAAAAATCATGATATTTATGAGATTCAAATCTCTTACCTCAAATTTAAACCACAAGGTCTCTAGTCAACTGAGTTACAAATAATTTTTTATCATATTTTTATTATAATATTATTTTTTTTGACATCCAACAATTCAAAATATTTAATTCAGGCCCGAGATTATTACACATCTCGTATGTGTACTTTAGCTTAATATTTTATCATTTTTTAAAGTTTTTACAACGGTAGACTTAAGTCACCCGAATTTGTGGTCACACCTCCATCGGATGACCGTTTAAAAATTTTAAAAGAAAAAATCAGATCAAATAAATAGTATTAGACTTATTTTTTAATCGAACATTTTTATTTTTAATTTATTTGAGTCATCGGATGAGGGTGTAATTTGTACTATAAATTAAGATGACCTAGACATCATGTCACAAAAATTTAAAATAAATAATAAATAATAAATCTAATGTACAACCCGGATGTGTAATAATTCCGAGTGTGCATTAATCATTACTCATAGTATTATATATCAATACGAAAGAGTTTTAACTGACGCTCACATTGCTATGCACATAAGCGCTCTTGGAATGTAAATCTAGTGAAAAGTTGAGGGCCCACACTAGGAGATACATCATTCGGAATGGATTTTCAAAAAAATTCTAAAAATTTTAATAATTGAAATCTCTGACATCTTTAAAATCTCAACCAAATGCAACTCAATTATCTTGACTTTTGTACTTACATAGATTTTCATATGAGGAGAGAGATAGACATATCCGGTGGAGAGATCAAAAATCTCAAAAATTAATGAGGAGTTTTTTGCGGATTTTTAAGACATTTTAAACTCTAATTACATTTTAACCCTCCTCTTCTCGTGTAAAAATGGTAAAAGAAAGGATAACTACGTTAATTTCTCCTCCTCATCTCTCCACTGCACCAAAAATAGCGGTAACTCTATCCAATGAAATTTTTTTACAAACTCAAAATCCCTCCCATGTAAGATCATGTCAGGTGACTGTAATTGTACGAGGTTCTTTTCAAAATCCGCATACTCAATAGTCCAACCAAACAGCGTAGAATCCAACCAAACCAACACTTGGATCGGCACCAAATCGGAAGAGACTAACTAATCTGTATTATTTTAGTGCTGGTTTAGTTGAGGCTGATGTCAACCACCTCTTCCCATTCGCCAAGATGACGACAGGTTTCATCGCATTCGACCTAGCTGACGTCAGCATCATCCAAACCCTGCCAATAAGAGGAGGGAGGCATCCTTCTGTTGGAGTCAATCGCTTCGCAAGACTGTTTTTTTTTTTTGTTGTTGTCGTTGATTAGCGCGTTGTTTCATTAGCCATCTGACTGACACCATGCTAGCACATGTAGGGCCATGTGATGTGAGGAACTTCAACCAAATGACAAGAAGACAGTTCATTTTGTATTGTTATGAATTGTCATCTGTGATGATACCCTTGCCAAGAATTTGATTGCAACGACACAATTTCAAGAGATGCAATTGGCATGTTATTCTCTTGAGATAGAAGAATTCCGAACCCTAAAATCATCAGAACACATTTTATGAATAGTTAATTATAAGGATGTTTTTTGAATGGTTAATTGTAAGGATATTGGCAATTAGTTGTGCCTCCACACATGTCCTTCAAATTATTAGAAGACGAAAACTAAAAAGCTCTAGCGCGAAATGCTACAGATGTGTTACATGACACTCTACCTTTGTTGTTTCATCTTTAGAACACCAATGATAAGGTATTAATCTTTAATCTGGTATTCTTCGAGGCTGAAAATTTCCGTGCTCTGGATGAGACCAACTAATGACTGCCAAGAAAAAAATGATAAGACCAGCTAATATTCGATTGCTGAAATGTTATCTTGTAGTAAACTAGATTCTAGATCATTTAATTTTGGCCTTTTATACGTAACGAAAATGTGAAAAAAAACAAAAGTATTTCATGCTATGCACTAATTTGAGCTACATTCAATTGAAGTACGTATCCTTCCTTCAAGGGACGGAAACACCATCAAAATATAAGTCATAATTTACAATATTTGCTAGGTTAAATACGAAGTTTTCAATATTCTAAAAGGGGACATATGCATACGACATTACGATGTGCATAGACGTTTCTACCAAAGGTATATTAGAAATAGAGATTCGGTGAAGGGTACCCATGCAATTCGCGGTTACATGCATCACAGTATAAAGAGGGGCCCCTGCTGCTGCCCGAGGTGAACCTCCCCAGCTGCAGGCTTGTCCAAATGGAGCGATCCTCCCCAAGACCCATCTCCTCTTCCATCCCCGGCTTCCCCACCGCCGCAGTTGCTCTCTTTCTGGTGGCTCTCATCCTCTCTCCGACGGTAGAGCCGACGGCTGATCATGTTCCCCGGTGCACAGGTTACAGTACTCTCCGCTGTCTTCCCTTTCAATACTCTTCCTCTTCTTCTACTTGTTGCAGGGAAAGAGAGTAGTCATGCACGATAAACTTCTCAGACGGCTCAGTGTGATGTGTAGGTGAAAGCCGAGTGGAACACCGGGGAGAGGTGAGGATTGCGAGAGAGGTAAACTTTTCGCCTCCGACGCCGACCTCGAACAGAAACCAAGCATCGCCAGGGGACGTACCTTAGAAGAAGGCACAGGCTGTGAGACTTCCCAGTCACTCCCTTTTCCCTTGGATCCTTCTCCCACCCGTTCATTACCGGCCCCAATCTTGTGTCTAGATATAACTCTGTCCGTTGTTTTTCGTCAAAAAAAACCAAAAATAGCGTGTTCATGACTTTTAAGAGTTGATCAGAATATGTTTTACGAGGAAGTTCTAACATGTTTCTGGATGGTCTACATATGCCGGGAATAAATACATATCTTTCTCTTATTTATTTTTCCTTATAAAAGTGCTAATTATATTCAACCGTAACTTTTACCCGCGAATGATAACGGTTAGATTGAAAATGCCGAGTATCTTATGAGAGAGGTAAACTTACAGTTTGAGTGTTCTCGAATTGAAGGCATCAACTCTCAGCCCAACACTCTCAAAGAGCGGGGTTAAAACATGATGTGTGTCGATATGTTTAGATTCTATGGCCGCTGTTTGATCATGATTTGGCATGCGTGAAAAAAGAGTGCTAGCGTTTTTCCATTCTTTAATTTTTAACGTGGCACGTTAACATGCCGCTTTCTCGTTTTGGATAATCTGTGGTAAGTTTTGATTTTAGCACCTCTATATCAAGATGTAGGGCTCGCCGTTTTTTTCCCCCTTACATCAAATCAATCAATTAAGTGTAAACTACTAGAAGTGGGATCTACAACAGGTCATCACATCAAGATTTTCAATAAGTCTACCAGTTATGCCTCGCATGAGGACCCGGGGAGGTCAAATGGTTGAAACATTTGCCAAAGAAACAAGAGATTCACCTAGAAGGGTTGTGTTCAATTCTCGAGAGACATGTGACTCAGAGTTTACCGGTTAAACGATGGTTAAAAAAAATTGTTGTTGCGGACATGTACTACACCGAACCCAGGTCTCGTCCCACTCCGCACCATGCCACTCCACCAAGTTCTTCGTCACCACCAGACAAAAAAAAAAATTTATGCCCAAACTGCACCCCATCGTTCCAGGCCAACCATTGACGAGTAGCGTCCGAGTTCGATGTCCATCGAGGGGTTCTCAACCACAGTCTACCAAACATTCACCAAACGTTGAATTTGTATAGTTCTTCATCCACTAAATTAGCTGGTTGTTCAACAAACCAAAGCTCCATCAACCAAAAAAAGGGGGGGGGGGAGAAGGATCAATCATCTCCTCGGGATCATTCCACATTGCCACAATTTTTTTGGGGGCACTGTAGGATATTTGATAATTTGTCTGACAGATCATCATCATCATCATCATCCTTGTCACAAGCCATATCTAAATCTAGGGTTGGTTAAGTCTGATGAATGATTCCAGGAATTGAAAGTTTGTTGACCAACTGCGCACCACACGTCAACCCTCTAGAAGGTAGTGTAAGCACTGCACTCGGCCATGGTATCATCAAAGGCGCACATAACCGTTTAAGAGACAAAAGAATTATACATTTGATCACGCAATTTAGACTGATGCAATTAGTGCGCAACTCTTAGAAGTATATCACTAGACACTGAAAAGGCTCTAGACAAAAAGTGAAAGGAGAGAGATATAAGGATCACGGTTTGCACATTTGCTGCGACTAGTGATAACCATAGTTGTCAATGCGGTAACGTGACCCAAAGCATATTTGGGGTGTCCAAGAGTCTAAACACTGCATCTACATAAATGGTGCCTAAGTCCATAGGAACCGACTAGTAAAAAGTGAATATAAAATTTTTCATACAAAGATTTATCATGATCATTAAAAATATATCAAACACTAATATGACATATAAATCAAAAGCATTAGGCACTGCAATAAAGTACCAAAATTAGAAATGAGAAAAAAATCACTATTTATCACAAACAAACATATCATTTAACAACAAACAAACATACAACACATATCAAGCATTAACAAGAAAGCAATAAAGACAATAAAACTATTAAAGTCAAGGTTCTAGTGTAACCATGTGTGTAAGCTTGAATCTATGTGTGGAAAGTGTATCATGTGAAAAAGCATGAAGGCCTATTGCAGCAAAACCAATGTTGAAAGAGTGTACCAAGTCTCATCTACCTTTGACCGATCTTGCATGACGGACCTAGCAAGTCATGGCGACATGTCGGCTGCCTTTTGCAGGCCCAACTCGGTGCACCTACGCTTAGCTCCCAAGACATGACAAGTACAGTGCTAACCTACAAGAAGGGACCTACCGTTTCAACTTCACAAGTCTTGGTACTATCTTTTCTTCGGAGAAGTCGAGTTATCTTACCGAGTCAGCCAATCCTTGCACTTTTTCTGGGGAACTGCTATATATTTATGTGTGGATC
The DNA here is from genome assembly GCA_022559845.1 of Amorphophallus konjac. Classification (NCBI taxonomy): domain Eukaryota; kingdom Viridiplantae; phylum Streptophyta; class Magnoliopsida; order Alismatales; family Araceae; genus Amorphophallus; species Amorphophallus konjac. The sequence goes on along the minus strand of CM040124.1, from coordinate 27,321,046 downwards.
CATCCCGCCCATGGATATACTACAAATGGTAAGATCAGCCAGAGATAGAGTGTTTTTTTTATAAACTCAATTTCATTACTGACCACAGATTTTTAAAACACATCTAAAAGCTAATCAATTATTTATATGTTTTTGGATTATCCTATAATAAATAAGCATAAAATCATCACCAAAATTCTTTTAAAAATCTAAATCCTTTAAATTTACCAGGGGTATTGTTCTGCATTCAGATGCATTGCTATTTGAAACAAAGAGCGCACATGAAGCAAGGCTTGGCGACTACACTGGTTAAACCAACCCAAGACTCCTGGTACAAAACAAGTCAACCTGACAAGGACTTAAGCCGAGTCATCCAGTTGAGCTTTTAATTAGTTGTACTGATTAGGACTGAGCCGACCGATTCAGACCGACATGATTTCTCCGTGACATGTACGAGTCAGCCAAACTATAAAGTTTAACAAATAGATTTTGATAATTTTACTCACATGATGGATATCCATATACCTCGTAAATCAAAATAAACTCTTCTCATGAACAGATATATGGCAGGAAATGTAGCAAAGAAATGGACTGCAGAGTGTGACAAATGCAGGTGACGGTGGTCTCCATACGTGAAACACAAATTCTATCTAGAAGTTTAACTTCTTAAAAAGGCCAGTGCACGATAGTCCAAATGCAACCATCCCCTGCACAAGGTGGACGAACCTAGCCTTCAACTGGAACCAACCTAAACCCCAATACAATTCTATGGGAAGAATGAGGTTAAATTCAGACGTTCCAGAGACAGGAAAAAATAATTTTCTTACCAAAAAAAGAGAAAAAATAATTTTAGTAGTCAATAGCTACACAAATCCCATCAAAACTATAAACTATCCCTCAATAATACACAACCCTTGTCTCTGGCTATTCCCGACTAGGGGTGTCAATGGATCAACAGGATCCGAAAAACTACATCCGGGTCTGAAATTTGTTCGGATTTGGATCAGAATGTAGATCCAAAATGCTGGCCTTAGCGCAGCTTTGGGGCGAGGAGCTTCGGCTGATTTTGGATCCGTTTTCGGTGCACCACAAAAGACTCCATTTCGGGGCGAGCATCTCCCCAATCACGATCCTTAACCCTTTCCCATTCGAACCCCTCCCTCCCTCCCTCCCTCTAAGGTTTCTCCGGGGGCGGCAATCTCGCGATGACAACATGATCTCCCCATCGCGACCTCTCGGATCGTGATCGGCCAAAAAACTGGATCCGGGTCCAAAAAAAATTTCGGATTTGGATCAGACAGTAGATCCAAAATGTTGGCCTTGGCGCAGATTCAGGCCGAGGAGTTTCTGCTGATTTCAGATCGAGTTTTTGGTGCACCACAAAAGACCCCATTTCTGGGCGAGCATCTCCCTGATCACGATCGTTCACCCTTTCCCATTTCGAACCCCTCCCTCTAAGGTTTCTCCAGGGGCGGCCTGTCACGGCGATGGTGATCTCCCCATTTCAGGGTGAGCATCTCCCCGATCACGATCCTTCACCCTTTCTCATTTCGAACCGCTCCCTCTAGGGTTTCTCCAGAGGTGGCGATCTCGTGACGGCAACGTGATCTCCCCATCGCAGTGATGGTCTCTCCTCTCTCTCTCTCTCTCTCTCTCTCTTAGTTGTTTGCTTCTGATGGCATAGCTGGAGGTGCAGGAGGCACTGGCTGCTCCACCTCGGTTTCCGAGCTTCTTTAAACAGGATGGGGCCTGCTTGGACGGGCCAAGGAAGGAAGATGACTAAGGAGCTGATGGGGTCGCATTCGTGGGCGATTCCGGGCTGTCGGAATCGGAGGACGAGTATATCGGGCTGCTGGTGTCCAAGGAGAGCAGCAGCTTCGAGGGCAGCTCGTGGTGGCAGGTGCTTCTCCTCCGGCTTCGGCAAGTCCTCAGCTTAAATCTGCCTGCTCCAACACCGTCCAGTGGATTGTTGTCGGATTGGATTGATTTATTCGCTCTTTTCTGCATTTGCTCCATTTTTCCAATTTACCTATGGAAGAACCTAATAAAAATGTGATTTTTGGACCAGACACGGGAGTATTTCGGCTTCAGTCTCCAGACCGCCTACCTCTCTGTGACCTACCTGGATCGCTTCTTCCTGCGGCGAACCATCGATGTGATACGAAAGCACCTGTCTCAATCAAAAATCTTCCCTTTTTCCAGCTAAAAGTATATGTAAATGGTAGATGGATGTGATTGGGTTTGTTTGAGTCTTCTGGGAATGAAGTGGTGCTGCTCTCTCTCCTGCTACTTTCTGCTCTCTTTTCTGTCAAATCAAAACCCACCACAACATTGTCCTCTGTGACACTAAGCTGAGCTCTATGTTAAAAACTGGGGGGCTCATGACAAGCTGCATGAGATGGTGCCTCTACATGAGAACCAATGTTTGCTCCACCCATTTTAGAACATTTTTAGAGGCGATCTCCCCTTCTATAGGGTTGCCCCGAGTAGATACAGATCTGTGAGGCTTCCATAATCATGATAAGATCAAGGTCAAGCTACGATCTTGATCCAAACGTAATCCTGAAACAAACTTGGTCAAGCTGATTGGATCTACATTCGTTTTCTCTTCTTTGGATGTTTGAATGATGGACACCATGTCCTGTCACAGTTAGTTTCCATAAATGTAGAAATATCACACCTTTCTTTCCTTCACCTCCATCTGCTGGGAAAAAAGATTGAACCTGGGGCAAGATATTGTTATTATAACAAAAGTATCCGAGCTGAACTTTCATTCATTCTCGATTTTAGTTTGTCTTGACTGATTTTGCTATATTTGGTTATGCATTCATATCATTAACTTTGTGACCTATCAGTTAAATGATTTCTTTGGTGCCTTTTATACAATTAAAAGGAATCATCCAATATTTGTTGTAGCTTCCACCGACACTGTATGACTATCATAAAATCCTTTACTTATTTCATCTGCTGCAGGTATGATAAGGACGAACATGGTACAATGAACGACGCTGATAGCTCATCATTCTTTTTTGGGGATAATTCTTCCTACGAGAGGAAAGAGGCAGAACTAGCAAAGAGAAGGGCATGTTCTTGGATTCATATAATACAAAGCTTGCTAAAGGAATTTGTTTTTCTTATGTGTCTCTCATTCCATCATTCAAACTGCAGACCAGGAAAGATGGAACTCTAATGACCCTTTGCCCCCCCCCCCAAAAAAAAAAAGTTGTCACAGCTGACAGCTGACAATGACCAGTGAGAAGTTAGACTATGGTTTTTCATATCGGATCTCGAAAAAATCTCGAGAGATCTCGAAAAAATCTCGAGAGATCTCGAAAAAATCTCGAGAGATCGGATTCGATGATTTCAGATATTTTTTCATTATGTAAAACTTATTTCTAAAAAATCTTAATTTTTTATACTAACCACTCAATTTTACAAACATATGTTTGTAATTGATAACTCAATTTTACCAAATAAAGAGTAATGATAACATGAAAAAGTCAAATGACTCGAATCAAGACAACTCAAAGTCAACTCTCTCTCTCTCTCTCTCTGTGCGCGTGTGCGCGCGCGCGCGCATGAGAGAGAGACTCAAATCACTCAAATCAAGACAACCTCTCTCTCTCTCTCCCCACCCCCATCTCCGTCTCCCCCCCCCCTCTCTATATCTGTCTCCCTCTATCTCAGACAGATAAGGGAGAGAGAAGGGGGGGAGAGAGACAGACAGACAGAGAGCGGGTGAGAGACAGATTGAGAGAGAGGGTGAGGGAGTGCGGGAGGCGGAGAGAGAGGGTGAGAGATAGTGAGAGACAGTGGGATGGTGGGAGGAGAGAGATTGGGGGAGAAACAGACAGAGAGGGACAGAGAGAGACAGAGAGAGCGTGAGAGGAGAGATCGGGGGGGGGGAGAAAGAGAGAGAGAGAGAGGGTGGGAGACAGAGAGAGGGCCGAAGGAGACTCGAGAGAGAGACCTGTGGGGAAAAGAGAGAGAGGATGGGATCTCCCTCTCTCCCTCCCTTTCTCACTCTCTGCCTCACACACACACACACCCCTACAGAGAGATGGAGGGAGACAGATGGGAAAGAAGGAAGACGGGGGCGGACGGGAGAAGAGAGAAACGCATACTGGAGAAAGGGAGAGACACCCGAGCCCGATCGCCCATCCACTCGGAGATCCGACGCCGGCAAACTCGGTCGTACACCCCTCGCCGGCGATTGAGTCAACCGGCCAGCGGGGAGAGACACCTAGGGCAATTCCGACAAGCTCGTGCAAGGAGACACAGTGAATGTCGGGGTGAGAGTGTGTGTGTGTGTCCGGGTGAGAGAGAGGAGTCAACCGGGGCGCGCGCGCGGGGGGGGGGGGGGGGGGTTTAACGTCGGTTCACACAGATGCGCCGAGAAATGGTGTATCGGCCTTTCCGTTTCTCGCGACCGCAGCGAGACAGAGATCTCGCGAGATGACATTCCATGAGTTAGACAACTTTTGAGATCTGGAGCTGTAAGGGGAACAGAACTGCAGATGGACTTTGAAGAAGAAGATGAACAGAAAATTATTCTTCTTGTCCATGCCATGTTCTGTCCAACTCAACTGAGTCATTTATGTTGTTTCAATAAATGTGACTTAGAAGAGAGTGCAGCAGTAAGGCAATCAGATCCTAAAAAGAAAATTGTGGGAACGTTAACTACTTAGTAGGGTGAACTGGAGAAGTTGAGTCATTGAAAAGTAACTATGGGTTATTTGTTGAGAAAACTAATAAGTATTACACTGCACTTGCTGAAAGATATAACGTTAACAGAAAACTTCACTGTGAAACATCTTTATCTACAGGGACAATTACATGTATTGACTCTATTCTAGTCATGTTTTATTGCATAAAAAAATAATGTGTGCCCCTTGCAGGATTCTATCCATGATTAGTTCTGCATTGTATCTTTCTTGATCTTCCTTACCTGTTGCAGTCTGTTTATGACAATTTTGTGTTTAAAAGTTGCTAGTGCTTTCCTCATTTTGGTTGACCAGTTATTATATTCTTTGGACATTTTTACATCAATCAACTAGAATGATATTTTATGAAGTTACAGGTCAGTCGGTAATTTATCTGACCGTGATGATGAATATGACAACACTCAGAATCCTGCATGCCTAAGATTGCAGAAATTGCCAAGTGTCCAGAGAATCTATCACCATTGAAGAAATTGCATGGTGGATGAGCATAAACAGAAGTGTCAAAACCATCAAAACTCTGGGAAAGACCATTCTGGAGTCGGGACCCAACTAACTTTATCTCTATCAGCAAATGATTGACCAATGGAAGCGAGACAATCAACAGAGACTTTCCACTGTATTGCGAGATCACTATTTCCCCATCACTCCACGTATTACTAACCAACCCTGTGGTACACATCCCCATCTTACATCCGTGGAATGAAGAGGTACCCGAAAGACAAACAGCAAGGCTTTCAGGTCTTCCTTTTTCCTAAGTGGAGGATGAAATTAGTGATCACTATAGCATGTACCAGAAGGGAGGACAATGGTGATCAATTAGTGACAGCTATCTTACAATTCTTTTTTTCCTCCCTCTTTTCCCTTGAGGGGTGGCGGCAAGACAAAATATTCAAAATTGTAGAACCATTCTTCCAATGAGTAAACACAAAAGACAATGAAGGGGAAAAAAAGCTGTCATAGTTAAATCCTCATTGCCTGACAAAGACGAATAACTTTTGCCAAGTAAAATTTTGTAGTCGACCCTATGGGTTAAAATTAATATCAACTGCTTGTAACAAAGATTGTCATTTCTTAAAAGGGAAGCAGAACTAACAACTGTTAGCGGAACACAGTTAATGCTTCGTAAGGCAGTTGGGAAAATTCTAAGGAAGCCAAACATGAGGGCCCCATTCTGGATGTTACATTGTTACCAAAACTTTTGGTTATAAAATGAAGTCAAGTATAACATACAAATATCAGAAGATGATGGTCATTAAAATTATGCATGGATCAAAGTTTTAACAGTTGGGAGCAGTTTGCAGTAAAATAAAGTGCATTTTCAACTTCTCCAGCATGGAAAAGATGCAACACAGAAAAAGGTTGCCTAGCAGCAGAAACATGCATTCATAATAAATTAGCTTTTTTGGAGCATATAAGAGTATATGGACAATAAAACCAACAACGCCATCAAAATTTGAATGGCCATAAAACAGGAACACCAAAAGCACGAAGTCAAAAACTATAATTTAAACATCCTCAACAACATAGTAGAGCTACAACCATTCCACCATTCTCATCAAAAGACAAAGTTCTACCTAAATGTGGATTGTGCCACATGCATTAAAGGCAAAGAAGACCACAAAACCAAATTCTTCCAGAATTCCGCATTATAAAAATCCATCAACAGAAATCTACCTGACAGTGACAATGTCATCAATCTTCAAGATCATTCTTACACACTCTGTTGCCAACGTGACTGCGCTTGTGCTGACCAGAAGAGGCTGGACAACATTCTCCTCCAAGATGTTTGTGATTTGCCCTTTCCTCACATTGATACCAGCATTAATCTCCCCTTGAGCATGCTTATTTCTCAGCTCTGTCACAATAGCTATAGGATTCAAGCCTGCATTTTCTGCCAGAGTATAAGGAATGACCTCGAGAGCCTCTGCAAACTCCTTCACACAATAGCTTTCCATCCCTGTAAGTTCCTTCGCCCATGCTCCAAGCTGTCTTGACAGCTCAATCTCTGGTGCACCACCACCCGCAATTAAAAATTTCTTGTTAACCAAACACCTGGCAATCAACAAAATAGCGAAAATTCAGGTGGACTTCAGAGGAATGGATAGCTCATGTGATTAAAATGAAATTTAAATATTACATAATAAGCAAATGCGTTCAGGAGTAATAGGCCAATGGTTTTGCTGGAACCACAAAGTTTAGATATAGACCTAGAGAAAGAATCCGCCAGATATGGTTCAACCACAAGCTTGTTGAAAGCTGGTTTCTTCCATGCAGAAAACTAGTACGCATACATCCAAAGAAAAAAGCACGTATGATGCTTCTAGTTATTGGTAAATATATAACAACTTCTGAAATTATTAAGACTTTAACTTCTTCATAGATGGAAAGATGTTTCGAGCTAAATACCAAAGATACAACTTTATCAACGAATGTTGGTAAAAAAAACATAACAATCAAAATTTACAGTTCATCCAATATACTACAAAAATCATTACCTGACCACACAGAGAGCATCGTGGAGGCTCCGCTCTGCCTCATCAATCACTAGCTGGTTCGAGCCCCTCACCAGCACGGTTGTGGTCCTTCCCATGTCCTTAATGCCAGTGATCTTTACAACCTTCCCCTCCCCGACAGACACCTCCTCCACGCAGTCAGCAAACCCTAGCTTCTCCTCCCGGAAGTGCTCAATATTAGCAATGGGCAGGCAGTTTAGGGTCTTGGTGACGAACTCAATCTCATCCCTCTCCACATCCTTAATCACCAGGATCTTCGCCTTGGCGAGGTAATGCAGTGACAGGTCTGTCACCGCATCCCTGAGGATGCTCTTCTGAATCAGCAGTACGTTGCAGCCCGTGGCGCGTATCTTCTTAATGATGCTGAGGATGTAGTTGCGCTCCTCCTTGAGGATCCTGTCCATCTGAGTGTAGTCTGAGACCACGATGCTCTGCTCGATGTCGGTCTTCGGCGGGGAGATCTGGAACTGGATCACCGCGATCTTAGCATTTTCCATCCTGGTGGGACCGCCGGCGGAGTGGCTCACCTTCTTGTCGAAGACGAGGCCCCTCACGAGCTCCGTGTCATCGACGGTGCCCCCCAGCTTCTTAACGATCTTGATGTCGCGGAGATCGACAAGATCGGGACGGTCGGGATCCACGATGGAAAGCACGGCGTCCACGGCGAGCGGGGCAAGGAGGGACGAGTACTGGCTGACGACCTTGCTGTTGAGGGAGGTGGCAGCGGACTTGATCAGCGACTCCCGGTCGGAGAGTTCGAGGGGAACGGCCATGGCCTGGAGGATGTCCACCGCCTTGGCACAGCTCTTGTGGATGGCGTCGGAGATGGTGGTGGGGTGGATGCCACGGGTGAGGAGGGCCTGGCAGGCACCGAGGAGGGCGCCGGCGAGGACGACCACCGTGGTGGTGCCGTCGCCGGCGGCAGCGTCCTGGGAGCGGGAGAGGTCCACGAGCATCTTGGCGGCGGGCTGGAGGACCTCCATCTTGTTGAGGATGGTGGCGCCGTCGTTGGTGATGACGACCTCGCCGCTGGCGGAGGCGATCATCTTGTCCATGCCCTTGGGGCCGAGGCTCGTGCGGACAGCATCGGCCACGGCGCGGGCGGCCTGGATGTTGGCCTGGCGGACGTCCTCGCGACGCTTGTTGTCGACGTAGCTCTCAGTCTTGGAGGAGTACGCGGCGGCGCGGGCCGGTGGGACGGTGGCGACGGCCGCCATGGGGGCAGGGCACGGGAGAAACCCTAGAACTGGAGGGGAAGGGAACGAAACCCTGCAAAGCCCTTGATCCCTGTGAGAAGCGGGGGGAAGTGAAGGGGGAGGGAGGGAGAAAGATAACTTTCTGGAAGAGATCTAGGCTACTGTAAATAAAGAGACGCCCAGAGAATGTCAGTAGCCAACAGAAAACGAACACGCATCTACTCTGGGGCCCCACATCCGCTGGCTTGATCCCACTTCCGGATGTTCGGGCGCACTTCACCTCGTTCTTTTCATTACTAGTTATAAGAACCGGCTTCGCGCGTGTTAATTTTTGGAGTTTAAATTTACTTACCTATCATGAACTTTATTTATCCACCGTGGCTGTATACGTTTGACATAATTATTAGTTCTTCCAGAGGGTTTTACCAAAGAATTTTTTATGGAGTTACATTTTCATTCGTTAGATAGATTACTAACGAACAAAAGTATTTTATTTTATTTTCAAATAATCACAAGAATTTTTTTGGATGGTATATACGAAATTTCAGGGAGAAAAATATCTAAAAGAAGTTGGATGAAACATGAGTATCATAGAATGTAGCAAAAATATACTTGAAAAAATAAGTCATTGATGTCTTGAGGCTTATTTTCTAATAAATTGGTTACTCTTTTGCATGGTAGTTAATAAATCCAGAACAACGTAAAGCTAGCTCCACTGCATCTAGGCAAATAGTTTATCAAATCCCGTGTCATATACCAATCAGCTGTAGTGATGTTTCCAACAGCCAGTTAATCATGGCATCTGCTCTATCAATTGCTTACAGAAGGAACGGAGAAGCATGCCATCCAGGATTTGGGGTTGTCCAAGATTGGAAACAACTTAACAATCACACTCTTTTCTCTTTTCCTTTTCCTTACATAAGTACTTATCAAGCATGCAATCTAACCTAGGAAGTTGCGAAAAATAATTACACTTAGTCCTTCTTGTTATCTCACGTGTAGCATCAAGATTCTGACGAATATAAATGGGCAATGAAAATTGACCTTTTTTCTAGATATTGTCTCAAAGTTCCAAAAAAATGCATAACGTTTGAGGCAATATTGTAGTATAACTCAATTGCATTGCTTTTCTTCTCAACAACTCCGTGTAAACTTTGAAATGTATGGTGGATCATGAATCCTCGATAAATTGACAACATGAACTATGGTCATTTGTCGATTTAATATACTGATAAATACTTTATTCTTGCATTCATTGGTTGTAAGAAGGAAACGAGGATGCAAATGGGTGTATACCTTAGCATGCACACGTATAGCTGCCACCATAACCATCATTCTTCGCGCAGGACAATTTTAAGTATGGTCTTTTTTACTCCCTACTACGAGTCTGTTGCGCGGGTTTTTTTTTATGCCGATTAATCGGTGTGAGGGAAGGAATACAGGGATGAAGAAAAATACAGGAGTTTGATATATCTCGAGTATCCTCCTTACGGGTGCATGCCTCTCACGGCGGTATCGGACACTCTCCTTTCACGAAAAGTCGAAAAGGATCGAATGACACGGAAGTGTCGGGATAAAGGTTAACCAGACAAGATGTGGGCGTGCCAGTCGATCTTTCGATAATCACTTGTGGAACTAAGGTTTGACCGAAGAAGCGCCACCAGGGCGCGGCACGTGGGCTCGGGCGATCGGGCGACACGTGGAGAGAAGGGGTTCCATGGGTGCGAGTGCGTATGTGATTACGGGAATCGTGTACAGGACGTCTTTCCACACCGGTCGCAAGCAACCGGTGTTTATTTACATCGGATTGAATCCGAATACCTTCGTTCCATGCTGAAGAGAAGTCTGTATATGTGTCTGAAGCCGTGGGTAGAGGGTTAGGGGGCATTCAGCAGCTAGGGGTGCGTGTTGGACCGAGGGGTGTTCACTGGGGTTAGGGTGTCAGGCACGGATGCCGAGTGGCATAGATAGAAGACTGAGGGCCGGGACATGGGTGCGAGAGCACTCGTCCAATCGGCGGTATTGTGCTGAGACGTATATTTCTTTACAGGAAAGCCGTAATGGCCAAAGTACAACTGGCGCATGTCACGGGACAATTCCGACACGTGGGTCGGTCCTCGGGTCGATGCGTGATGAATGAACACATTTGCGTTTACAGAGAGCTCCTCCCGTGGCGTGGGCCATAGCCGTGGTGCCGAACGGGGGCCTATGACTGGATAACTGGGGGATACGTCGATCCGGTATCTGGGCGAGGGTCGGTCGCGACTCGAATTGAGCGGTCGGACATGGCCTCGTGACTGCGAGTGAGCATAACGTCATGGCACGCGTGTGGTTACGACTGGCGAGCACGCGAGGGGAAATCCCGGCATGAGGGGACGTCTACCCATGTCGCAATGTCTCACATACGGTGGGTGTTGACTTGTGTGTGACGGCTACATACGGCGTGAGGGGAGTGCAAACGACATACCCCCGGCATATGAGACCACCGAACAAGTCACCCACACACAATTCTCCTTAGCTCGTTGCTCGGAGCCGCGCTCGAAGTCTTGTGCTTGCCAGATGTCGATCGGAGTAGCTTTGATTGATCTTGGATGCCCCTCATCCCTTGAGCTCCTAAGGGGTATTTATAGGAGAAGCTGAAGGGTCACAAGGGGTTTACGCGGACCAGCTAAGGGGGGTGAGTTGGTCCGTGTAAACCCAAGTGAATAGTGTCACTGGGTTACGGGGTTACGGACTGAGAGAGGGGGGGAATGAGGTTTACGCGGACCAGTCAGGGGGCCCTAGCTGGTCCGCGTAAACCCCCCTCGGATGGGGGTTTACGCAGACCAGCCAGGGGGGCCTGACTGGTCCGCCTAAACCCCCCATGGGGGAGGGTTTAGGCGATCTGATCTTTTTTTCTTTTTGAAAAAATTATTTTTTTTTGAATTGAATGGGGGTTTACGCGGACCAGCCAGGGGACCCTTGTTGGTCCGCCTAAACCCTCCCCCCAAGGGGGTTTAGGCGGTTCGATCCAAGAGAGAGAGACAGAGGCTGGTCCCCACCCTATAAAATCAGATTTTTGGGGTCTTTTTCTTCCTAATTTGACTAAGAAAGAAAAGGACAAGTGGGTGAAAGGATACGCGGAGCTTGCGGAGGCTTGTGTGCGCGCCGACTTGCGGGATCCTGGCGTGCTATCGCTTTGCGCTCCCGCGTCCACGTGTCACCTTCTCGGACTGGTACGGCACACGAATCGCATCGTAGGACCGTAATTGGACGAACCGAGGCTGAGTGGGGACGTGGGACCACCGGGTTGGAGGGAGGGCGCGGCCCCCAGGGAGTTCTCCCTCCCTAGGGCGCGCGGCCATGCCCCGGGGCGAACTGGCCCCGGGCTGGCCGTAACCCCAAGGGATGGCCCCCGGGGGTCTTCTCGTGTTGCCTAGGGATGTCCTTTGACGAACTTTGAACTCCGGGAGGCTGGCATGGGCCCGTAGGGCTGTTGTTCTTCGAGTCGGAGTGGCTGCTCGAGAGGTGTTCGGGCAAATGCCTGACACACCTCGGGTTGCCGAATAAGCCGCGTAGGTGGCCGACGGGCCTTGGATTTGGCCTAGGACCAAGGGTAGAAGTCCATAGGGGCTGGGAGGAGACATCTTGGGCCCATGGGCCTTGCCTCGTGTTGCGTGCCATGTGGTACGGAGGGTTGGCAGGGTAGCCTCAGGTTAGCCCGAGAGCTAAGTTCAGTGGCTCGTTGCCACGTGTCTGAGGGTCGGGGGTAGCCCCGACTTGCTGGGGGGGTCGTTGTAGGACCCAATTAGTGAGCTGGAGCCACGGGTGGCTCGTGGGTTGGTGTAAAAGGGTTGAAACGTGTGCGCCCACAAGGTGTTCGGCAGAATGCCGGACACACGTGTATGAGCCGTACACGCGTGCTGCGGGCCTCTGAAGCCTGTGGTTGACTTGCTCGGGTCTCCCTTTGACCTTGGAGGGTTGAATGAGGAGTCTTGGAGTTGGCCCGTGACTCCTTTACTAGATGTCACGTGGCGTGGCTTGGCGTCGGGGCGCCCCCGGGTGGTCCGGGTGGTCATGTGGAACGTGGGGAAAGTCCACAACTTACGAGTCGGGCGTGGTCCCGATTGATTGCTAGTGTTGTCGTACGCCTCGGCTAGCGGGTTGGGGCCGTTGGTCGGGCCCACTGGGTTGCCGGAGAGGCTGGGTAGCCCCCCGTCTTGAAGGTGTTCGAGGGAATTCTCGAACCCTTATTTCTGGGTATTTTGGCCTGGAAATAGTCTGGGTACAACAAATGCCCCCCACGGGGCGTGCGTCGGAGGCGGGGACGAGGGCGTGCGGCCCGTGAGATCCTCTTTCTGAGTTGTTATAGTTGTATTTTGACGCTTCATTTGTCTTTATTTTGATGTGTTGTACATGTGGATTTTCTGGTATGCTGACTATTTTTCTAGGTGCCTTGTCTTGCAGCTATGGCACGCTTCGGCAGAGACAGGCGGGTCCCGAGGTGGATGGCTCGGGAGGAGGATCACTGGGTGTAGAGGACTGATCGACCGATGCGCCCTCTAGATGCACCCGTGATCACTGTGGCTGGTATAGAGCAACTGGACCGGGGCCATATGGCTGTGGCTGAGGGTCCGATTGGTGAGTGGACAGCTGGAGCAGGGGCCGTGGAAGTGGCCAGGGTTCTGGAGGCGGGTGATCTATACAGTTATGACCGGAGCGGGGGCTATCTGTTAGAGTTCCCCCTAGATTGTCATCTGCTTGAATTCATCCGTGGCTATGTCCCTCCTTGTGTGGAGGAGGGCGACTCGCAGATTCTGGGAGCCTGCCGCCGGCTTGAGCAGGCCATCCTGATAGGCAGGGACAGCCTGCTTGGTACCACTTTCTGCAGCTACCCGAGCTTTTCAAAGGACTACTAGAGGCAACGCCAATTTCTCAGCGTCGATTGTCTGGGGTTCTTTGGCATGGCGGAGTAGTCCGGAGTCAGAGTTGGGCCGATTGGCCCCGCTAGCTGGGATTTGGACGGCCACCACCGCACAGAGATGGAGGGAATTGCTTGATTAGTATTAGAGCCCGCTGGTGTGCAGTACGCTAGAGAGGGCTACGATGACCACAGTATGCTGAATGGAATCATGCGGCAGACCGTCACTAGCTAGTATGGCCGCTGGACAGTGATCCTGTCACATTACTACCGCCAAGGTGCCACAGAGTGGTTGATTGGGATTGTCCACCACTACCGGGTGTTGTTGGATCGAGCTGGGATCAGGTACGCGGTGACTGCCGCTCTGTACGCGTACCTGTGCTACACCAGATTGTTGCAAGGCTTGCTGGAGCGTTTCAACCGTCGTTGGAACACGGTGGCAATAGCAGAGGGAGAGACCAGCCTTGACTTGTGGTCTCTGTTCAGGATTTCTAGCTTGCCGATTATCGGCGAAGGGTACGAGGAGGTAGTGCTGGATGACCTCCGCCGCAGTCACACTGACGGACTGGGAAGATATCGAGTGCCTTACAGTTATCGGTATCTGATAAAGACTTGGAGAGATTTGGCTCTGGCAGGGAGAGAGAGAGCTGCTCAGACTCCCTGGGTACCACTGAATGTATGGGTCCGTCATTTCTACAACGGGCCGTTTTGCTTCTACCAGGAGTTCGCCAGGGATCAGACTCCATGGGAGGAGTACACGGAGGTGAAGCTGCACTTTCGGACGTACTCCAGATATGTGTATGCACCGCGGGAGGGGTGGAATCCCCATGGTTTGCCAGATGTGACATATCTTGCAGCGTATCTGGCATATTGGCTGTCAACTTTCGTAGTTCCTCATGGAGAGGACGGGCTGCTGAGAGCCGAGTTGTTGTGGCCGGCTTGCTTGTTGGCTGAGGGGAGGCAGTTAGCTCTAGCTCCCACCGCACTGGCCAACATCTACCAGGGGCTTGGAGTTCTGGCGGCACACTCAGTGCCGAGGGAGAGGAGTATACTTCTGCCGACCCACTACCTTAGTGTGTGGGCCGGGTTACAGTTCCTGGGACTGGTGACGCAAGGTGCTGTGGCGAACCCGACGGCACCACTTTTGTTCAGCTTTATTAGGTAGCCGGATGGAGACACAGAGGAGCAGCTTGAGGGGGCCAGGAGGGCCCTTTGTTACCTGCCCGCCCGGGGCGAGGAGGGACTGCCCTTTGACAGTGCAGCGAGGGACGCTGGCCTCTTTCTGGGGGCTTCAGGTGGAGGGGCGACTAGCGCCCACCCCAGTCAGGGGGCGGCCGACACAGGACCACGGACTGAGTGGATACTGAGCACCCGAGCAGCCGTGTTGGCGTTGCACCGGTCGGCGATAAGTTTCTTGGAGCCGTACTACCCACATCGCTTTGCCAGAAACTTTGGGTACGACCAGGGGATTCCGCCGAACCGGGAGTTCCATCTGACAGGCAGGCAGTACAAGGGCAAGGATACCAACCTATTTGTAGCATCCTGGTGCGATTTCTACCGCTGCCAAGAGCCGGAGGAATTCCCGATGCCGGAGCAGGGACGTCGGGGATGATTTGACGTGCACTACGCCCTGTGGTGGTTCGGGCACAGTCACCTTTACCGATAGAAGGCCTCCGCGATTAGGAAGGCGGAGGAGAGTCGCCTGCTGAGGGAGGATCTTCCTCCCATCGCGCTAAATGAGGGGTACTTGAGGACCCGTGTTGCTCGGATCCGCCGAGAGGTCGAGCGGATTGTGGTGCAGTGGCCCCGGAGTGGCCGGGGTTCGTCTTCTAGGAGCCAAAGCAACGGAGGGGCACTGAAGCCCCTGGGACGGGCATCGGCAACAACTACTGGAGTGAAGGTGTCTCGGCCGAGGGCACCTAAGGCTTGGTGGAGTCAGTTCTTGGCCGATTGTGGTATCCGGGGCATAGGATCGTTGGACCGAGAGCTTCACCGACACAGCGGTCGATGACAGGAGATGACATATCGCCCACGCGATTGGGTCAGCTAGACCTGTGGAGTTCGTGTCCCAGGTTGAGTGCGCCCACACTCCACGGGATATTTGGGAGGCCGTCACGATGGCGGCCCGAGCCTTGGCGATAGGGATGGAGTAGTTGGTGCCCCTACCATTGACCCCCTTTGGGGATTCAGGTTAGGCTTTCCTCCTTTAACATGTTCCTCTTTTTTTTTCTATTCTGTAATTCTTAGGTACAGAACTGAGGTGTTGTGTGATGCTGTATTTGTCAGCAGGTTCTGCGGCAGAGGGGGACCAGCCCTCCACGGGAACATCCTCAGGGAATGGGGACGGAGGTCTGCGGCCTCGGAAGAAGCGCCCTCGTGTGGAGGATGCAGCGGTTGAGACTGGCGGGTCGTCTGAGGGACCCTAGACTGGAGAGAGAGTTGAGGAGGAGACGGCCTTGAGTGAGTGTCGCCCCAGCTCCTTTGTTTTTGCTTGGTTTAGCCAATATGATTGACTAATTCCGTTTTGTGGGACTTGTTTGTCTGCTGCAGCTCCGTAGGTGGCTGGTGCGGAGGCGACCTTCTCGCCCCCTCGGGGGACAGACTCCCCGCATGAAGAGGGTACCGGAGGGGAAGTCGACATGGAGGAGCTCACACGCCTGATGAGCGAACCTTTCCCCAACATGGAGGACTTCCCCGACTTTGAGTCGTGGACAGCCACGGGAGGAGCCCGCGCAGGTAAGAGTTTCGAACCTTGGGCGTATGCCGCAGCTTTGGCTTGCCTCTGGTTATTTTTTGTGACTTTCTGGATTATGCAGGGGGGGCAGAGGCACCAGGGGCCGAGGCCCCTACTGGGACACAGGGTGGAGTGCCTAGCCCAGCCAACGAGCCAGGGCCCACGGTGGCCAGCAGTTGTCAGGGTGAGTGCCCGACTGCCATTGAGGGGATACTCTCGTTACTGTTGAGTTCCTTTTTCGACAAGCCAAAGTTATTGACTTGATTTATGTTGCTGATTTGCCAGGTGAGGACACGGTGACGACCCTGGAGATGATCCGGGAATTGGCGGATGTCAGCCCGTCAGTGGCCCTGCCATCTTTCAGAGATGAGCCCGAACCGGTGACTTTCGTGCCCCGAACCACTGTCGAGGACCCGTTGGGTAGACCACCGCCGTTGCTAACGAGGGTGCCTCTTCCACCTTTGCTGAGCGTAGTGTCGGCCTGTACGGTGGGGCTGGTGGAGTCCTCTAGTGTGGGACCATCAGGTATGTAACTGAGCACTTGATCGATCCAGGGTGGATTATATGACTTTCCCACCCGTGCTGAGCTTTGACCGGGATGGATTGCAGGTACCTCTTCCCATCTAGAGGAAGGAGAGCTCCCTAGGGATACGGATCGGCTATCAGGAGATGAACCTCCCATCGCAGCTACTGTTGGGGGCGACGAGGAGTTTGTCGACATCGAGGGGGTTTCTGAAGGGGACGCCCCGGCTGGTGAGCTTCTTCCCTAGCATCTTTGACTAGGGAGCTATCTTTATGTGAGGCTGGACTTGATAATGGTCTAATCTGGTTTCCCGATGTATAGGTGTCCCTAATTTTCCCACGGCCAGGGGTTCATCGGAGAGCTCGTCTGGCTCTTCAGAGGGTGGCAGCGCCACGATGGAGACTGACGAGAGCTCGAGCTCGAGTTCTTCTTCCTCCTCCGAGGCCTCTTCTGCCGGGGATGCCGAGATGGAGGCGGCGTTGGAAGGTATATGCGGCTTCTTCTTGCCTCCGCACTGGCTTTGATACAGAAGTTGCGGCAGAGTGCTGACATTTTTTGTGTTATGTCCAGGACTGGAGTCTGAGGAGGAGCGCGCACCGGCTCCCGTTGAGGAGGGTCAGGAGGAGCCCTCCGTAACCCCAATGGCCATTGGGGAGGACCGGGTTGCAGGGGAGTCTCAACCCTCTCCGACTCTGGCAGAGGACACTTCCGGGGTGGAGGAGAGGTTACCTTCATCGACCCCGAGCGGGGAAGTGACAGGCACGGCATGAGTTACACTGGGTGAGAGTTGTAGACACGCCGTTTTTGACATTACCATGAGTAAATCTCATATTAGACTATGATACCCCAAGGTTGTCTTCATATTTTTAATTACTTTGGTGATTTCCTATTTTTTTGATTTTTTAACATTTTTTTAAATTTTTTCCGTGAAAAGTTCTAAACGTGTCAAGGACCCTAGACTTCTCACTTTGACGCGTCTAGGATCCTAGACGCCTTCTTAAAAGTATTTTATTATTATTATTTTTAAATATTTTTTCTCCTTTTTGAACGTGTCTAGGACCCTAGACGCCTCACTTTGACGTGTCTAAGTGCCTAGACGCCTTCTTAAAAATATTTTTTTATATTTTTTTAAATATTTTTTCTCCTTTTTAAAAGTGACAGGGTAACAAGATGCCTCTTTTAAAGGCGTCTAGGACCCTAGACGCCTTCTTCAGAGCCTCGTGCAACGCGCACACGGCGCCGCTCCGGCCGTTTAGTTTGACGTTCGAATAAATCTAAACATGAAGACGTCTTTGTTCCTAGACGCGGTTTAGGAGTCACGGGCACGCCGAAACCACCGGCAGTTTTCGGCAGCGTTTCGATGGGCAGAAAGGGGCGCGTTTGGGGACCTGGATGCCTCAATATTGAGGCGTCCAGGAGGTTAGATGCCTCAATGAATTGAAATTATAAAAAAAATAATAGAAGCGTCCAAGGCCCGGGACGCCTCAACATGGAGGCGTCCAGGATCCCAGACGCCCTAATGAAGCTTTCTCCTATAAATAGAGGACCCCCCTCTGTAACGACCCGAGAATCCGATTACCGGGAAGGCCCGATAACCAGAGACTCGCACCGCCACCCACGAGCCCGAAGACTCGGAAGGGTTAAAAGGATGGTGTGGAGACTACACAAGTATCACAAATAATCGCAGAAATTAAACAGTTATAATATTAAGCAGGAAATAAATTAACATTTTTCATGGTCCACACTAAAATAACGACAACAGCAACAGTAGTCCACGACTAGTACAGTGACAAGAAAGAAAAGTACAGCTACACGGGGCATACCCCGGCTCTGACCTCTGGCACTATCTCTGGGCACCCGCACCACGCTGCACTCCTGACGCGCTCCCCGTAGGTGGCGCCTCACCTGAAACACGGTGAAAACACGCATGGAATGAGTCTCGGAACAAGACTCAGTAGGGATCACTCGAACCCTACCTCGTAAAACGTGAAACCACTACACTAGCGGTAGGAGAGTACCTCGGAAGGGAAAGCCCTGTACTCTACAAGATAAGACCCTACGGCACGCAAACCGACACACGTGCCACGGTAAGAAGACCGAAGCTCAACGGCCAACCCGACAAAACCAGAAGGTCGAAACCACACGACTGACAGTCTGTCACTCCGTACTCGACAGGAGTACCACCCACTAGAAGCACAGCCGGTAGCATCCCCTGACGTCTTACACCGCACCGCAGGTGAACCGCCTGACGTGGTAGGTCCTACCCGAGGCGTAGACACCGTACAAGTAACCACAAACAAGTAACTAGCTGGGGTCACGCCCGTCGACGTGGGTCCAACCGCCCCCAACCACGTGTGCACACACAGACCTTGCATCACTAGGTCTGGTCCTCTGACCGATTTTCCCCCGTAGCCGGACTCTGGCTACCGACGAGGGGCCTACGGTAACCGGTCCACAAACCGTCTCAAAGGTGAATGCCCGTACACCACTCCCAGGTGAGACCAGCACCTCGTACTGGTGGGCTACGACTAGTGGAGGGTCACTGAAGGAGTAGACTCTCAAGACCTCGGAAAACAACGTCCAAACCTGACGAAGTACGGGGGCCGTCCCACGTACCATCACCATCGCACGGTGACCACGGTCGGAGAAGAAACGGACGCACCGCCCACGGCCAAATGCATGACCAAGGCAAACGGAACCTCCGGACACTCAAAGACACGGTCCCGGAACTCCACGGGGTGTCCTGGACACACACACTGCCCAAGAGGAACACCCGACAACAGGACAGATCGCGCTAGGGACCCCTAACGCGACAAAGAAGAACGTGCTAGGACCCCCCTAGCGCGACAGGGAAGATCGCGCTAGGGCCTACTAGCGCGACAAGGCAGGTCGCGCTAGGGACCCCTAGCGCGACAAGGCAGATCGCGCTAGGACCCCATAGCGCGACAGAAACCGCCCTACTGTTCATCTTCTCCGATGAACGCGCCCCATCGGGGCAGCGCGACCATCAAGAACGCGCTACTAGAGTATAGCGCGTTCTCAGTCCGCGCCCGAAAAACGGCGGAAACGCCTAAAAACTCCAACCACGCCCCCATGCCTCCACTAGAGAGGGGGAAATCAAGGGGAATGACCCTTAAGAACCCCTAGCATGCTTCTAAGCCACCAAAACACGAAATAGCGGGCTAAAACCATAGATCGGGCGAGCTCTCCCCAAATCATTGAAAACCCCAAACCCGCTCAAACAAGCCTCTCTCGGCCTCCCCGCGGCCTACAAATCACGGAAACGAACGGCAAGAGGCTAAGGAACGTCACCCTACCTCAATGGAGCGAATGCTCTGCCGGATCGTCCACAAACCACGAAGAACGCTTTTAGAACCTCGCCTCCCCATGCTTCCCACGCTTGCCACACGCCCGCACGATCATCTCGACGTCACCCACGTCCTCGCCGCGTCGCACCGCCACCGTCTGCAGCCAAAACGGTGGTCGCCACGCTCGAACGGGAGAGAGGGAGAGAGAGGAGGGCGGCCACGGTTGGGGAAGGAAGGAGGAAGAAGAAGAAGAAAGAGAAAGAGGAAAAGAAAAAGAAAAGAAATAGGAATATATAGAAAATCTAATTTTTCAGAAAAATACCAAAAAATAAAAAAATACATTTCCGGAATCCTCGGTACGCACCGATCGCAACGGTACCACTCGTGCCTGGGGGAACCGCCCGGTTCTCCCGCAGCGAGCTTCCGAAGAAAAAGTCGAAACACACACCGGGAATCGGAATACCCACGCGGAAAAGCCGCGGAACGCCTCCGGGCCTCCGAAATAACTCCGGATCGCACCGATCCAAACACGAAAGATGTCCGAAATGAAATTTCGGACACAACGGAACTGGACGCTCTGAAAACTAGATCCGGGACCCACGAAGAAGGATCCAAAAGGTCCGGGATATTACAGCCCTCCCCCCTTAAGGAATTTCGTCCTCGAAATTGAGAACAACCAAAGGGGAAAGAAGAGGAAGACTCACTCAAACAGATACGGGAACTGCTGACGCATCTAGTCCTCACGTTCCCACGAAGCCTCACCACCAGAGTGTCGCTGCCACACGACCTTCACCAAGGGAATGACCTAGTTCTGCAGGCGCTGCTCTCGCCTATCCTCCACGCGGATCGGAAACTCTGGGAGAGAAAGATCTGGAGTCACCTCAGGCCAAATGGAAAACTCGAGCACATGAGAGTCATCGGGCATATACTTCCGTAACATCGAGACGTGAAACACGTCATGCACCGACGTCAACTCAGGAGGTAACTGCAACCGATAAGCAACCTCACCGATGCGCTCCACAATCGCGAAAGGACCAATATAGCGGGGACTCAGCTTCCCACGCCGTCCAAAACGCATCACCCCCTTCATCGGAGAAACTCTCAAGAACACATGATCGCCCACGGTGAACTCGAGGGGCTGCCTCCTACGGTCAGCATAGCTCTTCTGCCGACTCTGGGCCGCCAACATGTTCTGACGAACCAGGTGCACAACGTCCACACACTGCTGCACCAATTCCGGTCCCACCAAAACACGTTCACCCACCTCGAACCAATCAAGCGGAGTCCGACAAGGACGCCCGTACAAAGCCTCATAGGGAGCCATGCCGATGCTCGAATGATAGCTGTTGTTATAGGCAAACTCCACCAACGGTAGGTGATGAATCCAACTCTCCTGCCACTCCAGGTAGCAAGATCTCAGCATGTCCTCCAAAGTCTGAATGGTTCTCTCAGACTGACCATCTAACTGAGGATGATACGCCGAGCTAAAAGCCAACTCCGTGCTAAGAGTTCGCTGGAAACTCCTCCAGAATCCAGAAGTGAAGCGTGGATCCCGATCTGACACGATCGAAATAGGAATCCCATGCAACGGCACGATCCGCTCCATATAAAGACGAGCCAACTTGGACACGCTCTAGCTGACTTTGACCGGCAACAGCCGCGTCACCTTCGTCAACTGATCCACCAGCAACCAAATACTGTCCTGCCCAGTCGGGGTCCTCGGCAATCCCACCACGAAATCCATGGTCACATGGTCCCACTTCCAAGCAGGAACATCCAAGGGTTGGAGAGTACCGCCTGGTCGCTGATGCTCCGCCTTCACCTGCTGACAGATCAGGCACCTGGCCATAAATTCGGCAACATCTCTCTTCATGCCAGGCCACCAGAACTGCCTCCGCAAGTTCCGATACATCTTCGTCGCACCCGGGTGTACGGTGTACCTGCTCCCATGAGCCTCGCGCAGCACCGCATGACGAATCTGCTCCTCCGCTGGGACGTACAACCTGCCACGAAACCTCGCAGCACCGTCCTCGCCGAGCTCCACGTCAGCCATAGCCAGAATCCGGGGCAACTCAGGGTCCGCATGCTGAGCCTCTGTCACCTGACGACGGATAGCAGAAGTGACAGTCAGACTCGTAAGCACTGCCAACCCTGGCTCCTGGGGAATCTTGAGCCTGAAGGATACCTCGGGCACTTGTTCCCAGAGCCTCCACTTCCTCAACATCAAGGCACTGACCGCAACCTTCCGACTCAAGGCATCGGCGACGACATTCATCCTGCCCGACTGATAAGACAGGGTGAAGTCATAGTCCTTCATGAACTCCATCCAACGCCTTTGCCTGAGGTTCAGGTCCTTTTGCGAGAACACATACCTCAAACTCTGATGGTCAGTGAACACCTCGAACTTCTCACCGTACAGATAATGCCTCCAGATCTTCAGCGCGAAGATCACCGCCGCCAACTCAAGGTCATGGGTAGGGTAGTTCTCCTCGTGGTACTTTAGCTGCCGAGATGCATAAGCCACCACTCTACCATGCTACATCAAAACAGCACCCAATCCAACGCCGGAAGCATCTGTACACACCACGAAACCTCCCGATCCAGAAGGCAAAACCAACACCGGAGCTGAGGTAAGCAATCTCTTCAGTTCCCTGAAGCTCTGCTCACACTCCTCGGACCAGACGAAAGGCACATCTTTCCACGTGAGTCTAGTCATCGGGGTCGCAATGCGAGAAAAATCCTAGATAAACCGGCGATAATAGCCCGCAAGCCCCAAGAAACTTCGGATCTCCGTCACCGACCTTGGCCTCGGCCACTGCATTACTGCCTCGACCTTGGCGGGGTCCACGGAAATGCCATCACCAGAAATCACGTGCCCCAGAAAGTGCACCTCACTGAGCCAAAACTCGCACTTGCTGAGCTTCACATACAACTGGTGATCTCGCAACGTCTGCAGCACCACACCCAAATAGTACGCGTGCTCCTCGGCAGACCGCGAATAAACAAGGATGTCATCCACAAAGATGACCATGAACTGGTCCAAATACGGATGAAACACCCTCTGCATCAAGTCCATGAAGGCTGCTGGGGCATTGGTGAGCCCAAATGGCATCACAAGAAACTCATAATGCCCGTACCTCGTACTGAATACAGTCTTCTCCACATCGGACTCGCGAATTCTCAGCTGATAGTAACCTGACCACAAATCAATCCGCGAGAACACTCGCGCTGACTGAAGCTGGTCGAACAAGTCATCAATCCGCGGCAACGGATACTTGTTCTTAATGGTCACTTCATTCAGTTGCCGATAGTCAATGCACAGCCGCAGACTACCGTCCTTCTTCTTCACAAACAACACGGGTGCACCCCAAGGGGAAAAGTTAGGACGAATATACCCCTTGGCCAACAGTTCCTGTAACTGCGCCCTCAACTCCCTCAACTCAGCGGGAGCCATACGGTAGGGAGCCTTCGCCAAAGGTCCTGTACTAGGCACAACCTTGTGATAAGTGTGTATTTTTACATCTTAATTCATGATTATACACATTTTTATGAGCTTAAATAATCATAAATATACACTTCTCACACTTATTGTTGAGTTTGAATCAAATGTTTAATTTTCTGAAATTAACTAATTTTAATAACGATTTTTATGTATTTATGCAGGCATGCAGTTCGAGAAAAGCTCTAAGAAAAAGAAAAAAAGAATAACCATATATATGTTCAACTGGGCCAAAAGCCCGGAAACTTGTTCAAAAAGATAAAAAAAATTAGAAAAAAAAAATAAAATTATTTGATATTTGTTTCGATTTTTCTAACTATTTCTATCATATATATATAGATATATATATATATATATATTATATAATAAAATTTAAAAAAATGAAAAAAAAGAATTTAAACCCGCCCCGCCCCCGCCTTCCCGCCTTCGCCGCCCGGCACGGGCGACGAGGCCGGGCGAAGGCGGAGGGGGGGGGGGGGGTCGTGGCCGCTCGTGGCGGCTCCCGCGGCAGCAGGCGGGCGGGGGGCTCGCGAAGGCGGAGTGGCCCGCACCGGGGCTCGCACCGGGGCTCGGCAGGCGCGGGGGGGGGCTCGCGAAGGTGGGCGCGGCCCGGGCGAACGCGGCACGCGGCGCACGCGCCCGCAGGGCGACACGCGGCGGCGGCAGGCAGGGTGGGCGCACCGCGGGCCCACGGCAGGCGGCCGAACCCGCCTAACCAGTCGGCGCAACGCGCCGGCAGAAGAGAAAATGAGAGAAAGAGAGAGGAAAAGCCCCAAAAAAAATGCCAAACAAATTCAGAAAAATCCGAAAAAAATGGCAAAGTGGGCAGAACCTACCTGCCTACCATTTTAGGCTAAAATTGGGTACACTTGTTTGGAATGTTTTTGTAACCCCTATATAAAGGGTGCATTGGTCTTGTTAGCAAGTTAGTTAGCAAGTAGAATTAGCAAGATGGCAAGGTTGCAAGGGAGAGAGAGCTAGCTTTGGTCATTTGTAATGTAAGTTGTTCTTTACATTTCTGAAGTTGTTGAGTGCATCAAGTTGTATTTTCAAAGCTTTTGAAGTCAAAGTTGTAAGTTATTCTTATTTCAATACAAGTTTCATTTTAGAATTCAGTCTTTTCATAGCCTTATTTCTCATTATTGTGATCCTCATTTCAAATTCTTGTCTTCATAAAAGTTGTTCCTTTTTAAGTTTTCTTCAACTTCTCTGTTTAGCATTTCTTCAAATTCGTCCAAATTCATAGAGTTAATACCCATTTTCTTAAGTGCTGTACTGTGCATTTACTGTTCATCCGTGGTGATATCTTCTTCCATTCATTCATTTTGAAGTCTTTCTAGTCCTCAAATAACTCTGAGTTCTTCATAAGAGTTATTCCTCTCTTGTATATCTAAGTTTTATTCTTCTTGCACTTTGTCAAATTCCTCTTCTTTTGAGCTTTAGAATTAAGTTTTCAAGGTGCTGATTTTCTGTCAATTACTGTTCATCCGAACCAATAGGTCATAGTTTTTCAAGTTTTTCCTTATCTTCCTTTCATTTTCTGTTTCTGTGTCCTTCATAAAAGTTCTTCCTTTTTCAATTCTCTACAACTTTCATGTTTTACACTTCTTCTCATTCTGTCTATATTTGAAGTTATGCATTTTCTTCCAACCCCTATTTTCACTTGAATTCTGTTATGTTTTCCAATTTAAGTTTTCATAACCGCACTCCAAGATCCAACAATTGATTTTTCAAAACACAAGAATATTTTCCAACTAAGAAAAATAACCAAATTCCTTCCCCGTGGGATCGACCCGTACTTACCATTATACTCATGTTTTCAAATCCATAAGTGAGTGAGTGCGGTTATAAATATTTAAAATTTGTGTGGCACGGCAATTTTAACAACGACTGTCGAACACCATCAAATTTTTTTGGCGCCGTTGCCGGGGATATCCTGTAACGGCGCCAAAAAAATTTGATGGTGTTCGACAGTCGTTGTTAAAATTGCCGTGTCACACAAATTTTAAATATTTATAACCGCACTCACTCACTTATGGATTTGAAAACATGAGTATAATGGTAAGTACGGGTCGATCCCACGGGGAAGGAATTTGGTTATTTTTCTTAGTTGGAAAATATTCTTGTGTTTTGAAAAATCAATTGTTGGATCTTGGAGTGCGGTTATGAAAACTTAAATTGGAAAACATAACAGAATTCAAGTGAAAATAGGGGTTGGAAGAAAATGCATAACTTCAAATATAGACAGAATGAGAAGAAGTGTAAAACATGAAAGTTGTAGAGAATTGAAAAAGGAAGAACTTTTATGAAGGACACAGAAACAGAAAATGAAAGAAAGATAAGGAAAAACTTGAAAAACTATGACCTATTAGTTCGGATGAACAGTAATTGACAGAAAATCAGCACCTTGAAAACTTAATTCTAAAGCTCAAAAGAAGAGGAATTTGACAAAGTGCAAGAAGAATAAAACTTAGATATACAAGAGAGGAATAACTCTTATGAAGAACTCAGAGTTATTTGAGGACTAGAAAGACTTCAAAATGAATGAATGGAAGAAGGTATCACCATGGATGAACAGTAAATGCACAGGACATCACTTAAGAAAATGGGTATTAACTCTATGAATTTGGACGAATTTGAAGAAATGCTAAACAGAGAAGTTGAAGAAAACTTAAAAAGGAACAACTTTTATGAAGACAAGAATTTGAAATGAGGATCACAATAATGAGAAATAAGGCTATGAAAAGACTGAATTCTAAAATGAAACTTGTATTGAAATAAGAATAACTTACAACTTTGACTTCAAAAGCTTTGAAAATACAACTTGATGCACTCAACAACTTCAGAAATGTAAAGAACAACTTACATTACAAATGACCAAAGCTAGCTCTCTCTCCCTTGCAACATTGCCATCTTGCTAATTCTACTTGCTAACTAACTTGCTAACAAGACCAATGCACCCTTTATATAGGGGTTACAAAAACATTCCAAACAAGTGTACCCAATTTTAGCCTAAAATGGTAGGCAGGTAGGTTCTGCCCACTTTGCCATTTTTTTCGGATTTTTCTGAATTTGTTTGACATTTTTTTTTGGGGGGGCTTTTCCTCTCTCTTTCTCTCATTTTCTCTTCTGCCGGCGCGTTGCGCCGACTGGTTAGGCGGGTTCGGCCGCCTGCCGTGGGCCCGCGGTGCGCCCACCCTGCCTGCCGCCGCCGCGTGTCGCCCTGCGGGCGCGTGCGCCGCGTGCCGCGTTCGCCCGGGCCGCGCCCACCTTCGCGAGCCCCCCGCGCCTGCCGAGCCCCGGTGCGAGCCCCGGTGCGAGCCCCGGTGCGGGCCACTCCGCCTTCGCGAGCCCCCCGCCCGCCTGCTGCCGCGGGAGCCGCCACGAGCGGCCACGACCCCCCCCCCTCCGCCTTCGCCCGGCCTCGTCGCCCGTGCCGGGCGGCGAAGGCGGGAAGGCGGGGGCGGGGCGGGTTTAAATTCTTTTTTTTCATTTTTTTTAATTTTATTATATAATATATATATATATATATATATCTATATATATATGATAGAAATAGTTAGAAAAATCGAAACAAATATCAAATAATTTTATTTTTTTTTTCTAATTTTTTTTATCTTTTTGAACAAGTTTCCGGGCTTTTGGCCCAGTTGAACATATATATGGTTATTCTTTTTTTTCTTTTTCTTAGAGCTTTTCTCGAACTGCATGCCTGCATAAATACATAAAAATCGTTATTAAAATTAGTTAATTTCAGAAAATTAAACATTTGATTCAAACTCAACAATAAGTGTGAGAAGTGTATATTTATGATTATTTAAGCTCATAAAAATGTGTATAATCATGAATTAAGATGTAAAAATACACACTTATCACACCCCAAGGGGAAAAGTTAGGACGAATATACCCCTTGGCCAACAGTTCCTGTAACTGCGCCCTCAACTCCCTCAACTCAGCGGGAGCCATACGGTAGGGAGCCTTCGCCAAAGGTCCTGTACTAGGCACAACCTCGATCACAAAATCGATCTCCCGCTGGGGAGGTAATTCAGGCAATTACTCGGGAAAAACGTCGGGGAACTCGCACACCACCGGAATGTCCTCGACACTCGGTTCCATCCGTTCAGACACCACCACGGACGTGAGAAAACCCTGACAACCAGAATCAAGCAATCGACGGGCTCGAATAGCAGAGATAAGGAATCGAGAAGAGGTGGAACAGATACCTTGGAAATAGAAGGTCCTCTTGCTCGGATGCTGGAAGTAGACCCTCTTCATCCCACAATCCACCACTGCTCCATGAGTCTCGAGCCAATCCATGCCTAGAATCACATCGTAATCCCGAAGCTGCAACGCATACAACCTGCCTGGCATACTCCGCCCATCGATCCAAACCGGAACCTGATCGAAGCAATACAGAGTGATCATAAAGTCACCCGAAGGCAACTCCACTGCCAAATCACAGGACAACTGGGTCGCCGGCTCCTCGACGCTCGACGCAAAATCCTCCGAAATAAACAAATGAGACGCGCCAGAGTCGAACAAAACTCGAGCCGCACAACCCAAAATCTGAACGGTACCTTCCACGAGCTGCGACGCCACTGCCTCTGCCCTGGTCATGTGCGTGATCTGGCCTCGAGCCCTCTGCCTGCCTCCCACGCTGGTTGACCTGGGTAGCGGCGGATACTGTCCCTGCTGCTGCTGCTGCTGCCTCTGCTGCGGGGGAACCTGCTGCTGCTGAGGAAACTGCTGCTGCGGCGGTCTCTGAGGACAGTCACGCGCCATATGCCCTGGCTGGTCACACCGAAAACAGATGATCGGCGCCGTGCACTGCCTGCCTGGGTGGGTCCCACCACACCGTGGATAAGGTCCTCGCGATCCACCCACTGATCCCTGACGCTGCAAAGGAATCGGCTGCTGCACACTGCCCGATGAAGCCTGCCCCTGGTCCTTGAGCTTCTTACGGAAACTCTTCTTCAAGAACTTCTTGACCTTCGAGCCGAAGGACGCAGATCCTGTCACCGAAGCTGCCGATGCCGGTACTCCTGAACCACCCGACGCAGACTGAAAGAAACCCTGCGGCTGGGTAACCGACTGATGGCTGCGACCTGACAAAGACTGTCCCTGGCTGATCGGTCCTCGGGTCCTCTGCATATCCATCTCTAAAGAAACCGCAACACGAGACGCTGTCTCTAGATCAGTGGCCCCATTCGCAATCAGATGGTGCCTCAGCTCCAGCCTCAAGCCATGTACAAACTGTGTGGTCCTCACCCTCTCATGCTCCATGATGTGAGGTGCATACCGACCCAGCTCGACAAATCGGACCCTATACTGCAACACGGACATGTCGCCCTGCACCAGCTCCAGAAACTCCCGCATCCGCTGCGTGGCAACAATATCTGGACAGTACGTACGCTCGAAAGCACTAACGAAGTCGTCCCACTCGATCTGCTCAAGTGGACGAAGCTGAAAGGACGTCTTCCACTCGGAAGACCACCACCTCCGAGCCGTACCCTGTAACTGGTTGTAGGCCAACACAACTCTGTCCTCGGCAGCACTCCTCGCAGAACTGAACACCCGCTCCATCTCATCAAGCCAATCACGAGCCGCATCAGGGTCTGCCTGGCCGCTAAAGTAAGGCGGATGGAACTGCATAAAATCCCTCACTGCTCGGCCTAGCCCACCCCTAGCTGACGAGCCCTCACCAGCCTCTCCGCCGAACTGCTGAGACATAAGCTGGTACATGCCACGGAAGAAATCCTCGGCCCCCGGAACTCTCGCAGCATCCGCGGCCTCGGTAGCTCCCGGTAGTGCTCTGCTATGCTCCTCCTGGTCCCCCTAGACCCCCTGCTGGATCTCCTGACCTCCAGCCGACTGCCCCTGCTGAGAGCGAGAGCTCCGCCTCGGCGCCATCCTCGCTCCTGAAGCACACGACAGAAAACACGGAGACGGCAAGGTCAAAATAAACACGCGGTGCCCAATGCCAGCGTCACCTGTACATCATCGCTGTGGACTAGTGGACCACTACAATTACCTATGATTCTCATGTAATTCCACAACCGCGCTCTGATACCAGCTGTAACGACCCAAGAATCCGATTACCGGGAAGGCCCGATAACCCGAGACTCGCACCGCCACCCACGAGCCCGAAGACTCGGAAGGGTTAAAAGGATGGTGTGGAGACTACACAAGTATCACAAATAATCACAGAAATTAAACAGTTATAATATTAAGCAGGAAATAAATTAATATTTTTCATGGTCCACACTAAAATAACGACAACAGCAACAGTAGTCCACGACTAGTACAGTGACAAGAAAGAAAAGTACAGCTACACGGGGCATACCCCGGCTCTGACCTCTGGCACTATCTCTGGGCACCCGCACCACGCTGCACTCATGACGCGCTCCCCGAAGGTGGCGCCTCACCTGAAACACGGTGAAAACATGCAGGGAATGAGTCTCGGAACAAGACTCAGTAGGGATCACTCGAACCCTACCTCGTAAAACGTGAAATCACTACACTAGCGGTAGGAGAGTACCTCGGAAGGGAAAGCCCTGTACTCTACAAGACAAGACCCTACGGCACGCAAACCGACACATGTGCCACGGTAAGAAGACCGAAGCTCAACGGCTAACCCGACAAAACCCGAAGGTCGAAACCACACGACTGACAGTCTGTCACTCCGTACTCGACAGGAGCACCACCCACTAGAAGCACAGCCGGTAGCGTCCCCTGACGTCTTACACCGCACCGCAGGTGAACCGCCTGACGTGGTAGGTCCTACCCGAGGCGCAGACACCGTACAAGTAACCACAAACAAGTAACTAGCTGGGGTCACGCCCGTCGACGTGGGTCCAACCGCCCCCAACCACGTGTGCACACACAGACCTTACGTCACTAGGTCTGGTCCTCTGACCGATTTTCCCCCGTAGCCGGACTCTGGCTACCGACGAGGGGCCTACGGTAACCGGTCCACAAACCGTCTCAAAGGTGAATGCCCGTACACCACTCCCAGGTGAGACCAGCACCTCGTACTGGTGGGCTACGACTAGTGGAGGGTCACTGAAGGAGTAGACTCTGAAGACCTCAGAAAACAACGTCCAAACCTGACGAAGTACGGGGGCCGTCCCACGTACCATCACCATCGCACGGTGACCACGGTCGGAGAAGAAACGGACGCACCGCCCACGGCCAAATGCATGACCAAGGCAAACGGAACCTCCGGACACTCAAAGACACGGTCCCGGAACTCCACGGGGTGTCCTGGACACACACACTGCCCAAGAGGAACACCCGACAACAGGACAGATCGCGCTAGGGACCCCTAGCGCAACAAAGAAGAACGCGCTAGGACCCCCCTAGCGCGACAGGGAAGATCGCGCTAGGGCCTCCTAGCGCGACAAGACAGGTCGCGCTAGGGACCCCTAGCGCGACAAGGCAGATCGCGCTAGGACCCCATAGCGCGACAGAAACCGCCCTACTGTTCATCTTCTCCGATGAACGCGCCCCATCGGGGCAGCGTGACCATCAAGAACGCGCTACTGGAGTATAGCGCGTTCTCAGTCCGCGCCCGAAAAACGGCGGAAACGTCTAAAAACTCCAACCACGCCCCCATGCCTCCACTGGAGAGGGGGAAATCAAGGGGAATGACCCCTAAGAACCCCTAGCATGCTTCTAAGCCACCAAAACACGAAATAGCGGGCTAAAACCATAGATCGGGCGAGCTCTCCCCAAATCATTGAAAACCCCAAACCCGCTCAAACAAGCCTCTCTCGGCCTCCCCGCGGCCTACAAATCACGGAAACGAACGGCAAGAGGCTAAGGAACGTCACCCTACCTCAATGGAGCGAATGCTCTGTCGGATCGTCCACAAACCACGAAGAACGCTTTTAGAACCTCGCCTCCCCACGCTTCCCACGCTTGCCACACACCCGCACGATCGTCTCGACGTCACCCACGTCCTCGCCGCGTCGCACCGCCGCCGTCTACAGCCGAAACGGTGGTCGTCGCGCTCGAACGGGAGAGAGGGAGAGAGAGGAGGGCGGCCACGGTTGGGGAAGGAAGGAGGAAGAAGAAGAAGAAAGAGAAAGAGGGAAAGAAAAAGAAAAGAAATAGGAATATATAGAAAATCTGATTTTTTAGAAAAATACCAAAAATAGAAAAATATATTTCCGGAATCCTCGGAATGCACCGATCGCAACGGTACCACTCGTGCCTGGGGGAACCGCCCGGTTCGCCCGCAGCGAGCTTCCGAAGAAAAAGCCAAAACACACACCGGGAATCGGAAAACCCACACGGAAAAGCCGCGGAACGCCTCCGGGCCTCCGAAACAACTCCGGATCCCGCCGATCCGAACACGAAAGATGTCCGAAACGAAATTTCGGACACAACGGAGCTGGACGCTCCGAAAACCAGATCCGGGACCCATGAAGAAGGATCCGAAAGGTCCGGGATATTACACCCTCCCTCGAACAAAAAGGCGATTCAGAGCTTCAGATCCGACAAAGGAAAGAGAGACTCTGCCTGATCCCTTTCCTAACACGTGGACTTTTGTAGGAAAAGGTTCTGCCGAATTTCCGGGTGCCCGTGCTGGCGAGAGGAAGGCTAACTCCGTCCATCGTGCTTTCGCGTCATCCCTACACTACCGAAGCTCCACCGGATCCCGTCATCGGCATCTTCAATAAGCCATTCTCTCCCACTCTCTTTTGTTATTTTCGTGGCATGCATCATCCTGTCATCTGTCATCTCGCTTCATAAGAGAGATCTATTTTTATGCACGTTTGCATGATCTTCCATCCATCATATATAGCATTTTCCTCCTACTCGTGTCCGACTTGGGTTTAAAAATAACACAAACCAGGTGTGTGTCTCGCCATGATTTCATCATTTTTCATCACAAGGGACTAATACTACACTGCCATTTTTCTGATTCACTTGTTATCTGTCTATTTTTTCTTTTACAAGGGTAACCAAGGAAAGCCCTCTCCATCGGCTGACCGAAGGGAGAGGAAGAAGCAACCCGCCATTTCTTACTTTTGAGGTAAGCGTGATCACTCTTCTTATTTTGGGGTCTCCGGCCCCTGCCTATCACATTATATCTTCGAGGCCGCGGCGAGTCACTTCCCGCAATGGCCGTTTAAATTTCTGCCATTTATATCATGAGTTATTTTCATATCTTCTATATCTTCGAGGCCGCGACGAGTCACTTCCCGCAATGGCCGTTTAAATTTTTGTCATTTATATCCTGTGTTATTTTCATATCTTCTATATCTTCGAGGCCGCGGCGAGTCACATCCCGCAATGGCCGTTTAAATTTCTGCCATTTATATCCTATGTTATTCTCATATCTTCTATATCTGCGAGGGCGCGGCGAGTCACTTCCCGCAATGGCCATTTAAATTTCTGCCATTGTTGTACCCAGACTATTTCCCAGTCAAAATGATAAGGAATAAGGGTTCAGACATTTCTCCGAACACCTTCAAGGCACGGGCTACCTAGCCCTTTCTACAACCCTAAAGGTCCCCACAAGGGTCTCGATCAACTCGCCGTGACGCGCGGCGGCACAAACGAGTGTTCGGGGTCAATCCCGGCCACTCTCATACGGGCTTTGCCTGCGTCCTATATGGCCGCCCGGGATCACCCGGGGGTGCCCCGACGTTAAGCCACGCCATGTCTCATCCAGTAAAAGAGTCACGGGCACACTCCAAGACTCTTCATTCAACCCTCCAAGGTCAAAGGGAGACCCGAGCAAGTCAACCACAAGCTTTGGAGGCCCGTAGCATGTACGTACGGCTCACACACGTGTGTTCGGCATTTTTCCGAACACCTTGTGGGCGCGTATATTTCAACCCTCCTACACAAGACCACGGGCTAGCCTGTGGTTCCAGCACACCAGTTGGGTCCTACAACGACCCCCCAGCAATTCGGGGCCACCCCCGACCCTCAAACACGTGGCACCCAGCCACTCAACTTAGCTCTCGGGCCAACCCGAGGCTACCCTGTCAACCCGCCCTACGACACGGCATGTAACACGAGGTAAGGCCCATGGGCCCCAAAATGCCTCCTTCCAACCCCTACAGACTTCTACCCTTGGCCCTAGGCCAAATCCAAGGCCCGTCGGCCACTTACGTGGCTCATTCGGCAACCCGGGGTGTGTCGGGCATTTGCCCGAACACCTTGCGAGCGGCTACTCCGACTCAAAGAACAACGGCCCCACGGGCCCATGTCAGCCTCCCGAAGGTCATAGTCCATCAAAGGACGTCCCCAGGCAACACAAGAAGACCCCCGGGGGCCATCCCCCGGGGTTACGGCCGGCCTGGGGCCAATTTGCCCCAGGGCGTGGTCACGCCCCCAGGGAGGGTGAACTCCCCGGGGGGTCGCGCCCTCTCTCCAGCTTGGTGGTCCCACAACCCCACTCAGCCTCGGTTCACTCAATTACGATCCTACGATGCGGTTCATGTGCCTTACCAGTTCGAGGAGTCAAAGCGCGGACGTGGAAGCGCAAAGCGACAGCACGACAGGCTCGTCCTCAAGTCAACACGCACAAGTCTCCACAAGATGCCATGTAGCCTTCACCCACTTGTCCTTAGCCAAATTGGGAAGAAAAAAACCCAAAAATGAAATTTTATAAGGTGGGGACCAGCCCCCCCTCTCTCTCCTTGTGAACCCACCTAAACCCCACCTAAACCCCCCTGGGGGGGTTTAGGCGAACCAGCCAGGGCCCCCTGGCTGGTCCGCCTAAACCCCCATTCAACCAAAAAAAAAAATTTTTTTGAAAAAGAAAAAAACCCCAGCCCGCCTGAACCCCCATCCGAGGGGGGTTTACGCGAACCAGCCAGGGCCCACTGGCTGGTCCGCGTAAACCTCTTTCCCTCCTCTCTCTTAGCCCATAACCCAGTGCACTATTCCATTGGGTTTACGCGAATCAGTTCACCCCCCTTAGCTGGTCCCCGTAAACCCCCCTTGTGACCCTTCACCTTCCCTATAAAAACCCCCTAGGGGGCAAGGCAAAAGAAAAAAGGAGGCATCTCCAAAGGATTCAAGGCAATTCAAGCGTTTCGGCTCAAAGCAACGAGCTAAGGAGAATTGTGTGTGGGTGACTTGTTCGGCGGTCTGCTACGTCGGGGGTATGTCGTTCACACTCCCCCCACGCCGTATGTAGCCATCACACATGAGTCGACACCCACCGTATGTGAGATGTTGTGATATGGGCGGACGTCCCCTCATGTCGAGATTTCCCCTCGCACGCTCGTCGGTCGCAACCACACGCGTGCCATGACGCCATGCTCACTCACAGTTACGAGGCCATGTCCGACCGCTCGACTCGAGTCGCGACCGGCCCTCGCCCAGATACCGGATCGACGTATCCCCCAGTTACCCAGTCATAGGCCCCCCATTCGGCACCACGACTATGGCCCACGCCACGGGAGGACCCCTCTGTAAAACGCACATATGTGCATCCATCATGGATCGACCCGGGGACCGACCTACACGTCGAAATTGTCCCGCGGCATGCGCCAGTTGTACTTTGGCCTTCACGGCTCTCCTGTAAAGAAATATATGTCTCAGCACAACATTGTCAACTGGACGAGTGCTCTCGCACCCACGTCCCGGCATTCAACCTTCTATCCACATTCCTCGGCATCCATGCCTAACACTCCAACCCCCAGTAAACACCCCTCGGTCCAACACGCACCCCTAGCTGTTGAATGCCCTCAGCCCTCCACCCATGGCTTCAGACATACATACAGACTTCTCTTCAGCATGGAACAAAGGTATTCGGATTCAATCCGATGTAAATAAACACCTATTGCTTGCGGCCGGTGGGGAAAGGCATCCTGTACACGATTCTCGCAATCGCCTACGCACTCTCACCCATGGAACCTCTTCTCTCCACGTGTCACCCGATCGCCCGAGCCCACGTGCCGCGCCCTGGTGGTGCTTCCCCGGTCAAACCTTGGTTCCATGAGTGATTGTCGAGAGATCGACTGGCACGCCCGCATCTTGTCCGGTTAACCTTTATCCCGACACTTCCGTGCCATTCGACCCTTTTCGACTTTCCGTGAAAGGAGAGTGCCCGATACCGCCGTGAGAGGCATGCACCCGTAAGGAGGATACCCGAGATACATCAAACTCCCGTATTTTCCTTCCCCGTTGTATTCCTTCCCTCACCCCGATTAATCGGCATAAAAACCCGCGCAACAACCATTTATATCCTGTGATATTCTCATATCTTCGATATCTTCGAGGTCGCGGTGAGTCACTTCCCGCAATGGCCGTTTAAATTTCTGTCATTTATATCCTATGTTATTCTCATATCTTTTCATATTTTCGAGGCCGCGGTGAGTCACTTCCCGCTATGGCCGTTTAAATTGCTGTCACTTAAATTCTGCACCATTCCCATCCCCCGAAGTCGCGGAGAGTCAGTTCCCGCTATGGCTGTTTAATCCGCATATCTTGTTACGCTGTATCTATTCTGCACACCCCGCCGGAGCAATCTCCCATGGTGGTTCCTCTGCTTCTCTCTCTTTTTTCTGTGTCGCAGCAAAACGAGCCCGCGCGCACCGCTCGCCGCCGCATTCCCCGTGACGTCGCTCACAAGAGTCAGGACCTTTCTCAGGTTTTTCGCCTTGTCTTATCAAAGGGAAGTCCTGAACATTGTTGACCCATTTCATGTTTGATGGGGTTGTGCAGGTCCCTCCGGTGTGCTGACCGAGATGGGTCACTCTTCTCTTGAGCTGGAGATTGAGTGGCCTACATCTGTTTCACCATCGGAGCCTTTGCTGGACGCCAGTGCAGGTGCAGTCTTACTTCAGCGAGCCCGGGGCTACTTAGGGGGTGACCCCCTGCCTTCCCCAGAGGAGCTTCGGCATCGGCTGAGGAAGTGCACACGCGGCTACCACGGCCTTGGATTCCCTCGTGGGCCCTGGATGTCTGGCTTCGTCGGCATCTGGGCGGAGTACCTACTGCTTCTGGAGGCTCAGGAGCAGTGGGCACAGCGGCTGGCGGCCATCCGGGAGGTACGGGAGCAGCGCGTTCAGCTTATGGCAGCTGCTACTGAGCAGACGAGGCTTGCCGACGCGGCCGTGTCTCTTGCTCAGGACCGTGCCAGGCAGTTGAGCGAGGTGACCAGCAAAGCAGAAGCCCTGCAGAAAGCCTTGGAGGAGCAGCGGCAAGCCGTAGAGCTTGCTAGAGCTGAGTGGCGGGCTGCCAAAGCCGGAGCCGAGGCCAGCGTTCAGCTTGCGTCGACCTTGGAGGCGGAGCTCGTGGCTGCGGAGTCCCGCTTGGCAGAGCTGGAGGGGAGCGAGGCTAGGCCGTTATTATATCACTTTCCTTTCCCCTTTTTATTATCCGGACTGTGTATTTTTCTTACCCCAAGGGCATGTCTTGGGCTCCCTTTTATAGAGTATCAATGACAAACTCCGGATTTTGGTGTTATTGTTCCCTGAGTTGTTCTTCTCCCTAGTCTGTGGAATAGGGTTGGGTACAAGGGATGGCTGCCACTTACTGTTGGTCGTGCTTGACTGTTTTAACACGTACCGCCGTAGGGGGCAGGGGACTGGGTTTTACCCGAAACTGGAGTTGGGATAAAAGACTGGGTAAGGAGAGTGGTGTGACCAGATTTTAGATATTGGGAACTGGATGCTGGTTGTTTGTATGTTGTTAGCCGGTAATGTAGCTCTTCTAGACTTAAAAAACTGGGACTGAGTTGGCCGAATGGCCTCAAAAGGCATCACAGCCAGGGGCCATGATCAGGACTGGGACTGGTTGGTCGACCCGTGGAGGGATCGTGACCCAAAACAGGAGCTGGAAGCCGGCGGATGGCTTGTAAGGGGGTGGTAGCCGGTGACCGGGGTTAGAAGCTGGCGGTTGGCCTATGAAGGCGTCGTAGCCGAAGTACTGGGACCGGAGACTGGCGACTGGCCTGTGAAGGCGTTGTAGCCGAAGTGCTGGGACCGGAGGCTGGCGGCTGGCCTGTGAAGGCGTTGTAGCCGAAGACTGGAGTTGAAAACTGGCAGTTGGCCCGTAAGGGCGTTGTAGCCGAAGCTGGAACTGGAGACTGGCTGTTGGCCTATGAAGGCGTTGTAGTCGAAAACTGGAACTGGGAGCTGGCGGCTGGCCTGCGAAGGCGTTGTAGTCGTAAACTTGGAGTTGAAAGCTGGCAGTTGGCCTGTGAAGGCGTTGTAGTCGAAAACTGGAGTTGAAGGCTGGCGGCTGGCCTGTGAAGGCGTTGTAGCCGGAACTGGGGTTGAAAACTGGCGGCTGACCCGTAAGGGCGTTGTAGCCGAAGGTGGAACTGGAGACTGGCGGCTTGTAATGCCCCGGGTTTTTTGGATCCTCATTCGTGGGTCCCGGATCTGGTTTCTCGGAGCGTCCGACTCTGTTGTGTCCGAAAATTCATTTTGGACATCTTTCGTGTTCGGATCGGCGCGATCCGGAATCATTTCGGAGGCCCGGAGGCGTTCCACGGCTTTTTCCGCGTGTGTTTTCCGATTCCCGGCGTGAGTTTCGGCTTTCCCTTCGGAACCTCGTTGCGGGTGAACCAGGCCGTTCACCTAGGCGAGTGTGGTACCGTTGTGATCGGTGCATTTCGAGGATCGCGAGGGTGTGATTTTCTATTTTTTGGGATTTTTCTGATTTTCGGATTTTCCTATATATACCCCCCACCCTCTCTCCTCCTCTCATTTCTCACTCTCACCCTCTCTCTCTTCTCCCACTCTCTCCTCTCACTCTCTCCTCTCCGGCGGCCGACGGACCAAGGCGGGGGCGAGGCGGGGCAATGCGGGCGAGGAGGACGGCGAGGATGGGTCGAGGATCGAGGCTCGAGGGCGCGGTGAAGCTCGGCCGTGAGTTCGTGGTGCGGTGAGGCTTCAACGGCGTTTTCTTCGTGGATCGGCGTCCACGGTGCACGAAATCTTCGGTGGAGGTAGGGTGATGGACCCCCAGCTCGTGCACTTCCTTTCCCGCAAGTTTCGTAGGCTACGGT
Source organism: Amorphophallus konjac (assembly GCA_022559845.1). Classification (NCBI taxonomy): domain Eukaryota; kingdom Viridiplantae; phylum Streptophyta; class Magnoliopsida; order Alismatales; family Araceae; genus Amorphophallus; species Amorphophallus konjac. The sequence goes on along the minus strand of CM040124.1, from coordinate 27,282,684 downwards.
GAGCCGAGCGGGCCAAACGGGGTGATTTGGGCAAAATCCATGTTTTAGGGCTTGTGGGCCGATCTCCCGTTTCATTGCGTTTCTGGCCGATCCGAGGCCGTAGATGCATGCTAGGGGTTATTTGGGGGCTTCCCCTATGTTTTCCCCCTCATCCGTGGATGTTTGGGGGCGTGGCGTGGATTTTTGGGGTTTTCCCGCCGTTCTCGATTTTCGAAATGGTCGCGGTCCACCAGAAACCGCGTTCATTGGTCGCGGTCTTGGGAGAACCGCGTTCATCCTTTGTGTTTTGGTCGAGGAGGCCTTCGAGAGTCGCGGTCGTGCGATAGACCGCTTTGGTCTAGTCGCGGTCATGGGATGACCGCTACTATCTGGTCGCGGTCCTCGGGCGACCGCTACCAGCGGGGTTGCGCGTGGCTAGTTGCGGTCGTGAGGTGACCGTGACAGCATGGTCGCGGTCTCCGGTCGACCGCTACCATCTGGTCGCGGTCCCCGGTCGACCACTATCTGGTCGCGGTCACCAGGTGACCACTACCACGTTCTGGTTCCTGTTTGCGCTGTTTTGACCTCCGGTCAACCCGGTTGTGACCCAGTGGTTGACTTTAGGTCTCGTGAGTGTCTCGGACACCCCATGGAGTTCCGTGACCGTGTCTTTGGGTGTCCAGAGGTTGTCCCACTTACCTCGTTTTGCGTGCCATGAGCTTAAGGGTCCAGGTGACCTTTTAGCGCTCCGATTGTGTTGTTTTGGTCTCCGGTCGACCCGGTTGTGACCCAGTGGTCGACCTCCGGCCTTGTGAGTATCCCGGACACCCCATGGGTTCTGTGTCTGTGTTTTTGGGGTGTCGGGAGGGACCGTGTTGCCTCGATTAGCATGCCCGTAGGTGTGGTGGGTCCGGGTGACCCCACGTGTTCCGGGCTTTCGTGTTACGCATGATCGAGTCACCGTGTATCGGTGTACGTGCGGTGGGGTCTCCCCGGCATGTCGTGGGTTTCTTTTGGAAGCCGATTCCCATGTGGGCCATGTGCTTGGCCTTGGACTGCGAGTCCAGTTATCCGGCCTGGGGCTGGAGGTTTCCCGCTTGCTACAAGATGGGAAATCGTCGTGGTGGCTTGTGTGCTGCCCTGGGAATCGTGCTTCTGTGTTTTCCGTGTGGCCCGTGTGGGTGGCCTTAGTCCTTTGCATTCCCTTCCGAGGGAGTGGTCTTGGCGACTCGTGAGTTGTCTCGGTACTTGTGCTACCGTGGTTTTAGACCTAGAGATTGGACTAGATTGACGGCCTTGTGCTGTTGCGTACAACGGTCTTGACCCCGAGTCTTGTGACTCAAGGACCGTTGGGTGTAGTGCGTCTAGAGGACTGTTCAGAGTCCAGTGGCTTAGCGCCACTTGAGTTTTCTCGACTCTAGCGCACGGTGCGTGCGTGGCCGTGGACTGTGAGTCCCGTTTCTTCTCCGACTGTGGTCACCGTGCGACGGGGCCGGTACGTGGGGTGGTCCCCGTACGTCGTCGGATTCGGACGTTGTTTTCCGTTGACTTGAGAGTCTACTCCTTCAGTGACCCTCCACTAGTCGTAGCCTACCAGTACGCGGTGCTGGTCTCACCTGGGAGTGGTGTACGGGCTTACCCTTTGAGACGGTTTGTGGACCGGTTACCGTAGGGCCCCTCGTCGGTAGCCAGAGTCCGGCTACGGGGAAAACCGGTCAGAGGACCAGACCTAGTGACGCAAGGTCTGTGTGTGCACACGTGGTTGGGGCGGTTGGACCCACGTCGACGGGCGTGACCCCAGCTAGTTACTTGTTTGTGGTTACTTGTACGGTGTTCGCGCCTCGGGTAGGACCTACCACGTCAGGCGGTTCACCTGCGGTGCGGTGTAAGACGTCAGGGGACGCTACCGGCTGTGCTTCTAGTGGGTGGTACTCCTGTCGAGTACGGAGTGACAGACTGTCAGTTTCCGTGACTTTGACCTTCGGGTTTCGGTCGTGTTGACCGTTGAGTTTCGGTTGGTTCGCCGTGACGCGTGTGTTGGTTTTCGCGTCATGAGATTAGTGCTAGTGGCTTTACCGAGGTTGGGTCTTGTTGTGCGGTACCCGCGATCGGATGGTCGGGGTTGCACCTTGGACAGCGTGTCCAGGTCGGCTGTGTCCGGGGGACAGGCCTCTACGGCGTGGTTACCGTGTGTTCTTACTTCGGTAGGTGGTACTAGCGTGGTTCGGTAGCTTCGACTGCGTGATCGAGGTCTGCCTTCTGGCAGTAGGAGTAGCTGTAGTGCCGAGTTTTTGACCGGCCACCGGTTTGCTGTTCCTGCTGTAGTTGTAGCTCTCCTTTCCGCTACCGCCGTTGTTTCGGTTGGGGTTCCGCGGGATCCCTGCTGAGTCTCTGTTTTGGAGACTCATTCCCTACTTTTCAGGTGTAGCGGTTCTTCCTCGCGGTTCGAGGGTGCGGAGCGGAGGTTCTCAGTTGCCAGCTTGCCGGGCCGAGTGTTCACTTGGCATGTGGTACGTTTTACTGCTTTAGACTGTACTTTCTGTTGGACTGGACTCTGTTGTAGTTGTTTATTTATTTCTGTTAATTGTTGGTTGTCCTGCTTTATTTCCTATTTCTTTGTGCCTCCACACTCCTTTTAGCCCTTCCGAGCCCTCCCGGCTCGTGGGCGGCGGTTCGAGTCTCGGATTATCGGGCCTTCCCGGTAATCGGATTCTCGGGTCGTTACAGCTGGTATCAGAGCGGTGGTTGTGGACGTACATAGGAATTCGAATATTGCAGTGATCAGAGTCCATAAGGTCCAGTACAGTCGGCAGCTGGCTTAGGGTTTTGTGTTCGCTTTCCGCCTAGTTTCTCGCTTGAGAGCTTGAGTGCGCTGTGCGGCGCTGTGAAGGTGGTTGCTGTCCGCGGCTTTCGTGCCAGCATGGGGTCTAAGGATCAAGGTCGAGAGCCTTCTCCCTCATCGGTGGTGGCCCTGGTTGTGCTGCGTTGGGCAGAGGTTGCTGGCAGGCGTGAGTTCGCGGTGCTGCGTTCGAGGAATCTGCAGCGTGGTCAGGTGGCTGGAGAGGATTTTTCGTGGTTAAGTGGCCGTGAGCGTGCTCTGAGGGAGCTGCTGTCGGTTTTGGCCACTCCAGCTTGAGATTTATCCAGCCCCTGAGGTTTTCAGGTCGTGGTTTAAGGTGGCAGAGCGGGTGTTCTGATCGAGAAGTGTGCTCGGGTGAGCGGAGGATCTTCTCGGTGAGCTGCTGTTTCGTCGAGCCTGATGTCCTTGTCGTGCTCTGTGGCGTCAGAAATGACGTGTCGGTCCCGATTGTTTTATGGATTTCGAGGCAGGATTGGGCTGTGGTGTCCCAGTAAGTCTTGCTCCTGCGCTCTTGTGTGCGAATGGGGTGTGTTCGCCCTGGAGTTGGTTTGAGATGTGAAGGCTCCGCGGCGAGTTCGGGACTCGAGGATGAGCATCGGCGGTTGTTGTTATGGCTCGTGTTGCGGCTCTTGGCATGCCGTGTTGCAGTTCGAGGAATTGCAGCGGTGATGCATCGAGAGATGCTGTGATTATGGTCCGACGTGACACTCGCCGAGTGTGTCGGAGGCGCTGACCTTATGGAAGTGATGGTTTTCCTTGGTGCTGGATGGTGCTGTTTCCAGCGTGCGCGAGGTTCAAGGTCAGGTCGAGCGTGGAGTTCTCCCGTTGGTCGAAAGTGCGCTGGTTTCTCCTTTGGTTGGAGAGATTGCGTTCGGCTAAGGATCGTCGTCTTGCATTGTGTGTTCGGATTGGTTGGCCTTGTGTGCCATGAAGTCCGTGCAAGACGTGCTCCTTGTCTTGGCAGGGTGGTTGCCTGTGAGAAGTTGTGCCTATTCCCTTGTCGTGTGAGGGTGCTGGCGCTGTTCCGGAAGGACGAGTGCTGGTTGGGCGGTGTTTGCTTTCTCGGCTGTGCGCGCGGATTTGAGTGCGCAGCGGAAGCGTGGTGGGCCCATAACCCACTGGTTCAGGATCGTAGCGTTGGTTGCTACGGGCGGATTCCTGAGTTTGCGTTGAGCATCGGAGGATGGGTTCCTCGGTGTGAAACGTGTTGTTGCCGTGCCGTTGCTCGAGGTATTATGGTTGTTGGCACTGGCAGGATGGAGTGTTGGGGAAAAGTGCTGACTAGTGCGCCGCATGAGTACCATGTTCCTGTGTTGGAAGCCGTGTCAGGCGTCGGTGTTGGACCTGGATGAGGTTGTTGAGGATGTCGCCTGACGATGGTCGAGGACGTGTTGGTCAGAGTCGGTGGCTTGGTGCCGACTTGTGTTTCCAGTCGTGTCCTCGGACGAGATCATTTTTGGGGAAGTGGTCTCTGGCAGACTAGGGGTCCCGGTTGACGACTATGAGTGGCTGGTGAGCCTAACCGTGTGACCGACCACAGCAGTGTCTGTTGGTTCTACGGTCTTGTCGGATTGTGACGGTGAGATGTTTATTGCTTAGGGACCCGTGAGCACTGTTCAGGTGGTGTCCCGTGGCTCTGTGGTAAGGGCGGAATCGGGATTGGCAGGTGTCCACTTGCATTGATCGAAGGATTTGATGAGACCAGATGGATGAGTGACGCCTGTGGGTGGAGGCCTTTTGTGAGATGGGCGTCGGAGGATGGTCCTTGATAGGACGTTGGTGTCGCAATGGTTATCCCTGGTTTGGTGACCAGCATGGGATGGTTCCCCTGTGAGTCTGAGTCTAGTGAGGTGATGATTGAAGACACCAGGATCCGTCATTTGGTTTCATCGTGCTCCCCGAGAGGGGTCGAGTTGGAGCGATGTTCGAGCTCGGATGCGGTGTCCGAGAGGAGTGCGGCTCGAGATGCGGCATCAGTCTGTGTGTGAGTCGACGGATGGCTTGCCGAGGTTTGGAATGTTTCCTTTGGACCCGGTCGAGGACCAGGAAAGAAGGAAGAAGCTGAGCAAGCGAAGGTTTCCCGTTGACGAGCAGTTGGTGACCAGTGGATGGTCTTTTCAGAGACAGAAGATGCTGGTTGTTGGGGCTCGAGCGTGGCGAGAGCCGTATGCCAACGAGACCTTTGGTGGTCGTTTCTGTGATGTGCCTTTCCGGATGGGATCTGGACTTTGTCGAAGTTTGTCTTCTGACAAGAGTTGGCACACTGTTATGTCCGGCTTTCGGCTTGCCATGTGTGAGGTGTTTCTTGGTGCTGAGCCGATGTTCTGGTTGCGGTCTGCGGAGAGGACTGCTTGAGATGGTGGAGGCTCTGTTTCGGTTGCTCCCTTGAGAGGGTGTGCGACCTGTCAGCTGGCTGCGAAGCTGATGTGCGATTGGTCTGCCGACCATTGGATGAATCGGTAGCTGTTGCTCGTGTCGAGGGTTGTGATTCCTCGGTGAGCAAGATTGTGGCTGCAGTGCCATGATGGATTCTCGCGTTGTCTTAGGTGATGCCGGACTGTGTCCTTTGGTATATGCCTGCTCTGTTGGCCAGTGTGCTCGGCGCGAGGAGCGAGGTGTTGCTTGTGATTGTAAGTTTGGCTGTGTCCCTCAGGACCGGTGTTTCCATGAGAATCGAGGTTTCTGTACTGGGGCTCTGACAGCGTTGTCCGTTGGTTCGGTGTTCTTCCCCTATGACTTCGTGCTTGGTCCTGAATTTCGAGGACGAAATTCCTTTAAGGGGGGAGGGCTGTAATGCCCCGGGTTTTTTGGATCCTCGTTCGTGGGTCTCGGATCTGGTTTCTCGGAGCGTCCGACTCCGTTGTGTCCGAAAATTCGTTTCGGACATCTTTCGTGTTCGGATCGGCGCGACCCGGAATCGTTTCGGAGGCCCGGAGGCGTTCCGCGGCTTTTTCCGCGTGTGTTTTCCGATTCCCGGCGTGGGTTTCGGCTTTCCCTTCGGAACCTCGTTGCGGGTGAACCGGGCCGTTCACCTAGGCGAGTGTGGTACCGTTGCGATCGGTGCGTTCCGAGGATCGCGAGGGTGTGATTTTCTATTTTTTAGAATTTTTCTGATTTTCCGGATTTTCCTATATATACCCCCCACCCTCTCTCCTCCTCTCATTTCTCACTCTCACCCTCTCTCTCTTCTCCCACTCTCTCCTCTCACTCTCTCCTCTCCGGCGGCCGACGGACCGAGGCGGGGGAGAGGCGGGGCGATGCGGGCGAGGAGGACGGCGAGGATGGGTCGAGGATCGAGGCTCGAGGGCGCGGTGAAGCTCGACCGTGAGTTCATGGTGCGGCGAGGCTTCAACGGCGTTTTCTTCGTGGATCGGCGTCCACAGTGCACGAAATCTTCGGTGGAGGTAGGGTGATGGACCCCCAGCTCGTGCACTTCCTTTCCCGCAAGTTTCGTAGGCTACGGTGAGCCGAGCGGGCCAAACGGGGTGATTTGGGCAAAATCCATGTTTTAGGGCTTATGGGCCGATCTCCCGTTTCATTACGTTTCTGGCCGATCCGAGGCCGTAGATGCATGCTAGGGGTTATTTGGGGGCTTCCCCTATGTTTTTCCCCTCATCCGTGGATGTTTGGGGGCGTGGCGTGGATTTTTGGGGTTTTCCCGCCGTTCCCGATTTTCCGAAATGGTCGCGGTCCACCAAAAACTGCTACCATCTGGTCGCGGTCTTGGGAGAACCGCGTTCATCCTTTGTGTTTTGGTCGAGGAGGCCTTCGAGCGTCGCGGTCGTACGATAGACCGCTTTGGTCTAGTCGCGGTCATGGGATGACCGCTACTGTCTGGTCGCGGTCCTCGGGCGACCGCTACCAGCGGGGTTGCGCGTGGCTAGTTGCGGTCGTGAGGTGATCGTGACAGCATGGTCGCGGTCTCCGGTCGGCCGCTACCATCTGGTCGCGGTCCCCGGTCGACCACTATCTGGTCGCGGTCACCAGGTGACCACTACCACGTTCTGGTTCCTGTTCGCGCTGTTTTGACCTCCGGTCAACCCGGTTGTGACCCAGTGGTTGACTTTAGGTCTCGTGAGTGTCTCGGACACCCCGTGGAGTTCTGTGACTGTGTCTTTGGGTGTCCAGAGGTTGTCCCACTTACCTCATTTTGCGTGCCATGAGCTTAAGGGTCCAGGGGACCTTTTAGCGTTTCGATTGTGTTGTTTTGGTCTCCGGTCGACTCGGTTGTGACCCAGTGGTCGACCTCCGGCCTTGTGAGTATCCCGGACACCCCATGGGTTCTATGTCTGTGTTTTTGGGGTGTCGGGAGGGACCGTGTTGCCTCGATTAGTGTGCCCATAGATGTGGTGGGTCCGGGTGACCCCACGTGTTCCGGGCTTTCGTGTTATGCATGATCGAGTCACCATGTATAGGTGTGCGTGCGGTGGGGTCTCCCCCGCATGTCGTGGGTTTCTTTTGGAAGGTGATTCCCATGTGGGCCATGTGCTTGGCCTTGGACTGCGAGTCCAGTTATCCGGCCTGGGGCTGGAGGTTTCCCGCTTGCTACAAGATGGGAAATCGTCGTGGCGGCTTGTGTGTTGTCCGGGGAATCGTGCCTCTGTGTTTTCCATGTGGCCCGTGTGGGTGGCCTTAGTCCTTTGCATTCCCTTTCTGAGGTAGTGGTCTTGACGGCTCGTGAGTTGTCTCGGTACTTGCGCTACCGTGATTTTAGACCTAGAGATTGGACGAGATTGACGGCCTTGTGCTGTCACGTGCAACGGTCTTGACCCCGAGGCTTGTGACTCAAGGACCGTTGGGTGTAGGGCATCTAGAGGACTGTCCAGAGTCCAGTGGCTTAGCACCACTTGAGTTTTCTCGACTCTAGCGCACGGTGCGTGCGTGGACGTGGACTGTGAGTCCCGTTTCTTCTCCGACTGTGGTCACCGTGTGACGGGGCCGGTACGTGGGGTGGTCCCCGTACGTCGTCAGATTCGGACGTTATTTTCCGTGGACTTGAGAGTCTACTCCTTCAGTGACCCTCCACTAGTCGTAGCCTACCAGTACGTGTGTGCTGGTCGCACCAGGGAGTGGTGTACGGGCTTACCCTTTAAGGCGGTTTGTGGACCGGTTGTCGTCGGGCCCCTCGTCTTGCAGCCAGAGTCCGGCTGAGGGGAAAACTGGTCAGAGGGCCAGACCAGGGACGCGCGGTCTGTGTGTGCACACGTGGTTGGGGGCGGTTGGACCCACGTCGACGGGCGTGACCCCAGCTAGTCACTTGTTTGTGGTTACTTGTACGGTGTTCGCGCCTCGGGTAGGACCTACCACGTCAGGCGGTTCACCTGCGGTGCGGTGTAAGACGTCAGGGGACGCTACCGGCTGTGCTTCTAGTGGGTGGTACTCCTGTCGAGTACGGAGTGACAGACTATCAGTTTCCGTGACTTTGACCTTCGGGTTTCGGTCGTGTTGACCGTTGAGTTTCGGTTGGTTCGCCGTGACGCGTGTGTTGGTTTTCGCGTCATGAGATTAGTGCTAGTGGCTTTACCGAGGTTGGGTCTTGTTGTGCGGTACCCGCGATCGGATGGTCGGGGTTGCACCTTGGACAGCGTGTCCAGGTCGGCTGTGTCCGGGGGACAGGCCTCTACGGCGTGGTTACCGTGTGTTTTTACTTCGGTAGGTGGTACTAGCGTGGTTCGGTAGCTTCGACTGCGTGATCGAGGTCTGCCTTCTGGCAGTAGGAGTAGCTGTAGTGCCGAGTTTTTGACCGGCCACCGATTTGCTGTTCCTGCTGTAGTTGTAGCTCTCCTTTCCGCTACCGCCGTTGTTTCCGGTTGGGGTTCCGCGGGATCCCTGCTGAGTCTCTGTTTTGGAGACTCATTCCCTTCTTTTCAGGTGTGGCGGTCCTTCCTCGAGGTTCGATGGTGCGGAGCGGAGGTTCTCAGTTGCCAGCTTGCCGGGCCGAGTGTTCACTTGGCATGTGGTACGTTTTACTGCTTCTGACTGTACTTTCTGTTGGACTGGACTCTGTTGTAGTTGTTTATTTATTTCTGTTAATTGTTGGTTTGTCGTGCTTTATTTCCTACTTCTTTGTGCCTCCACACTCCTTTTAGCCCTTCCGAGCCCTCCCGGCTTGTGGGCGGCGGTTCGAGTCTCGGATTATCGGGCCTTCCCGGTAATCGGATTCTCGGGTCGTTATACGGCTGGCATGTGAAGGCGTTGTAGCCGAAAATTGAAGCTGGGAGCTAGCGGCTGGCCTGCGAAGGCGTTGTAGCCATAAACTTGGAGTTGAAAGCTGGCGGCTGGCCTGTGAAGGCGTTGTTGCCGAAAATTGGAGTTGAAGGTTGGCGGCTGGCCTGTGAAGGCGTTGTAGCCGAAACTAGGACTGGAAGCTGGCGATGACCGACCCTTGGGGGTGTAATGGCCATCGTTGTTGTGTAGGTATGTTGAGCTTGCCGTCGGAGCGTACGATAGCCGACGGCTTTGTAAGTGAGGAGTGGAGGGGGAGAGCTTTTTTTTTATTTTTCTCATTACCAGCTCTACCGCCCTTGGGGATTTTCGCCAGAGCTGGCCCCCTTTGACTTTTTCCGGTACACCCTTGCGGGTTTTCACACCGAGGGGTTACCCAATTTTGCCTAAGGCGCCCTTTCAGGTTTTCACCTTAGCTAGGTTAGTAGAATTTTTTGCACCTAGTCGGCTCCCTGTAATGGATTCGACCAGGCCCGCCAGGGTATCTCTATTTTTAACCCCATTATATATTTTTTCTTTTGAGACTGCCGTCCATAGCGTGTTGCTGTCAGGGGACGTAACCTGAGACTGGAAGGTGTGGATAGCCGGATATTGTTCGGCCATTCGTAAGGGTTTTCAGAAATCCTTACACCATGGTGGCGAATGGCCACTTTCTTATGGCAAGATGTGACTGGAGTTATGGCTAGTAGATCAGGGATTGTATGGGGGAACTGGGACTATAATGAACTGGGAGGCTCTGGATTTGCAGAGGATGTAGGATGTAGGGGCGGAGAATGATGAGTGTCTGGGAATGTATCGGGATGTAAGTTTACCAGGATGGTGACTGGGAAATTGACTATCACAGGGACTAGTTGATCTGTGATGTTGAGGCAAGGGCCAAAGGTTGGCCAAACTGAGCGGGAGTAACGCAAGGTTAACTGGAGATTGGAGGGTTTGCGTCGTAGCAGTGCAAGTGGATTGAAGATTGGCTCTGGATGAGGCTAACGGCCCACCAAGGAATAGGTGGAAGGCCATTCTTACTGGTAGGGAGAAGAAGATTTTCTCGTTATCGGCTCTACCGCCCTTTCGGGTTTTCGCTAGAGCCGACCCCCTTTAGCTTTTTCCGACGCGCCCTTGCAGGTTTTCACATCGAGGGGTTTCCCAATTTTGCCTGAGGTGCCATTTCGGATTTTCATCTCAGCCGGGTTATTGGCCTTTTTGCCCCCAACCACCCTACTATGGTGGGGATGACTGGGTCTGCCGGGACATCTCTATTTTTAACCCCATTTTTTATATATATTTTGACTTACCTGTGAGCCTGGCGGCTAGGCTGGTGGTGGTGCAGAAGTGCCCGTGTCCCCGTGGTGACGGGAATGAGGGCAGGAGATCAGTCCCCGCGGATGCCTGGCGGCGGTTCGGAGGAGCTGAGCTGGCGGGTTGACTGGGAATCATAGACTGGGAGGACTGGCTGGTTGAATCCCTCATGGGGAAGGACCGGCCTTATTGATAGTAGCTGGGACGTGCGTCTTAGTCTGGCTGGCATGTGAACTCGTGCTCTGGTGCATAATACAGCTTCATGTGTTTGCTGTTGAGAGGCAGGAACGGTCTGTGACCTTTATGATCAACAACCGTGTATGCCCCACCCTCATAGACGTTCTGGATGATGTATGGACCTCGCCAATTTGGCTGTAGTTTTCCACTGGAGCGCCTTGCCATGACCTCCTTTTCCTTGATCATGACAAGGTCGCCTTGCTTGAAAGCTCACTGTTTGACGAGCTTATCGTAGGCCCGAGCCATACGAGCCTGGTATATTTGCAAGTGTTTGTAGGCTTCGAGCCGCTTGCCTTCTAGATCGGCGAGCTCTTCTAGTCTTCACTGGTACTCGTCTTCATCAGGGCCGGCAAGGCCGGTGTGGATGGCCACACGGTAAGAGGCTAACTGGACTTCGATGAAGGACAACTGCTTCTGCCCCGTAAGCAAGGGAGAACGGCGAGCATCCCGTAGGGGTTTTGTAGACCGTCCGATAGGCCCATAATGCTTCGAAGACCTTTTCACCCCAGTCGCGTTTTCGGTGGCTAACCATCTTAGCCAGGAGCTTACAGAGGGTTTTGTTGAAGACTTCCACCAAACCGTTAGCCTGGGGGTTGTAGACCGAAGAGGTTCTCTAGTCGATGTGGAATTTGGCCGCCAACTGGTATACGACCTTGTTCTTCAAAGGTGTCCCATTGTCGGACACTATGCGACTGGGAGTACCGAATCAGTATATAATGTTGTGCCGGACGAATCTAGCAACGATTTAGCCCGGGACCTCTCGCAAGGCTCGCCTCCGCCCAACGAGAGAAATAGTCGGTGGCGGCCAAGATGTATTTATGGCTCTTGGAAGATGGCAGGAAAGGCCCCGCAATGTCCATGCCCCATTCAGCGAATGGCCAAGTGGGGGCTGTAGGACGCAGTGGGTTGGGAGGTCTTCTGGGTACTGGGCCAAAGGCTTGGCATTGATGGCACGTACGGGCATACTGGATGCAGTCCACGTACATGGTCGGCCAGTAGAAGCCTTTGAGCTTGATGTTGTGCTTCATCTGATCTCCGACCTGGTGCGCACCGCACAATCCGGAGTGGACCTCCTGCATAATGTCTCGGACCTCGGCAAGGGAGACACATCTCAGGAGAATTGACTTGTCCTTCTCGTGGACAAGCCGATACAGGGAGTCGCCAATCAACTCGTAGGAGGTTGCTCGGCGGAGTAGCTGCACCCTTTGAGCTCGGTCAGGGGGAAGCCACCCTTTCTTGAACTTGATGATGGGCGCACGCCAATCATCCTCTTCTGGAGGTGTGCTCTGGTCAAGGTCGTGGACCTCGTAAATGGTGAGACCGGTGTTGCCTTCGAGTGAGCTCAGCATCAGTCTTCTGTGCTTGATGACGATGTCGACCTCGCCCTCGGGCGGGAGCTTGATGGCCGTGGCCAATTTTGCTAAGGCATCCGCCTGAGCGTTGCTGCTTCTGGGAATATGATCTATTTCGAAGAAATAGAACTTCTGGTCAATCTAGTGACGGCGGTATGGTATGGAACCAACTCTGGCTTCCGCACGTCATAGATGCCGAGGACCTGCCGGACTATCAGCTGGGAGTCCCCGTAGGCTTTGAGGCATTTAATGCCCATGTGCAGAGCCATCTGGAGCCCAATGAGTAGAGCTTCATACTCGGCTTCATTGTTGGTCAGGGACTTCATGAGGGTGCAAGAGTTGTACAAAACTCCGCCCTGAGGAGTCAGGAAGACTATGCCAGCACCTGCCGTAGTGGCTGGATCCTGGTTGCTTCGGGTGATTCCTCAGGGAAGCACCGTCGAAGTAGAGCTCCCAGCAAGGCACGCTGGTTGTGAGAGCGTTTTGCTGCCAATAATGCAAGACATCTCCGCTCTGTTCAACTGGTTGTTGTGATTGAGCAACAGTGGTTGTGAGAGCGCTTTGCTACCAGTAATGCAAGACATCTCCGCTCTGTTCAACCAGTTGTTGCGATTGAGTAGCAAGGGACTCCTCGTCCGGGAGCTCCGAGTTGAAGGGTGAATCGTCTGGCACTGGATGGGCTGCCAAGAATTTAGCCATACGCTGTCCTTTGATTACTTTTCTGGGGACATAGGTAATGTCGTAATCCATCAACAGGAGAGCCCACCTTCCCAGTCTGCCTGAGAGGACAGGTCGCCGAAGGAGATACTTCAGAGGGTTGTGCTTGGATATAAGCTCGACTTGATGGGACAGGAGGTAATGCCGTAGCTTCTTAACTGCGAACACCAGTGCCAAGCAAACCTTCTCCATGGGGAAGTAGCGGTACTCGGCACCGATTAGCTTCTGGCTGAGGTAATAGAGGGGTTGTTCTTTACCTTCTTCATTGATTTGCGCCAACAGAGCTCCTAGCGAAGCGTCCATGGCGACAATGTAAAGGATGAGGGGTTTACCCTTGATTGGTGCCCCCAGCACTGGGGGAGTAAGGAGGTACTCCTTGATTTGCTCGAAAGCCGCTTGACATTCTGAGTCCCATGTAAACGGGGCGTCTTTCTTCATCAGCTTGCTGAAAGGCGTGCATCAGCCGGTGAAATTAGAGATAAACCTTCGAATATAGGTCAGCCTCCCTTGGAAGGACCTGAGCTCAGTGATGTTGCTGGGTGGTGGGAGCTCTCGGATCGCTTTGATCTTGCTGGGATCCACCTCGATTCCTCGGCACCTGACGACGAAGCCGAGAACTTTTCCGCTAGATACACCAAAGGCACATTTCATGGGGTTCATCTTGAGCCCATATTGTCGGAGACGCTCGAAGACTTGGCGAAGGTCGTGCAAATGGTCTTCACGCCTTTTAGTCTTGACGATGAGGTCGTCGACATATCATTCGACGATGTTGTGTAGCATTTCATTGAATATTTTAGTCATGGCCCTTTGGTAAGTAGCATCGACATTCTTCAAACCGAAGGGCATGCGCTTGTAGTTGAAAATCCCCTTGGGGGACCTGAAGGCCGTATGGTTCTTGTCTTTAAGGGACATCTGAATTTGATTATAACTGGACAAACCGTCCATGAAAGACAAGGCTTCATGGCTGGTGGTCATATCGACCATTGTTTCTGTGATTGGAACTAGGAAGTCATCCTTCGGACAGGCTTTGTTGAGGTCCCGGAAGTCGACGCAGATGCGGACTTGGCCATTCTTCTTCTTGACTGGAACTATATTAGCGAGCCAGATCAGGTAGATGCACGGCTCGATGAAGTCGACCTCCACCATTTTATGAACTTCGACCGAAACCTGGAGCTCCAGCTCGTGGCGCATGCGCCACTGAGGTTGCTTGACCGGAGCGATTGAGGGAGAAAGAGCTAGATCGTGTTCCGCTACGGAGGGATCTAGCCCTGGCATCTCCTTATATGTCCAGGCGAAGCAGTCCTTGTATTCAAGCAGGAGTTTCTTGTAATCCCGCTTCTCTACCTCGGTGAGGAGAGCGCTGACGAATGTAGGCTGTGGGGCGTCATCTTCGCCCAAATTGATTTCAACGAGCTCATCCACGGTCGCGTGGCCGCCGTCCTCCAGCTCGGGAGGAGTGGGTTGGAAGTCCATGAAATTCTCATCATCAGTGTCGGCTTCAGGTAGCTCTTGGTTCTCGAAGCCACCGGTTGATGCTGAAGGGACCGGAGAGCAGTTGTTGCTGGGATCCGCTAGGGATTGATCTGGGCCGCCGGCTTTTGGCCAGTCGTCGTCAACTGGAGTTGCTGATGTTTCTCCGGGGTTGCCTGGCGAAGCTGACAATATTTCGCAGCTAAGACCAGCAAGATCCCCCCTTTCAAGAGGGTTTATTGAACTGGGTTCCTCGACTGGCTGAGAGACCGGAGAAGCTTCTTCATCCCCTTTGTCTTGGCAGGGAGGCGGAGAAGGTTCCCCGACGGCTTGAACTGGGGTTCTGGCCTTGGCGGAGATCGGGATCAGAGTTTCCTCCCCCTCATCCCCGGAGCTGTCGAATTTGGTTTCGACTCTTGTTTGGTCATCGGCTGGTAGTGCCAAGCCTACGACATTGACTGCGTAGTGGACGCGGACGTCCGGATCTTAGTCGTAACCAAGCCCCCTGGTATCCTTATGGAAGGACGGGGGTTGCCCCCGGCCCTGGGAAGGGTCCCACAGTCGACGGAAGTATCTTTGTTGGGCAGGAGTTTGCCACAGGGGAATGTGTTGCTTCAAACACATTTCTTGAATATGCGGCGACAAATCGCCCCACACCTGAACCGCTTCAAGGGTATCATCGGCTTGTCTAGACCAGCCGAAGTCATCATTTGGCGGGGCTTTAGGGACCATGTCTCCCTTATAGAAGACAATGGGTTTGTCCCTGTTAGCCTTCTTCTTGTTTCGGCATTGTCGCTTGAAGGTGACAATGAATGTCGTTAGCGACTCGACGCTGTGCTCCTCGGATGCACACGAGAGCTGGATGCAGTCTGGTGGCAAGCATCTACTCTTGCCGATAGCTCGGCTAATGAGATTAGCCTCGAAGTCGATCAGGCGCCTCTTAGGGTGATCCTGGGTTGACTTGGAATTGAGGTGCAGCTGGTGAAGCTTGGCCTTTTCCTCGTCAACAGAGAAGAGATCATCATCGTCTTCCTCTGAGAGCCAGCCGTTGCTTTTGCTCATGATCACAGGGTACTGACTAATCCCCTTGAAGTAGAGCGCCGCGTCGGCCAGGTTGCATTATGCCGGTGTGAACGGCGACAGGTCTGCAAAGACCTTATGTTGCTCTCCGCCCTTGGCATACTTGATGCATTGGTGGAGAGTTGATGGGATGACCCAATTTTCATGGAGCCAGGGTCTACCCAATAGCATCTTATAAGACTTGTTGGAGTCGATGATGTAGAATGTCACCTTCGAGGTGAAATCATCGATCACCAGATCGACATCCACTCGACCGAGGACGTCCTCGGTATTCTGGTTGAAGCTGGATATCTTGACCGCTTGATCCTTCTGTAGGTATGGGGTCAGATATAGAGACTTGAAGGTCTTGAGTGGCATGATGTTGACTGCGGCACCAACGTCCACTAGGATCCGGTTCACATCATGCCCGTTGATCTTCCCCTTCATGTAGAGAGGATGATTGTGGCATGGAGGGGAAAGCATCATGTCTTTCTCCGTGAAGGTGATAGTGGCTGCGAAGGCTCCATAGGCAGCCGCCTTCATTTCTGCGGCATGCGCTTCATAAACTTCCGGCTCTTGGAGTATTTTGATATGGGTTTCCCTTAGGTCCTTACTCCAAGCGATGGCTTCCCAAATTGAAATGCTGGCAGGGAAGCGTTTCATCTGGTGGAGGACCTTCCGGTCAGCTCGGGCTCGAGCATCCTCCAGAAAGGGTAGTATGTCAGGTTGAACCTTCTACGAGCTACCGTGCTGTTCCCCATCGAGAATTTGCGCTGCCTTGCCCTTACCACCGGGATCAGATTGGCCTCGGTCGCCAGCAAGGCTCTTGGAACAGGGATGCCAGTGACGGCTCTTCTGGGGGTGATTGGTGGGCTGGCTCGTCCTTGCCAGACGGTCCCGCTTGTTCTGCCGCAGAAGCCAGTACTAGCGCATGGGCTGGGAGACTGGCAGTAGTCTTGCCAATGCCGGAAGGATCGAAGACACCGGGACTGATCCGAATTTCTACTTCTGGGATGGGAGCCGGTTCCTCCTCTCGAAAGAGGATGATTCACTTCGGGTCGAAAGTGGACGGAGAGAGGGGTAACTCGGGAGTTCTCCCACGACCTCTACCGCGCCCGCGGCTACGACCTCGACCGTGACCGGTGTGCTCTGGAGCTGGCTGCATCCCAAGAGGGGCAGTAGCCCTTTGTCTTGTTCGGGAGGCTACTGGCTCACCCCGCCGAGAAGTGTTGATATTGTCGGGAGGTGGGATAGCCACCATGTTGCAGGTGCAGTGCCGAAGCATTTCTTCCAGCTGCTCTGTGGTGATCTCCTGGTCTTTGTAGCACAAGGAGAGCTCGCCAGGGATCACGAGTTTTTCGCCGTTCTTGAGCTTTTGAATCATCTCTTGGACCCAATTTCTGAGGCGGGCTCGCTTCTGCATTTCTTCCCACGAGATATAACTGTCGAGTGGGAGAGCGCCTGTAGGACGAGGGGGAACGTATTCCTCCAAGTCATCAATGAGCCGCTGGAGCCTTTGAAGAGGCGTTGGCTCGGCTGGAAATTGTAGGGCGGCTGCTTGTTCAGCCTGTTTCTTGAGCCGCCTTCTGAGGTTCTTCCTCTTATTTTTCTCTTGTCTCTTGGCGATAGCCGTCTCCAAGGGAGTAGGAGGGAGAGGTGCTGGAGCCGGAGTTGACAAATCCAAAGAAGGATATCTCCGAGCTGATGTCTTTACCGGGCAAGGTCGATGACTCTTCCTCGCCCGGATTTCGATCCAGGCACCTTTCGCTTGTTGTCTCTGGAAGGTGGCATTAATCGCCTGCTTGATCACCTTGAGCGGCAATTCCTGGTATGCATAAATGCTAGGACTGGCGTCCGGAGACGTATACGCGGTTTGGTGCCTTACCCACGATGGCGATTGGAGCCTACGAGGAGTCGATAGGCTAGTGCTGGCGTCCGAAGACGGGTGCGCGGTTTGATGCCTTAGCCGCGGTGGCGACGGCTTTTGTTGAGAAGCGGACAGAGAGGTGCACTAGTCGTCCTGCTTCTTAGCCTTGCCTTTGTAACCATGCTGAGAGCTGGGCCCAGCGGCAACTGACGGCGTTGTAAGATGTTGTCGCTCTGCACAGTTATCCCGACTCTGCGGAATGGCGGAGCCTTGTGGCGGTGGGTCCGCCACTTGAATCGAAGCCGCTGAAGACTCCGAAGATGCCTTCTTCGTACTTCAGATTGTGTCAACATGTGGGTGGGGAGGACTCGACGGCCCCTCCGCTGAGGAGGTGTAACGAGGTTGAGGCGGGGCCTCACCTTGCTTTTGCTTTCCCTTCCTATCCACAGCTATCGGCGACGGAGATAGGACGGGAGGAGGACGGGAAAGAGCTGAGGAGCTCATCGTCGTCTCGCTCACCAGAACATCCTCTCGGCCGAGAAGGACCCGGAGGAGTCTGGCAGTGTCTTCTTCAGGAAAAGGGAGAGACTTTAGCTCCCGCCAGGACCGCCATCGCACAGCCGAAGTGGCTGGGGTTTGCTGGCTGGGTGCTGATGTCTGAGAGCCCGAAGGGGCCGGAGGAGCGGGGGCATGAATGACGTTGACCAAGAAGTTGGTCGGCCCCGTCTCTTGACTGGTATCCTACTCTCTACGCCTCTGCAATCGCTCGAGCACCTCTTGATTGTCGGTCCGGAACTTGAGCCATTCTGGAGGATGCTGGTAAGACAGCCCGTGCCCATTTTCTTGAGGAGAGTCCGTCCACTCTGGCGCATCCCTGGCGATGCTGATGGAGACATCAGAGCAAGAGCACTGACATTTTAATTTGCATTTGTGTCCTTTAGATTATTTTTATATCCTTGGGAAAGTATGTTTACAATTGTAAGGCTTTATAAGCAAAAGTGTCATTCCCTAGGATTGTTTGGGCTTTTGTGCAAAATGTCAGTAGGTCCACCAAGGGGCCCCCCATCTCCTTTTCTATTAGTCCACCTAAGTCTTAGGGCCCATGTGGGGTCAGTCAAAGGTCCAAGATGGGCTTCTAGATGGTTTGACATTCAAAGGGGGACAAGTGTTACAAAATGTCCAAGATGTCTCCCCTTAAGTCAAGGGGGTGCCCCCCATTAAAATGACATTTTATATTTTATATTTTTAAGCTAATTGACCACATGGGGGAAGAAAATGCTACCCCTCCCCTCTCTCCCACGAATTCCAACCCCTCCCCCTTCCTCCCCTTCTATATAAACCCATGTATAGTGTTTTGTAAGAATTAATGACGAGAAAAATTGTGAATTTGGTTGGAGCCAAAGAAGGGTGTGCCCTCCTCCTCTCTCCCTCCCCCTATTACAGATAGATTTCTGCTAAATCTTAGGTGTGATTCCCTTATATCTTCTCCTTAGCCCCTCTGAATTCTACTTCTGTTGCCGCCGCCGCCGCCGCCGCCATCGCACCGCCATCACGCCGCCGTCTTCATCGTCGGAATTCTATCTATATCAGGATAGAGCCCTACTCCGCAATTTTTAACTCCCCATCAGGAGCTCAGATCGCAACCAAACTTGGAGGGTGAGGCATCCACGTCCACCTTAGCCTCCACAAAAAAATCCCGTCATTTACCTTTCGTTTGCTATTTTTCCATTTTCATGTATTTCCACCTTCCAATTCTATCTTCTGTTCAGATCCTATCATAGCAACCCTGAGTTTCCCCTCTTCGACCCACTTCTTCATATTTGTTTGAATCCTCAAATTTATTGGGAGTTCTATCCACCACCTCCATCATCCACGAATTTTCTTGTAATTTCTAAAGTCCCTTTTGTATTTTTAAAAATTATTGTCTTCTCCCAAATCTGTTCTGTCATGTGCAGTTCAGAGCCGACCCCCTGTCAGTATAAAATCCCCCAAAAATCGAACCTAAACCAAAAGTCAAATACAAATTATCCCCGTCTTCCTTCTTTCCACCTCTACAACTTTCATGAAGCGTCCAAGTTCCAGATCTGAGGTTTGAGGCACGGTCAATGCCAACTCTCAGGAAAACTTAGTTCTATACTGAGATTTCGGGTCCTGTCCAACAGCAGCTTATAAAATCGGTCAAGGCCAGATCTGAGAAATTCAAAATTATTTCTCTGGCCGTAGATCGAAGCATTTTGAAATAGCTTTCCAACAATACCTCTTGTGCGTCGATCCAACGTCGGGAGTGATCGCAGCAGAAGATCTCGCCGGGTCACGCGCTGTAAAATAGCAGCTTCAGATCCGTGGGCAGTAAGGTCAACAAGTGAAGACCGGAGCCGACTCGCCTTCCGGGAGGTGAACCAGCGTGCCGCCGTCCCAGGGAGCACCTCTCCAGGAGGTAACGTCAGAGCGGTACCACTCCGGGCCCACTCGGACCCGCCGATGAGCACGTGGGCCCCACGTTCATGAATACGCGTGCCGCTGAAGCTACATCAAAACGCTGCCCATCAACCCAAGTTCGGTCCTCCCGGGCCCCATTTGTAGCCCGTTACCTCCCTGCGTGGAGTGGGCAGTAGAAACCATTTCTGTAATTATTGTAAAAATTGTTTAACCGGGAGTTACTGTCTTGGCCGGGATCGTCTTCCCCACGCCCGGAGCATGGAGGTAAACTCGCTCCCACTCTTCATCGCATTTTGCTTATCTCGTATACCTTTTGAATGTCGCTGCTTGTGATAGGTTATTAGCCCGTTATATCATTTTTATCACCACTGCGAGAGAGTGAGTGCGACCCGTCCCGTGACTCAATCTGAGTTAACGCGGAAAAATCGATACCCGAGACTTATTGCCGGTTTCTCAACCGCGCACGGTCCCACGTCTTCCCTCGCATAGGGACGATCGCGAGCTAGAGTCCCAGGTCGCGTGTCCGTCCCGCATCAATTTGGTATCAGAGCACCAGTTGAGTCTAGGGTAGTATTTGGTCAAAAACAAAAAAAAGTGTCATTTACGTCTAGTCATCGTCTAAGTCGGTCTAAGGTTGCATCCGCATACCATTGTTCGGTATATAAAAAGGCGCTGTCCGAACGTTAGGCTACGCCTATCGGGAAGGCCGCACACTTGCGCGAGTGATCTTCGGATTGATTAACTCCGCCACGTACCGAGTCTTAGTTTAAGTCTAGGGTCCTTAGTGTGCATTAGTTAGTGCATTCCAACTTGCATTGTCGTTTAGGGTCATGTCTAGTGTCTTGTCTCCGTGTGTCGGCATGCCCGCCTTGTAGTTCCCCATTCCCTATGGAATCTCAGTCACCCGGGCGATATTACCGTTGGCACCCTCATGGGCTTGGGCCCGAAGCCCCGAACTTTTATGGCTCCAAAGTCCCGAGCGACTACCTACGTTGGGAAGTCGCCATGGACAAATACTTCGCTTATTACATCATGTCCGAGGCCCATGAATTCTCTTTTGCCAAGGATAGGCTGCTTCACGAGGCTGTCGAGAAGTGGGGATACATTGAATGCTTGAGGCAGATTAGGAGACAAGGGCCCGTCGAATCATGGTGGGACATGAAAAGGGAGCTTAGGAAGGTTTACCTACCCCACCCGGTCCCCTCAAAATCGTCCCACCCAATCATCTCCAGCCGGCTCCACCCACCTACCTCCACCCACGGGGGTTATACCACTAGTCGGCCTCACCAACTCACCCGCAATCAAGTGGGCCACACCTCCAACCAACCCTGCCCCTTCCAAGCCCACCAAAGCACTCCTAATCTAGTGGTCCGCCCAGTCGCCTCAACCCAAGTGGAAGCCCCACTTATAGTCGAGTCTAGGTTCACATCCGGGCCGAGAGATGAGGAGCGAGTCCACCACGAGGTCCCTACTCCAACCCGCACCTTTGATGAAATCGAGAAAATGTTTTCGTATTGGTTGGAAAGGACACGTGCTTCTTCACCACCCGTGAGCGCTCCATTGGTACCCTCTACTTCCGAACTTTATTAGAAACCATCTTATTTGGAGCCACCCATGTTTCTAACGGGTACGCTTTTCATCGCCGAGCCACTACTTAGTTGGCTCAAGGATAGCTTGGTCCCACCTCCTTACCCATCCATGGACGCCACCCTACCATTGGTGCCCGTCAACTCCTTCCACACTACATTCTGGTCTAGTCACCATGTTGATACCTTGGATGACCTTGTTATGGGATTAGACTCGCAATGGCAGTTGACGCACTCCTTGGCCCGAAGCTTCAACCAACCCACTAGTCTTAGCTTCACCCATCCGGCCTTAGGGTCCATTACCTCCGTGTGCACCGTGGGTTGTGTCACCACGGAGATTCTTCTATTCCTCCCCATGTCGGCCATGCCCGACTTCATACCCTTTTGTATGAGGGAGGAATCATACTTCCTACCTACGATCACTGTCCCACCCGCCACAATGCATGAAGGTGACCATCCACACCTTCAAGACTTCCTTACATGGGACCGTGACTTGTGGGAACCCACCACAAGGGGTCATACTTTCCTTGATCCCTTTGACCAATTCTCCAGTGGACCCCTAGATCCACCATATATACTTCACTTCTTCGAGGGAGTCCACTACCATACCCCTACCCCACGGGCCGGGTCATCTATACCCACCAAGCCCGTTCTCGATACACCTATACCCGGTTCTCCTAGACCTCTCAAGTCTCCCAAATCCAAAGGACTGTCCATGCATGACTGGGTCATACTTGGACGTCTAGGTGTTCCCCATGCCACCAACCACCGGTTGCATAACATGCATGCATGGCACATATTCGGGTGTCCTGGTCCGCCGTCACCCATGTACGGGTCGAACTAACATTTGGTTTGTTTAGGGTCTTTTTGAGTCTTTGTTTTATTTGTCTGTCGTGTGTCTGTGCATAC
This sequence comes from Amorphophallus konjac, assembly GCA_022559845.1. NCBI lineage: Eukaryota > Viridiplantae > Streptophyta > Magnoliopsida > Alismatales > Araceae > Amorphophallus > Amorphophallus konjac. The sequence goes on along the minus strand of CM040124.1, from coordinate 27,260,691 downwards.
GTTGAGTAGAGTCGGTTTGTATGCTCGTGTTGTTAGTCCCTTTCGAGTACGAGACTTGTCAGACTTTTGATGCGGGACGGGACCACGGACACGACAAGCTCGCGATCGTCCCTTAACGAGGGAAGCGTCGGACGTGCACGGTTGAGAAACCGGCAAGAGCTAGGGTGGTCGGCTGGCACTTTCGTGCCCGGATCGGGTCACGGGACGGTCTCGCTCACTCTCTCGCAGCAGCGGTGATATGAAATTATAGCAAGCTAGGTCCTAAAACATGCTCTCTAGCAGTGGCATAAACAAGCATATATGAAATAAGCGAAATGCCAAGTGTAGGAGCGAAGACGATACCTCCACGCACTCGGCGTGGGGACGACGGGCCCGGCCGAACTCGTGCTCCCGGGACGGTTAATACATGAAAAGTACAGTAATGGAAATATGCCCACTCCACGCAGGGAGGTAAAGGGCGACACAACGGGGCCCGGGAGGACCGAATACGGGTTGACGGGCGGCTTTCCGCGTAGCTTCGGCAGCACCCGAACTAGTGACGGTGGGGCCCACGTGCTGTCCGGAGGGGCCGTGTGGGACCCGGTGTCACCACTGTGGTGGGGACACTGGTGGAGGTGATCCCCGGGCTGGCGGCACGCTGGAACGTCGCCCGGAGGTCGGGCGGCTACGATCGGCACCCGTCGGGTTTGCTGTCCACGGGCTGGTTGCTGCTGTTTTGCAGCGCGCGCTCCGGCGAGAATGGGCGCTGCGATCAGCCCCGATGTCGGATCGACACGAGACTAGCGCCGTTGGAAAGCTACCTTGAAGTTCTTCAACCTAGGCCCAAATATCTGGCCCGGATCTGCTCAGATCTTGACTTATGGAATTTTCAATCTTCTATTATACAGTAACTGAAGACTCAGGCCTGCAGAGGACTTGACTGTTGATTGCCTTTGACCGTGATGTGGATGTCCGAATTCAAAGATGTGTTCTTCATCAAAGTTGTTAGAAATTGAGATGGGAAGATGGAAAAATTGGTTTGGGCATGTTTGGATGTGTCTATGAGTTTCTGTGATTTGTTCAGTGGACAAAGGTCGGATCTGGGATCTTGCTGAAAGTACTGTAGCTCCGGTAAAACATGAATTTTGAAAAATAGGTAGAAGGATGGTAAAAATTTAATAAAAATTGTGGTGGTAGTGGACGATGGACAGAACACACAATTAAATTGTGAGGTATAAATAAAATCAAAAGGGTGGTCGAAGGTGGAGAACTCAAGGCTACTGTCACTGTAGACAGTGACAGAATAGATCTGAGATTGAGAGTTGAACGAAGAGGAAACAATATGAAACGGTGGCTTTTGAACCTGGATTTGTTTTTGGAGAAGGGGTTAGAAGATAGGAACCAACCCTCAAAATTTCAAATCGATCAGAACTCGTGGCTGGCTTCAAGAAGTCATGAACCACACCTCTGTCCAGCAGGACAGAAAACCGAAGACGATCCCGTGGCGGCTCGAAGGCGGCACGAACGGCGGCGGCGGCGGCACAGACGATCACCGGAGGTTGAGGGGAGGGGATTGAAGATAGAACCACTCTAGAATTTGGGGTTGGAGAAGGAAGAACACCAGGGGAGAGAGGGCACACCCTTCTTGCTTCAAGCAATTTTCACATAATTTGTTCATTTCTTCATTAATCTCTAATGACACTATACATAGGCTTATATAGAAAATAGCAAGGGGTGGGGGGCCTGATAATTTCGTGGGAAATATGTCATTTTCATCCCCCATGTGGTCAAAACTCAAAATAAATAAATTACATATGGATGGGGCACTCCTTTGACTAGGTAGGTAAGGTAGGTGACCTACCTTTGAAATTTTAACCCCTTTGTCTCCCATGTGGTCAATTAGCATTCAAACCTTCTAGATGGCCACCTAGGATGGTTGACCAGCCCCACATGGATGAGGTGGACCAATGGGGAAGGGGAGGGGGCCCCCTAGCTGGACCTACTACACATTTGCACAAAAACCCACACAATCCAAGGGAATGATGCATTGGCTTACAAAGCCGTACAATTGCGCTTATACTTTCCCATGGATATAAAAATAAACTAAAGGACACAAATGCAAAATAAAATGTACATGCTCGGCGTCGATTCCCATCAACTCTCCCCGGGTGGGAGGAACTCGACCCCGTCGAGTAGGGGTATGGATGCTCGAGTACTCCGGCGGATCCGTCACCGTGCCGAGTAGCACGGGCATGCTCCACTCCAAGTGACCGTCACCTGCTCATTCCATATATACTCGATATGCACGAACTGCTATGGGCTAAAGGTGGACACTCCGGGTGGAGCACTCTCAAAAGGGAAGGAAGCAGCTCGAAGACTCACTAGGAATCACCGCTGAGTCCCTGTAGGTGACTGATCCGGGTATAGATGTAGAACTGATCCCATACTCATCGAGTGAGTCCACTCGCCTCTTACTCATAAGAGAACGACAACGAGCTTGCACAAGACGCATGCAGACAAACAACGACACACAAACCAAACAAACCACACAAATAAGAAACCGACTCATGCATGACTCTAGACACACCTATTGTTAGTCCGACCCGTACATAGGTGACGGCGGACCAGGACACCCGAATGTGTGCCATGCATGCATGTTATGTAACCGGAGATGGGTGGTATGGAGAACACCTAAACATCCAAGTATGACCCAGTCATGCATGGATGGCCCTTTAGATTTAGGAGACTTGAGTGGGCTAGGAAAGCCGGGTGTGGAAGAGCCGGGTGTAGGTGTATCGTGGACGGGCTTGGTGGGTATGGAGGACCCGACCCGTAGGAAAGGGGTGTGAAGGTGGACCTCCCCGAAGAAGTGAAGAGAATATGAAGGGTCTAGGGATCCACTAGGGAAGGGGTCAAAGGGATCAAAGAAGGTATGACCCCTTATGGTGGGTTCCAACATGACATGGTCCCAATCGTGAAATTCTTGAAGGTGCGGGTGGTCACCTTTCTCCGTCATGGTAGATGGGACCGTGTATAGGAAATATGACTCCTCCCTCGGAAGCAAAGTCATGAAGTCGGGCTCATCCGGTAGCAGGAGAAGTAGAAGAACCTCCGTGGTGACACAACCCACGGTGCACTCGGAGGTAATTGACCCGAAGGCCGGATGGGTGAAGCTATGACTCATGGGTTGGTCGAAACCTCGGGCCAACATATGTGTCAACTGCCATTGCCAACCTAAACCAAGGATAAGGTCACCCAATGTGTCAACATGGTGACGAGATCGGAACGTAGTATGGTAGGAGTTGGCGGGCACTAAAGGTAGGGTAGGGTCCATAGACGGGTAAGTGAGTGGGACCAAGCCATCCTTGAGCCAACTAAGAAGCGGCTCGGCTATGTATAATGTACCCGTTAGAAATACGGGTGGCTCGGGATGAGGTGGCTCCAAGCGCGAATCCGAAGGTGGAGTGGGCCGCTGGGGCTGGGTGGCTGGACATACGGGGTCCCTAAGGGTGATCTTACCGGGTAGGTATGGTGGGCATAAGGTGCAAGTCCTCTTGTCCCAGTCAAGATTGGCCTTTCTCTCTCCTAACCACTTTTGCCCTAAAATGATGCATGAACCAGCAAGTGTGCCGATCCTGCACCATGCACCATCGGTGTAGAGAACAAAGCCGATCCTCTTATAGAACTCAACACAAGCAAAATCACCATCGCGGACAATCTCGCCTGTCTTGGAGAGAGACTCCACGATGTCAAGAGAAACCCAATTATCCGACTCCCTATCGGTGAAATGGAGTTCCATTGTGGACCCGTTGGGTAGAGCGGCTTTCATAATGAGAGGGGCAAAACCAAAGGCTCGGTCCATGAGGACATTCATTTTGGCCACAAAAGTTGACCACTCGGACGTATGGTCTTGGGGATCGGCCATGGGTAGTGGACATGGACATGCATACACACGGTGACAAGACACTAGACCGACTATGCAAGTTTGGAATGCATGCACACTAAGGACCCTAGACGTAAACCAAGACTCGGTACGTGGCGGAGATAACCGATCCGAAGATCACTCGCACAAGTGTGCGGCCTTCCCGATAGGCATGGCCTAACGTTCGGACAACACCTTTTGATATACCGAGTAAAGAGATGCAATGCGAGAAGACACTCTTTTTTGTGTTTTAAAACAATGATGATCCTAGACTCGACTTAAATCGACTAATGACTCGATGTAAATGACACTCTTTTTTTTTTCTTTTGGACACCCTAGACTCAAGTCGCTCTGATACCAAATTGATGCGGGACGGGACCACGGACACGACAAGCTCGCGATCGTCCCTTAACGAGGGAAGCGTCGAACGTGCACGGTTGAGAAACCGGCAAGAGCTAGGGTGGTCGGCTCGCACTTTCGTGTCCGGATCGGGTCACGGGACGGTCTCGCTCACTCTCTCGCAGCAGCGGTGATATGAAATTATAGCAAGCTAGATCCTAAAACATGCTCTCTAGCAGTGGCATAAACAAGCATATATGAAATAAGCGAAATGCCAAGTGTAGGAGCAAAGACGATACCTCCACGCACTCGGCGTGGGGACGACGGACCCGGCCGAACTCGTGCTCCCAGGACGGTTAATACATGAATAGTACAGCAATGGAAATATGCCCACTCCACGCAGGGAGGTAAAGGGCGACACAACGGGGCCCGGGAGGACCGAATACGGGTTGACGGCAGGGTTTGCCGACCCGTCCGACCCGGCCGACCCGGTCTCTGCGCGGGACGGGTCGGGTCGGGCGGGTCGCACTGCGACCCGGTCCCCCCCGGTGCCTCTCCCACCTCCGGCACCCCCCGCCCCCTCCTGCTGCGGCCCTCCGACGCCTCTCCCACCTCCGGCGCCCCCCCGCCCCCCTCCTGCTGCGGCCCCCCACCGCCCCCCTCCTGCTGCGGCCCTCCGGCGCCCCCCGCCCCCTCCTGCTGCGGCCCCCCACCGCCCCCCTCTCCCACCTCCGGCGGCCACCACCGCCCCCCCACCTCTCCCACCTCCCCCTACCCCTCCTGCTGCGCCCCCCCACCGCCCCCCTCTCCCACCTCCGGCGGCCACCACCGCCCCCCCACCTCTCCCCCCTCCCCCACCGCCCCCCAACCTCCGGCGGCCCCACCACCGAGATCGCTCCCCCCCCGCCCCCTCCCTCTCCCACCTCCTGTGGCCCCCCACCACCCCCTCTCCCACCTCCGGCGCCCCCCCGCCCCCTCCTGCTGCGGCCCCCCACCGCCCCCCTCTCCCACCTCCGGCGGCCACCACCGCCCACCCCACCTCTCCCACGGTCCAACCTCCCCCTCCCCCTCCTGCTGCGGCCCCCCACCGCCCCCCTCTCCCACCACCGCCCCCCCACCTCTCCCACGGTCCCACCTCCCCCTCCGGCTGCGGCCCCCCACCGCCTCCTGCTGCGGCCCCCCACCGCCCCCCTCTCCCACCTCCGGCGCCCCGACCCGCCCCGACCCGCTCGTACCGAGCCGGGTCCCGCCTCGCACCGCACCGGTACGTGGCGAGACGCACGGGACAGAGCGGGTCGGTCCGTCCCGTCCACGACCCACGGCCCGTGCGACCCGGCGCCCGCCTGGGTCGGGTCGGGTCGTGCGGGTCAGTGCGGGTCGGGGCGGGACGGCAAACCCTGGTTGACGGGCGGCTTTCCGCGTAGCTTCGGCAGCACCCGAACTAGTGACGGTGGGGCCCACGTGCTGTCCGGAGGGGCCGTGTGGGACCCGGTGTCACCACTGTGGTGGGGACACGGGTGGAGGCGATCCCCGGGCTGGCGGCACGCTGGAACGTCACCCGGAGGTCGGGCGGCTCCGATCGGCACCCGTCGGGTTTGCTGTCCACGGGCTGGTTGCTGCTGTTTTGCAGCGCGCGCTCCGGCGAGAATGGGCGCTGCGATCAGCCCCGATGTCGGATCGACACGAGACTGGCGCCGTTGGAAAGCTACCTTGAAGTTCTTCAACCTAGGCCCAAAGATCTGGCCCGGATCTGCTCGGATCTTGACTTATGGAATTTTCAATCTTCTGTTGTACAGTAACTGAAGACTCAGGCCTGCAGAGGACTTGACTGTTGATTGCCTTTGACCGTGATGTGGATGTCCGAATTCAAAGATGTGTTCTTCATCAAAGTTGTTATAAATTGAGATGGGAAGATGGTAAAATTAGTTTGGGCATGTTTGGATGTGCCTATGATTTTCTGTGATTTGTTCAGTGGACAAAGGTCGGATCTGGGATCTTGCTGAAAGTACTATAGCTCCGGTAGAACATGAATTTTGAAAAATAGGTAGAAGGATGATAAAAATTTAATAAAAATTGTGGTGGTAGGGGACGATGGACAGAACACACAATTAAATTGGGAGGTATAACTAAAATCAAAAGGGTGGTCGAAGGTGGAGAACTCAAGGCTACTGTCACTATAGATAGTGACAGAACAGATCTGAGATTGAGAGTTGAACGAAGAGGAAACAATACGAAACGGTGGCTTTTGAACCTGGATTTTTTATTGGAGAAGGGGTTAGAAGATAAGAACCAACCCTCAAAATTTCAAATCGATCAGAACTCGTGGCTGGCTTCAATAATTCATGAACCACACCTCTATCCAGCAGGACAGAAAATCGAAGACGATCCCGTGGCGGCTCGAAGGTGGCACGAACGGCGGCGGTGGCGGCACAGACGATCACCGGAGGTTGAGGGGAGGGGATTGAAGATAGAACCACTCTAGAATTTGGGGTTGGAGAAGGAAGAACACCAGGGGAGAGAGGGAGAGAGGGCACACCCTTCTTGCTTCAAGCAATTTTCACATAATTTGTTCATTTCTTCATTAATCTCTAATGACACTATACATAGGCTTATATAGAAAATAGCAAGGGGTGGGGGGGCTGATAATTTCGTGGGAAATATGTCATTTTCATCCCCCATGTGGTCAAAACTCAAAATAAATAAATTACATATGGATGGGGCACTCCTTTGACTAGGTAGGTAAGGTAGGTGGCCTACCTTTGAAATTTTAACCCCTTTGTCTCCCATGTGGTCAATTAGCATTCAAACCTTCTAGATGGCCACCTAGGATGGTTGACCAGCCCCACATGGATGAGGTGGACCAATGGGGAAGGGGAGGGGGCCCCCTAGCTGGACCTACTACACATTTGCACAAAAACCCACACAATCCAAGGGAATGACGCATTGGCTTACAAAGCCGTACAATTGCGCTTATACTTTCCCATGGATATAAAAATAAACTAAAGGACACAAATGCAAAATAAAATGTACATGCTCGGCGTCGATTCCCATCAACTTTGGGATCGGTTCTACTTCATATCGGATCTAGTCACATAAGGGACAAGCGGTGATTCCTAGTGAGTCTTCGAGCCGCCTTCCCTTCTTTTGAGAGTGACCCCACCCCGGAGTGTCCACCTCTAGCCTCTTCCCCAGCAGCGCGTGCATATCAAATCTATACGGGATGAGCAGGTGTCGACTACTTGGAGTGGAGCGTACTCCGCGCTTCCAAATTCGGTGACGCATCCACCGGAGCTACTCGAGCAGCCGCACCCCTTACTCAAAGGGGTCGAGTTCTTCCCACCCGGGGAGAATTGATGGGGACATCAGAGCAAGAGCACTGACATTTTAATTTACATTTGTGTCCTTTAGATTATTTTTATATCCTTGGAAAAATATGTTTACAATTGTAAGGCTTTATAAGCCAATGTGTCATTCCCTAGGATTGTTTGGGTTTTTGTGCAAAATGTCAGTAGGTCCAGCAAGAGACCCCCCATCTCCTTTCCTATTGCTCCACCTAAGTCTTAGGGCCCATGTGGGGTCAGTCAAAGGTCCAAGGTGGGCTTCTAGATGGTTTGACATTCAAAGGGGGATAAGTGTTACAAAATGTCCAAGATGCCTCCCCTTAAGTCAAGGGGGTGCCCCCCCATTAAAATAACATTTTGTATTTTATATTTTTAGGCCAATTGACCACATGGGGGAAAAAATGCTACCCCTCCCCTCTCTTCCACGAATTCCAACCCCCTCCCCGTTCCTCCCCTTCTATATAAACCCATGTATAGTGTTTTGTAAGAATTAATGACGAGAAAAATTATGAATTTGGTTGGAGCCAAAGAAGGGTGTGCCCTCCTCCTCTCTCCCTCCCCCTCTTGCAGATAGATTTATGCTAAATCTTGGGTGTGATACCCTTCTATCTTCTCCTTAGCCCCTCTGAATTCTACTTCTGTCGCCGCCGCCGCCGCCGCCGCCATCGCACCGCCATCACGCCGCTGTCTTCATCGTCAGAATTCTATCTACATCAGGATAGATCCCTACTCCACGATTTATAGCTCCCCATCAGGCGCTCAGATCGCAACCAAACTTGGAGGGTGAGTCATCCACGTCTACCCCAGCCTCTACAAAAAAAATCTCGTCATTTACCTTTCGTTTGCTATTTTTCCATTTTCGTTTATTTTCACCTTCCAATTCTATCTTCTGTTCAGATCCTATCACAGCAACCCTGAGTTTCCCCTCTTCGACCCACTTCTTCATATTTTTTTGAATCTCCAAATTTATTGGGAGTTCTATCCACCACCCTCATCATCCACAAATTTTCTTGTAATTTTTCAAGTCCTTTTTGAATTTTTAAAAATTATTGTCTTCTCCTAATTCTGTTCTGTCCTGTGCAGTTCAGATCCGACCCCCTGTCAGTATAAAATCCCCCAAAACTCGAAACCTAAACCAAAAGTCAAATAAAAATTATCCCCGTCTTCCTTGTTTCTCCCTCTACAACTTTCATGAAGAGTCCAAGTTTCTGATCTGAGGTTTGAGGCACGGTCAATGCCAACTCTCAGGAAACCTTAGTTCTGTCATGAGATTTCGGGTCATGTCCAACAGCGGCTTGTAAAATCGGTCAAGGCCAGATCTGAGAAATTAAAAATTATTTCTCTGGCCCTAGATCGAAGCATTTTGAAATAGCTTTCCAACAATACCTCTTGTGCATCGATCCGACGTCGGGAGTGATCGCAGCAGAAGATCTCGTCGGGTCGCACGCTGTAAAATAGCAGTTTCAGATCCGTGGGCAGCAAGGTCAACAAGTGAAGACTGGAGCCGACTCGCCTTCCGCGAGGCGAACCGGCATGCCGCCGTCCCAGGGAGTGCCTCTCCAAGAGCTAACGTCACAGCAGCACCACTCCGGGCCCACTCGGACCCGCCGATGAGCACGTGGGCCTCACGTTCGTGAATACGCGTGCCGCTGAAGCTACATCAAAACACTGCCCGTCAACCCAAGTTCGGTCCTCCCGGGCCCCATTTGTAGCCCGTTACCTCCCTGCGTGGAGTGGGCAGTAGAAACCATTTCTGTAATTATTGTAATAATTATTTAACCGAGAGTTACTGTCTTGGCCGGGATCGTCTTCCCCACGCTCGGAGCGTGGAGGTAAACTCGCTCCCACTCTTCATCGCATTTTGCTTATCTCGTATACCTTTTGAATGCCGTTGCTTGTGATAGTTTAGTAGCCCGCTATATCATTTTTATCACAGCTGCGAGAGAGTGAGTGCGACCCGACCCGTGACTCAATCCGAGTTAACGCGGAAAAACCGATACCCGAGACTCATTACCGATTTCTCAACCGCGCACGGTCCCACGTCTTCCCTCGCATAGGGACGATCGCGAGTTAGAGTCCCAGGTCGCGTGTCCGTCCCGCATCACTCAGGGTCTCTTCGACAGCTTGCCGAAGCCTGACGAGCGACATGGAATTTCCTTCCGCATCGATCTGTTCCCATCGGATCTGTTCCTGGATGAGGTGTTGAACTTCCTCACAGGACTCGATCGGGTGGCAGATCCTGGCGTGGAAGGTGCAGTATTGGGGGTGACTACGATCCCAATGGGTGTAGTCAGCAGGCGAGTCGCGGGGCATGATCTGCCCCATCTCGACGAGGATATTGAAGAGTCGTTGGGTTCTCTCCCTGGGGAAGGAGAGAGGTCTCCGATCGTGCCAGGCCTCCACCCTGGATACCAGATCGAACGTTCCCTTAGATTAGCCATGGGCTCCTCTGACTCATCATCAGAGAGAGAGAATGCGGCCATCATGTGGATGACATTGGCCGAGGGGTGAGCCACGGGTGCTGCCTTAGCAGGCCTGGCCCACGTGTGTGGTTACGGGGGGTTGACGAGACCGCTCTTCATTTTGACGAGACCATCTCGGATCAGCTTCTGCGCCTGCGTCTTGAAGACGTAGTAATCTTCTATTGAGTGGCCCAGCATGCGATGGTACAAGCAATAACTTGGATCGTCGGTCTTCAGGGCCTCATTCGGCTTACGGATTTTTGGCAGTTCGACGATCTTCTGGGCCATGCAGAGGTGGAAGAGCATCTTCGTGTGTTCCTTCTTGAAGGAGAAGGGTGTCTTCATACGCTCCGAGAAGGAGGGAGCAGCCGGCTTATCCACTGGCTTTTTATCAAAGCCACTGGATTCGGCCCCCTTACTGGCCTTGGCGGCAGGGGTGAACTCTATGATATTCACTTCCTTACCGGGCTGGCGTTCTCGCGCTTGTTTACCCTTTGCTCCAGACCTCGACGACATATGGTGATGGCATCCCCTTGAACAGGTGGATTGACACACCTCATGCTAAGGTCCCGCCATTTTTTGATGAAGTCGAGGGCGCCCTCGCCCTTTTTCTGCCGAAGAGAACATAGTTCGACTAGAGAGACCTTTCGCTCGGCTGTTTGAAATCGGTCGAGGAACTTCTTTTGGAGATCCGACCAGTCAACGACTGAGTTGGGCTTCAGGCGAGAATACCATTGGAAGGCCGTTCCCGTGAGCGATGTGGCGAAGTAGCGGAGGAGATATGATTCGTCCAACGCGAGCTCACCCATGGCCGTAACATAGTAGGCCAAGTGTTCATGTGGCGACCCCTGCCCGTCGAACTTTTGCAGCTTCGGGGGCTTCGAGTACTCTGGGGGAAGTTTTTTCAGCTGGTGGTGGAGAGGGTAGGGTACACTGTAGAGATATACCGTGACAGCCCCTTCACCATACTGGGCGAGCTTTGTCTCAACAATGCGCTCGATCATCTGGCGCTGCGCCAAGAGATTCTCTGGCACTGGCATGTTGGAGGCCCGTGGTTGAGCCTCAACCAGGGGCGTGCCGAACCCAGTCGCCAACGGGGTTCGGGCAATCGCCGCTGAGGTGTTGGCAGCGTCGCGAGTCGCCGGGGGTACTGGAGCTTCGGCCTAGCAGGTTGATGCGGATGAAGGTCTCGCTCCTGGAGGAGGTCCTACAGCAGGGCATTCAGGTGCTGGTTCTCCTTCATAAGAGCGTCGAGGGTCACCTCTTGAACCTCGTTCGCAGGTGGGTCATTGTTGACCGGCTCTGCGTTGATAGGAGGGTCACGGTCTTCCACTGGGACCTCTTCCGCGTGTTCCGACGTCTGCGGTCCAGCAGAAGTGCTGATGTGACCTATTGGGGGAGGCGATGGAGCCTGGTGGCGTGGCCTCCTGAAGTGGGACAGAGGCTGGTTCAAGTCCTCAGACTGGGTGTCTGGCTGGTGTCCGGTGGTGTAGCACGTGAACACTCGAACTGCATCATTGATGAACCGGGCCGTCCGCTTCCGGCGCGTGTGCCGCGCGGGGTGGACAGGCGTCCCTAGCCTGTCAAAGACCGAGATGCGTTGCGGAGGGGGCTCACTCCCCATATCAGCCGGAGGAGAACCCTGGACAGGTTGCTGGAGGGCCCGAGGACGGGCTCGACTTTGCCTTCGCTTGCTTGTGCGAGGGACATTGGACGACAGGCGTCGTCAGATGATGCTACTGTGAGGCCAGCCGCATCCCGTCTGATGCCACATTTGAGTGCTTACAGGGGGTTTGTGATACGTGCCCTTCGAATGGCTTGAGCTTCTTCTGGGGTAACCCAGATTCTTCTCAGGTCAGGTTGCTGATCTCCATTGTCGCCACTTTTTCGACGAGTTGTCTTGGGAGACCGCGTGTGTCACTCCCTGAGCCTTTATTTCAGCGGAAGACTCGCTCGAGGAACGCGAACAGCCGACATGGTAAGCCTCTTGCAAGCAAGAACGATCAGAGCGCAAGGCAATCACACATAATGCAATTACATAATAATTACTCAAAATCCAACTTTATTTCATAAATAATCAAGTATTCAAGTACAATCACTAATTCAACTTTCATCATACTAAACTCAAAAAAATAAGAAAATTACATAGACTTAATCTAAACAATGTAGACTCCCTAAGTCTTCACTCTCAATTCGATATGACTTTCATTCACTCTCGGACCCGCTACTTGTATAACTCGAATTCGAATTCGTATCACTTCCATCTCCTGAAAAAGATTGGAAATAGGTAATGAGCACACTTGCCCAGTAGGTATCTTCGCATCAACATGATTGGCACTATTAAAGTATTTAACATTTTTGCTCTAAGGAATTTAGGTAAAATCATGCGAATGCGATCAATCATGCGAATAATCAAAGTAACAAGATGATCTTTTAAGATAGGATGAGAGCAAGTATGAACTAGCAAGAATGTCACAAGAACATGATATGGCCTTTCATGAACAAGAATATATCGAGAATGTATTAGCAAGACCACGTAATCATCATCCAAACATCTTTTGCTTATGAGCAAGTAGTTGGTGAATTTCTGTGGAATATCATGTAACAAACAAGAAAGTCATGTACAAGTATCAATCATGCTGTATCATAGATTTTCACTTATTTATAGAGAAAGTACTCCCAGCGTAATGCGACGCCAGTAGCATCATATCCCATGGTTTATAGTAGTATGTTTCCGACAATCAACCGAGGGGACTAGCATAGAACCCTTGAACACAATCAGTGCTCGATCACATCTTCAAGTATAAATCAAGCTATCTCCACGCATGTAACAATAAAGTATGGCCAAAAATGTAATAAGTTTCAACAAGTTCATAATAACAATAATCAATGAATGAACACTTCAATTTAGAATATGAGAGATCAAGAATGAATTAAGACAATGTTATGCTTATGGAAACAAATCGGCAACATAACGGTACATTTCTTTAACTTCCATTCATTATATTAAGTTTCTTGATCGATATGATAAGTCCCAGACCATTATCAAGCCATCTAGGAACTTAGAATCTCAACCCTTGGGTCAAACCCCGGGTTAACTAGCTCAAGCATTATGACGGTCTTGTACTGGGCCGTTACATTCACGTGACGGTCGAGTCTTGATCCGTTACAATGGGCTGAATCCAGAACCAAGAATTGGATCCAGTTAAACGTGACGGTCATATATTGGGCCGTTATATGGGCCTGACAGTCCAATATAGATCCGTTACATTGCTAGAATCGAAAAAACATCGATAGTGTAATCTAATAAAGGGGTTTTAATGATCTAACCAACTCGGCGTCCTAGTGAGAATCCTAGGCTCGCGGAGAATTACGGAAACCTTGAAACAAGATTTCCTAGTCCATTGGAAGGAATATCCAATAGAGAGGTCCTCATGTTCAAGATAATGTTCCTATAGTGCAAAGTGTGAACTAATGGATAACATATCAGAATATGTGCTATGTACTTAAAGAAAATGACTCTATTGATAGAGAGAGAATGTGTAGCAACGTGAAACCAAGATAAAACTCCGTCAATACATCTTTAAAAATCATGATTTAGAATACAAACTATATAATTTTGGCACATGAAATTAACATAACTTAAAATAACTTAAGATACATTAATCATGCAGTTTCTATTATGAATCAGTAACTAAACTTAAGTCATGATAACAGGTCCAAACTTAGCTATCTAAGCTTATTTATAAGTAAACTTAACTGGTTACCTGTAACGACCCGAGAATCTGATTACCGGGAAGGCCCGATAACCCGAGACTCGCACCGCCACCCACGAGTCCGAAGACTCGGAAGGGTTAGAAGGATGATGTGGAAACTACACAAGTATCACAAATAATTACAGAAATTAAACAGTTATAATATTAAGTAGGAAATAAATTAGCATTTTACATGGTCCACAATGGAAAATAACAACAACAGTAGTCCAAGAGACAAGAAGGAAAAGTACAGCTACACGGGGCATACCCCGGCTCTGACCTCTGGCACTACCTCTGGGCACCCGCACCCCGCTGCACCCCAGACGCGCTCCCCTGGGGCGGCGCCTCACCTGAAACACGGTGAAAACACGCAGGGAATGAGTCTCGGAACAAGACTCAGTAGGGATCACTCGAACCCTACCTCATAAAATGGGAAACCACTACGCTAGCGGTAGGAGAGTACCTCGAAAAGGAAAGCCCTGTACTCTACACAACAAAGACCCTATGGCACGCAAATCGGCACATGTGCCACGGTGAGACAACCGAAGCTCAACAGTCGACCCGACAAAACCCGAAGGTCGAAAACACACGACTGACAGTCTGTCACTCCGTACTCGACAGGAGTATCTCCCACTAGAAGCACAGCCGGTAGCGTCTCCTGACGTCTTACACCGTGCCGCAGGTGATCCGCCTGGCGTGGTAGCTCCTACCAAAGGCGCAAACACCGTACAAGTAACCACAAATAAGTGACTAGCTGGGGTCACGCCCGTCGACGTGGGTCCAACCGCCCCCAACCATGTGTGCACACACAGACCATGCGTCCTAGGTCTGGCCCTCTAACCGGTTTTCCCCCGCAGCCGGACTCTGGCTAACGACGAGGGGCCCGACGGTAACCGGTCCACAAACCGTCTTAAAGGGTGAGTGCCCGTACACCACTCCCAGGTGAGACCAGCACCTCATACTGGTGGGCTACGACTAGTGAAGGGTCACTGAAGGAGTAGACTCTCAAGTCAACGGAAAACAACGTCACAATCGCAGGTACGCGGAATGCTCCTTGTACCAACATTGACGCACGGCAACACAAGCCGAAATCACCACCTCCCGGGACCCCACGGCACCCTCACGTGTGGCCCCCATATGATGCCCAGCATCAGTCAGACCACGGGTCAGCACAGGGATCGAGACTCGCTCATCCGGGGCTCGAATCGACAAGGGATGGGAGACGCGGTCACCTGAGGACCGCCTCTTGTAGTTGCAGTCTGCTCAGGACCGAAACCACACGGTCGCGGTCCTCTTGGGACCGTGACCATCCTAGCACGAAAATATGAACGCGGTCACCTCGTGACCGTGTTCACACAGTAGCGGTCTCCTGGAGACCGCGACTGGCGTGCAACGGTCAAATGTCTCGGGGTCCGTGCCGATCCCCACGGTGAACGCCGTCGCCACCAGGCCGCTACCAACAGTCGCGGTCTCTCGCAAGACCGCAACCGCCCACTGACACTCTAAAACCCCAACGGTTCAAAACCTGATGAAAGCGGTCCCCGCCTGACCGCGACCAGTGAAAATGGTCACTAGTGGACGGCGATCACCTTGGAAAATCGAGAACGGCGGGAAAAGGCTGAAAACACCATTCCACGCCCCAATCACCCCCGGGTGATGGGGAAACAATGGGGGAACTCGTCCCCACGCCCTAGAGTACCGAATGATGCCCCCAAAACTCCAAATGGCGCGGTAAAACTCTAGATCGGCGCTCAAACCCCCAAAGCATGCATTTCCCGTCCCGAGCTCAAACGAACCCCTCTCGGCTCCCCGCCGGCCTAGAAATCTCGGGAAAGGAAAGCACGGAGATAGAGGATCGTCACCCTACCTCGGGGTTGTCCTAAACGTGGCGGATCGCCGGCGATCCTCAAGAATCGCTTGAAACTTCACGAACTTCCCACGCCCTCGCCGAGCACCGAACACCGCCATGATCACCACGCCGCCGCCTACGCCACGACGCCGTCGCCTTGCCGCGTCCGCAGCCGAAGGGGATGGCGCCGGGGCTAGCACCGGAAGAGGGGGGCCGGTCACGGTGGAAGCGCTCACGGGAGAGAAGGGAGGAAGAAGAAGAAGAAAGAGAAAGGGAAAAAGAAAAGAAAAAGAAATGGGAATACATAGAAAATCTGATTTTTCTAAAAAATACCAAAAAATAAAAAAATATGTTTCCAGAATCCTCGGAACGCACCGATCGCAACGGTACCACTCGTGCCTAGGTGAACGGCCCGGTCCACCCGCAGCGAGCTTCCGAAGGAAAAGCCGAAACACACACCGGAAATCGGAAAACACACGCGGAAAAGCGGCGGAACGCCTCCGAGCCTCCGAAACAACTCCAGATCGCGCCGATCTGAACACGAAAGATGTCTGAAACGAAATTTCGGACACAACCGAACACTCCAAAAAACCAGATCCGGGACCCAAAAAGAATGATCCGAAAGGTCTGGGATATTACATTACCATTCTGCCTCGGGCTGATAGAACATAGGGGTCTGACGGTCTAATAAGAGCGCGTCACAGTACTTGTGACGGTTTATCGAGGGGCTGTTACAGTAGTGTAACGCTCCTGTTTTGGTGCGTCAGAGACAACAGAGCAATTAAAATGTAACAAAGGGTGTGACGGCTTATCGTAAGGCCGTTACAGTGTTGTGACGGTCCTACCCTAATCCGTCAGAGCTTCTGCTGACAGCAATAAATAAAAAGATCTAAGGTTTCAACTTACATCATGTCTGAAAATCATATATAAACTTCCACATGAAAGAATGAAGACTAAGCTAATAGTATGCATGTGTTTTCCGTGAATTTGACAAGAAAATTCCTTTTTAACTTAATTAGGGCTAAGAATATACATGTGTGCATGAACATAAAATCCATGATTTATAGTGCATGAAATCAAACACAATCAGAGGGCTTTTATCCCTAACGAGATATTTTTACCAATTATGAGATGACCTACCTCTTAATCTGGGCTTTAAACTTCTAATTTGAGACTAAAAGACGTGCCCTAATTTTCCTTTTTCAGTGAGTTTCCAGCCACTCCACGCTGCTCTAACACCTCGACCTCTTGACCTAAGGATGTGAAATTTTGAGGGTAAGAAGATGATACTATTGGGAACAAAAAGTTCTAAAGGATTGAACTCTAATTACCTCGTTTAAACGTCATAATATCTTGATCTTCAGGGGACTTGCGTTCAGATTCCTGGGTTGCTAAGGTCGAATCAGCAACTTGGAAGCTTCAATCTCCTTGGTTGGTTGATCTCCTAGCACGCAATTTGGAGAGTTATTAGTCTAATGTATTATAAACAAAAAGTTCTAAAGAACTTACCCACAATTCTATCTCTTTGCCTTGATTCTTTGCGAACTAAAAGTAAGGGTCGCTCAGTTCAAAACTGGGTCCTATTTATAGGATTTTGGGTAGGGTTTAAAGATTAGATCGATTCTGGAGTCCTTAATTTTCTAGAACCTGATCCCTAAGAGTCCTTAGTATCCTTACATGTTCTCCTAATTAGGTCTCTTGCAGATAGGATCCCAAAGATCCAATCTTTTTACAAGTTCTTCCATTCACGGAACTGACAGAGGTGTAACGCATCAGGTCTAGTGTGTTACATGCTGTAGCGGTCGCCCGATAGACCGTTACGTCAAACGTGCACAGAGTTTTAATTTAATAAAACTCTTTTATTCGTTTATCCTTCTTATTATCTATATAAAAGAGTATTTATCTTTAAAATTCATGGATAGGCTAAATAACATTCTAGAATATGGGCCAAACTTGATGGGCTTGGTCTTTAAACCTTTTGGGTCTTAATTAAATAGGCTAGGCTAATTATTTAACACCATCCGGTCTTATAACCCATTTATTAGTTCAATAATCCATTTATTAATCTATTTAGCCCATATAAATTTTAGAAAATTCTATTTATAATCCAAAAATTATTTATATAAATTCTGGGGCACTACACCTTCCCCCACTTAAAAGAATTTGGTCCCCAAATTTAATTCATGGATTGTGGGGAGTGTACTTACAGTTGAATAATTCTGGAAATCTTTTTCGCATAGCTTCTTCGGTTTCCCATGTTGCTTCATATGGCCATGTTTTCTTCCATTGTATCTTGACCATAGGAATAACTTTATTCCTTAGTTGACGCACTTCATGTTCCAGAATCTTTATTGGTGTTTGCTCGTATGTCATATCCTTCTGAATCTCCAATTTATCATAAGTGATAACATGGTCAGGATCATATATATACTTTTTCAGCATAGAGACGTGAAATACGTCATGAACTCATGCTAATTGTGGAGGTAAAGCTAGTTTGTAAGTCACTTCACCGACCCTTTCAAGAATTTTAAATGGGCCAATGAATCTTGGAGTTAGCTTTCCTTTAATGTCAAATCTTCAAATACCACGACCCAGAGAAACTTTTAGATACACATGATCACCAACCTGAAACACCAAGTAGCGCCTTCGATTATCAGCATAAGACTTTTGCCTATCTTGTACCATCTACAGTCTTTCTCGAATGAGCTTAATCTTCTTTGAAGAATCCCTGATAATGTCGGGGCCTAGAAATTACCTTTCCCCTATTTCATTCCAACATATTGGTGATCGATAACTTTTTCCATACAAAGCTTCAAAAGGTGCCATTTGTATGCTGGCCTGATAACTATTGTTATATGCAAATTCTACTAGAGGCAAGTGATCATGCCAACTACCTCCAAAATCAATAGCACAATCCCTGAGCATATCTTCTACTACTTGATTCGTTCTTTCCGTCTGACCATCAGTTTGTGGGTGAAATGTTGTACTAAAATTCAATCTAGTCCCTAGTGAGTGTTGTAGACCCTTCCAGAATTACGATGTGAATCGAGGATCTCTATCAGATATAATAGTGATAGGGACACTATGTAACTTGACAATTTCCTTTATGTATAATACTGCTAGAATATCCACAGACCATCGACTTTTTATTGGTATGAAATGTGCAGACTTAGTCAATCGGTCTATGATTACCCATATACCATCGTGTCCTCCTCTGATCTTTGGTAAACCCATGATGAAATCCATCCCTATACTCTCCCACTTCCATTCGGGAATATTCAAGGGATACAATTTACCTGTGGGCCTAAAATGCTCTGCCTTAACTTGTTGGCAAGTGAGACAGCGAGACACGAAGTTGGCTATTTCTCTCTTCATATTGAGCCACCAGAAATTTCCTTTAAGATCTTGATACATCTTTGTACCACCTTAGTGAATGGTGTACTTGGAATTATGTACTTCTTCTAGGATCAATTTCTTTGTATCTTCATGATCCGGTACACATATTCGGCCCTTAAATAGCAATCTTACGTCACTGGTAATAGAGAAATCTGGCATTTGTTTAATATTGGCCTTAATCTCTAATAACGCGGGGTCATCATTTTACAACTTGACCAGATCCTCTATTAATGTTGGTTGAGCTCGGATATTAGCCATGAAGCAATCCCCTTCCTTCATGTCAATATCTAGATTCAACTGAGCAAATTGAGGAATAAGATTAGTCATACTAATCATAAGACTTGATAGCATTCCCATTGGTTTTCTGCTGAGTGCATCTGCTACAGCATTAGCCTTGCCATGATGATATTGAATAGTAAAATCAAAGTCTTTGAGATATTCTAACCATTTCCTCTGCCTCATATTTAACTCCTTTTGAGAAAATAAGTATTTCAAACTTTTATGGTCTGAGTAGACCGTGAACTTTTCTCCAAAGAGATAATGACGCCAAATTTTTAAGGCGAAAATGACAGCTGCTAGTTCTAAATCATGCACGGGATAATTTTCCTCGTGACGTTTCAATTGTCTTGAGGAATAACATATTATCTTTCCATCTTGCATAAGGACGCACCCAAGGCCAATGCCAGATGCATCCGTATATACTTTGAATCCACCACCTTCTACTGGTAGTGCTAAAATAGGCACTGTAGTAAGGTGATTCTTAAGCGTTTGAAAACTATTTTCACATTTCTCTGACCAGACAAAAGGATTTTCTTTTCTTGTGAGTCTAGTTAAAGGAACTGTAATTTTTTAGAAGTCCTTAATGAACCTTATATAATAACCAGATAGACCTAGAAAGCTTCTTACTTCTGATACAGTCGTTGGCTGGCTCCAATTTCTGACAGCTTCTACTTTCGAAGTATCCACATCGATACCTTCCTTGGAAATAATGTGGCCTAGGAATGAAACTTCTTTGAGCCAGAACTCACATTTGTTAAACTTGGCATAAAGTTTATGTTCTCTAAGTGTTTGTAAAGTTATCCTCAAATATTCTTCATGTTCCTCTTTTGTCTTGGAATATATCAAGATATCATCAATGAAGACGACAATAAACTGGTCCAGATATGGCTGAAAAATATTATTCATGAGTTGCATAAACGCTGCTGGGGCCTTTGTTAACCCGAATGGCATTACCACGAATTCATAGTGGCCATAACGACTTCAAAAAGTCGATTTATAAATATCTTCTTCTTTATTTCTAAGCTGATAATAACCTGATCCGAGGTTAATTTTATAAAAATACTCTACTCCTGAAAGCTGATCGAAGAGCTCATCAATACACGGCAACGGGTACTTGTTTTTGATTGTAAGTTGATTCAGTCGTCGGTAATCTATACATAGCATGAGAGAACCATCCTTCTTATTGACAAATAGAACCGGCGCACCCCAAGGGGATGTGCTAGGTCTAATAAAACCCTTGTCTAGTAGTTCTTGTAACTGTCTCTTTAATTCCTTGAGTTCTGTGGGGGACATCCTGTAAGGGGCTATAAAAATAGGTGCGGCTCCTGGAATAAGTTCAATAGTGAAGTTCACTTCCCTCTCGGGTGGTAAGCTGGGTAATTCGGATGGGAATATGATAAGTGTCCATTTCTTATGACAATTCATTGCATGTACACCATTTTATGTGTATATAATTAGGCAATTATGCATATTTCATAATTAACCTCAACTCCGCATTTAAATTGGAGCTTTCACGTAAATTGATTAATTCGATTGTCTTATTTAATAATGAATTAAAGTTGAGGGCCATGAGCATTAATTGTCCATTGCATAATCATGAGCATTTGAGATTTATGTGTATATTGTGGTAATTTTTATGGACTAAAGTGCAATTATGTGTGTGTAGGACACCGAAGGTAATTACAAAAGAAGCCGGGGGCAAAAGGGTCATCACCATTTTGACCAAGTCAAATAAAGAATTCAAATTATTCAAGTTGGAGGGAAAGGAAAGTTCAAAATTTCGAATTCAAAGTTTGAAAAGGAGGAATCCAAACTTTAAGTTTGGAAAGGAGGAAAAGGACATTCAAAGTTTGAAATAAAGGAGAGACATGATGAGCCTTGGGAAATGGGGTGCCTAAAGTCCAAGAAAGGGGGTGCCCACCTACTTTCTCTCTTCCCCATGCATCATATTCCACTTAAATCTCAGCCATTCATCTCCTTTTGATACAATCTCCACCCTCCATCTACCTAACTTTCCCTATAAATAGCCCATGGCAAGGAGGAGAAAGGGAGTTCTTCTTTTGGGTAATCTTTCACTCTTTCTCTCCCAACCTTAGGTCTCCGGTTTCTCCCATGTAAGTTCGTTTTCTCCTTTTGTGTTCTTCATAAAAGTTCTTCATTTTTACGTCCTCTACAACTTCTTCTTCTTGCTCAACTTCTAATTCCTTCTGGTTTTCAAGATATTTTATATTTTTTACTGTGCTATCCTGTTCATCTGCGACCCAGTATTGTTCTCTGTTCTTTCCCTTATTTCTCCCTCTTCTAGTCATTTTATGCTCTTGCTATCTTCATAAAAGTTCTTGATTTTTACGTGTTCTTCAACTTCTTCTTCTTGCTCATCTTCTAATTCTTTCTGGTTTTTAAGATATT